>CM055273.1:58881468-59033303 GCA_029237695.1 Conchocele bisecta | reverse complement strand
CATTGACTGGTATAGCGAGAATATGCAACCTGTTGCCTATAAAGCAGAAAACGTACAGCTACTCCAATTTATACTTGCATGGAGAAATAAGAAAAATTGCAATATTAAGTTTAGAAAGTATCTGTCTGTCAGGTTAAATTGGATAAAAGCATTCCATGTTGTTCCAACAGGTTGCATGTGTATGTAAACAGCAGCTGAGTTTGGCTATCAGGTAGCTGCTAATGTATTCAATCACACAATTTGTAACTGCTATATGGCTTTGACTGGAGAATTGGGGCTTATGGGTTTTGTGACCAGTGTAGATCCAGATCAGACTGTGCATCCGCACAGTCTGATCAGGATCTGCACTGTTCACCATACTATCATTGAAACGGTTGTTGTGCGTCTAACAAGCAATATAGATCGTTATCAAGCTACGAGAGTGTGCTATTTAGTCAGGAGCTACACTGGTCACTAATCACAAAAGCCATATTTGTTCAGTCACATTACCACCTATAGGAGCCACATGTTGCCATCTTGGAATAATGCCTGTAGGTAGGAATACTACCTGTATGTCGGACTGATATCTATATCTCAGTGCTGTTTATGATGTGTATTCCATGTCTACGGTATTCTATTTTTGTTGAAACATTGGTTGCATAAGTCTAGTTTTATAATAAAATATAATCAGAAAATCTATAGATGAAACTTGTTTGGATTTATGGATGTTTACCGTATTTTTCGAAGGAATTACTTGGTGAAATTTTGACTTGTGTTCTGTGTAGGTGTTGTTTTATAATAAAATAATATTCAGAAGAATTATAGATAGATTTTATTTGGTGGTAGTATTCTGGGGCCAGTTTCACTAAACAAGTATTGCATTTCCATTTATTGAGCATAGGCTGCATATGCAGCCTATGCTCAATAAATGGAAATCCATCAATTGAAATTTCCAGACGATCTTAAATTTGCACTTACAAACATTTTAGTCATATTAAAAAGTTGCCCAGGATGTTTATTTTGCGATGGAAGGAATCTGTGATTAAGTGGTGCTTGTATGTTGTTGTGTTGTTCTAAACTGGAAGTATACTTGGTACGTAAATAATACTGACTAATTCTTAAAGGCACAAAATATCAGGTGTGCGTAGAAATAAGTAAATATAATTTAACTGTAGAGTTGTCTTTATTTTCTGAACTGATAAGCACCTGCAAAATATATAAATATAATATAAAAATACCAACGTTCATAGATGTAGTACTGAAAAAGAACTGTTTTCTAAACATGGTATAGTAAGATCATATTACAACAAATGAGCATAATGGTTCACAAATTGTGATTAATGGTACAGTTATAGTGGAAACTAATTACCAAATTATCTCCCCTGTTTACCACAGCTGTGATTGTGTAACCGTACATTTGTATATACATACAATTGAATACCGTGTCTCTTCGGAATATGATTTAACGCATTATAATCGGATTACTATTTTAAGCATCTGTAAATTTTGAAATATTTTCTTTTCTATTTTTCTTGTCTTATTTCTAAATCAAAGTATATGCATTGACCACTCACTTGAACCGTCTTGATGAGGCAGTTTAAATGGTGGTCAAATTGTCTGTCTGTAAAAGTGTGTATCTTCAGAAATACAATGGGATAAGGGTGTTATACAGAATGACCAAGCATTATTATGTACCATATGAGATTTCAGGGCTCCAGATAAGGAATTAGTAATTGAGTTTTTTGTTTTTTTCCATTTCCATATTTATTCATTAATACATGTATTATATCACAAAGAACAGGAAATCGACACGATATACATGAAAAAAATGTCAAGCATGAATGGATACTGTTGTCGGACATATATTAAAGAACATGCTTCGTATCGTCACATAATATCAACAAAAATAAGAGTTTCTCAGTGCACTTGGATCGTAAAGTAGATCCTTTGTAACATTTCACCTACTGATTTAATTGTGCAAAAGAAAATACTAGAAATATCATTTTGAGGTGATATGTCCGAACACAGTATCATATTACAAGACTAAACTAAATGATATCAAAATCTACACCAGTTTCATGACAACATTGTTAATGCCTAAATGATGTTTTTGGGAATGTGATTCAATGCAAGAAAAACATAACAGATAAATGGTGATAATGGATAATGGAGACAGATAAATGGAGTGATGTATTTTGTTTGAATCATAGATAACTCTTTGCATGCTAGCGGTGAAAATATCCGCCAAACGAATTAGGAGTATATGTTTTATTTCTCTCTGTAAATATGTCTTGAAATTTCATTAGAATTGAGTTCTCTGGACTCAATTCTAATGAAATTCCAAGACATATTCATGATATTTATGGGGAAAAATACAAGAAAATATGATGAATTCTTGTACGCTAGTTTTTGTCGCGCCCGCTTGCGGAAAGCGCGATATAGTCGGCACTTTGACGTACGTACGTACGTACGTACGTGTGTCAGGTTAAAGTTTTTGGTTAAGTTGTTTGGTTAAGTTTTTTGGTTAAAGTTTTTGGTTTAAGTTCTTTGGTTAAAGTTTTTGGTTAAGTTTTTTGGTTAAGTTTTTTGGTTAAAGTTTTTGGTTAAGTTATTTCGTTAAAGTTTTTGGCTAAGTTTTTTGGTTAAGTTTTTTGGTTAAAGTTTTTGGTTAAAGTTTTTCGTTATACTATATCTCTGCAACTGCTTTGCCCATTACCTTGAAACTTCACATGGGTGTTTATCATCATCTATATTTTCATTCTACCACCCTCCCGTGCGGCCCCTGTGCCCAATGTCAAGGTCAAATTACTTTTAAGTTTTTTGTTAAGTTTTTTGGTTAACGTTTTTGGTTAAGTTGTTCATCATGTTTTGCCCATTACCTTGAAACTTCACATGGGTGTTTATCATCATCTTTATTTTCATTCTACCCCCCTCCCGTGGAAGTTTTTGGTTAATTTTTTGTTTTTTGGTTTTAAGTTTTTGGTTATGTTTTTTGGTTCAGTTTTTAAGTTTTTTTTATAACTATATCTCTGCAAACAGCTTTGCCCAATTACCTTGAAACTTCACATGGGTGTTTTCATCATCATTTTATTTTCTTCTACCCCTCCCGTGCTGCCCCTGTGCCCAATGTCAAGGTCAAATTACTTTGAAGTTTTTGATTAAAGTTTTTTTTGCGCCCGCTTGCGGAAAGCGCAATATAGTCGGCTCTTTGGTGTACGTACTTACGTACGTGTGTCCGGTTAAAGTTTTTGGTTAAGTTTTTTGGTTAAAGTTTTTTGTTATACTACAGTCTAACTTCGATGGGTCGAACCCTGGTAAACTCGTCAGCCATGCTTGCCTCGAACTAGCCTTTAGGTCCCGGCAGAATTCCTATATAAATACGTTAAAACTACCCGGTATAGGTCGAACTTGTGAAAGTCGAACAACCCTCAATGCCTCGAATCGCTGTCACGCCCGGTCGTGTATAAATCCACTATAAACACCACAAAAACTCGAACATGTCAGACGATTGTCTCCAGACGAGTTGATTGACTTTCACACCTATTGTTAACCGGTTGTCAAACAAAATCTCAAGTGGTCATTTGAGCGTATACAATTAAATCGGCAGTCGTGACCAGCATACGTGTTGGGTTAAATTAATGCATTGACCAATGTCGACGAAGTTGTTAGTTAATTAAAGTAGTAATTTATGGGACATGTGGAATTAAATAGCGCTCAGTTTTAATTAATGACCCAAGCATCTGGCCTTTTAAGTTGTAAATCAACATGAACTGTTTTTACTATGATCAGTAATGAGTGTGATGTGTCATCCGATTTATTCGCCATATAAGCAAAACATATTTTACAGATCATCAGACTCGTAATAATGTCTACCACAAATGCACTAGTTACGACCGAGCATTCCGAGGAAGGACCCGGTTCTGACGGGGGGGATATTCGGATCGGTTAGCGACACTGTGCTATCTGGATCGGCTACGGGGAAATCTGGCGTGAAACGTAAATTGACTACTAAGACAATTGAAGAAAAATACCAGGCTATCATGGAAATGGAGAAAGGCCACAAATCGAAAGCGGAGATCGCGAGAATAACAGACTTCTTCAATACCGGACGTGTATAACTTTCATGTATAACTTGTACTGGGTTCCATGTGATAGTAAATTATGATATGCAGTGAATGTGGTTCCGGGTCCGAAGTAGTGATGGGGCGACTGGGCATGATCGTATCGGACGGGGCAATCAAGTCCGCCAATTGTATTTCGTAATCATTTTCTGTTGTTCTCATGTTCTATTGCTGTATAATGGCTATGTAAATAAAAGCACACATGAGTTTGCCGCTTTCTTTATTTTATTAAAGCCTGTTTCTGTTAATAAACGACTGTGACAATCAACCGTAAATGCAAATGTAAGCGCATTTATATGAAACAACGTGTCGTAATGACGACTTGTTTCACTTAGTACACTGACCAACTCGTAGATCTGAAATGGATACAGTAGAAAATCCCGGTGGGTCGAACAACGGATGGGTCGAACTAGAACTTAACCCCGCAGGCTGTTCGACCCATCGAAGTTCGACTGTATATCTTTTTTTTTAGTGTCCATGCCTCGCCACAAGGTGCGACATGCAGGCCGCGGCCATCTAGTTCTTCATAAAGGCAATTTTTTCTTCTATTTTGATTCTGTTTGTGATATATAATTTAAAAGATTGGATTAGTGGTAGAGATGTGTTACATTTACATTTGAAAATAAAGTATTTTGCCAAAAGAATTATGAACCCAATAATTGGTATTTTCTTCTTACATGTGTCCCGAATAATACTGAATGAAATCGTTTCATATGTTAATAAAGTATTATACTGTATTGTTCGGTTTAGCAATTCATTTATATCTGACTAGAAAGCTTGTATGTGTATGCATACCCAGAACATATGCTTGTTTGAATCAATAGACATATTGCAAAGTCCACACAGATTGGATGGTTTTATTTTACATTTAAATAGAAATGCATTGTTTGGAATAATTCGCATTAAATATTTATATTGAAACGCTCTCAGTTTTGTGCTTATGATATATTTAAATGGTATGGTGAATATCTGTTTCCATTGTATATTTTGATTGTTAAAGTTTTTGGTTAAGTTGTTTGGTTAAGTTTTTTGGTTAAAGTTTTTGGTTAAGTTCTTTGGTTAAAGTTTTTGGTTAAGTTTTTTTGTTTAGTTTTTTTTTTGGTTAAAGTTTTTGGTTATTCGTTCTTTGGTTAAAGTTTTTTTGGTTAAGTTTTTTTTGGTTAAGTTTTTTGGTTAAAGTTTTTTTTCGTTAAAGTTTTTCGTTATACTATATCTCTGCAACTGCTTTGCCAATTACCTTGAAACTTCATATGGGTGTTTATCATCATCTATATTTTCATTCTACCACCCTCCCCCCGTCAGCCCCTGTGCCCAATGTCAAGGAAATCAAATACTGTTGAAGTTTTTTTGTTTTTGGTTAAAGTTTTTTGGTTAAACATTTTTGGTTAAGTTTTTTGGCTAAGGTTTTTGGTTAAGTTTTTTGGTTAAAGTTTTTTGTTATACTATATCTCTGCAACTGCTTTGCCCATTACCTTGAAACTTCACATGGGTGTTTATCATCATCTATATTTTCATTCTACCCCCCTCCCGTGCGGCCCCTGTGCCCAATGTCAAGGTCAAATTACTTTGAAGTTTTTGGTTAAGTTTTTTGGTTAAGTTTTTTGGTTAAAGTTTTTCGTTATACTATATCTCTGCAACTGCTTTGCCCATTACCTTGAAACTTCACATGGGTGTTTATCATCATCTATATTTTCATTCTACCCCCCTCCCGTGCGGCCCCTGTGCCCAATGTCAAGGTCAAATTACTTTGAAGTTTTTGGTTAAAGTTTTCTTTCGCGTCCGCTTGCGGAAAGCGCGATATAGTCGGCACTTTGGCGTACGTACGTATGTACGTACGTACGTGTGTCTGGTTAAAAGTTTTTGGTTAAAGTTTTTCGTTATATACTATATCTTTTTTTTTAATGTCCATGCCTCGCCACAAGGCGCGACATGCAGGCCGCGGCCATCTAGTTTTATATGGCGGCCAATCCTTCAATATTTTCGTTATTATCGATCTTTCGAGATAGTATTTCTATACATAAAATAAAAATATATGATGAAATAGGACAGCCTTGTCTTACACCTCTTTTAATTTTGAAGAAATCTGAAAAATTACCATTATTTGAAATGCAACTTTTTGCGTCTTTATATAGAAGAGATACCCATTGGATAAAAGAGTCTCCGAAGTTGAAGTACTTTAGACATTATTGGAATGAATGGCCTTTTTGTGGAATTTATCGGGGTATAAACTTTTCCAAGTTTATATCCCCGATAAATTCCACAAAAATTCCATTCATTCCTTATAATTCCAGCATTTGAAATAAATTCATCAAGAAAATGTGTTTATTTTCCGTTTTCTTAAGAATTATTTTAACTGCGCCTCACGGTTACGGAAAGTAGTTCGGTGCGGGAGTTTACTGGGATATAAATTTTGGACAGAGACTTGCTACGGGCCAATCAAATGTTAGGGAATTGTGTAAATATTTTTGTGCTGGAATTATTTAATTATAAATTTATGATCAATGCTATCAAAAGCTTTTTGAAAATCTGCGAAAAATAGAAGACCTGGTGTATTAAAACTATTGTTAGCATCATCAATTATTTCTAATAGAGTTCTTACATTTTCTCCGATATATCGACCTTTTAAAAAACTAGTTTGATTTGGATTTATCAGAGAATATAATTGAGTATTGTCACTCCGTCATTTCTGGAGCAATTGGGTATTTCAAAATTTTAATTGGGTAAAATAAAATCACACTACTGAAATTTACACATCAGCATATACTGCCAGTATTGAATAGTTTGCATCTAAATGAAAACATGTCATGTCATTTCATTAGAATTTTCTCCTTGGATGCAATTCTAATGAAATACGAAGATGTGTTTTCATGGAAAAATAAGAAAAATATGCTATATTTGTGGTCTGTTTATTGTTTTCTATAAAGATACCACAAATTTTTCATTTCTTTTTGATACTCTCTACTTCTGATTTCAATTGGGTTTTTGGCAATTTTAATTGGGTATTTAAGCAAATACGCAGCTTATCTGGAGCACTGAGATTTGATAGATGCATGATTAACCCTTACACCGCTATATTATTTTTTTGTCGTCTGCTGTTTATTTTCTATTTTCCATTTTTATCACCAAAAACATGCCTTGACAGCACTTAAGAATCATTTCCGACATGCTTTAACAGCACTTTAAAATCATTTTCATTGGAAATGATTCTAAAATGCTGTTAAAGCATGTTTTATTGAGAAATAAGGCAAGATATAAAAGCAACAGCAGCAGACACTTGTTGTGTGTCGCGGTCTAAGGGTTAAATATACCATACATGTATATGGAATATACCGTATAACCTCGAATTAACGCCCCAGGGGGCATTATATTTTACAAAAGGGGGGTGTTTATTAGCCACTCAAAAAAAACAAAAAAACAAAAACTTACCAAGGACCGCCAATTGCTATGGATTATTGCTGAACATTCTTTAAGGATTATTTGTGTTTGAAATTGGCGGTCCTTGGTAAATTTGTTAATTTTTTTAATTTGGAGGGGGGGGGGGGGGGGCGTTTATTAGGAGGGGGTGTTAATTCGAGGTTATACGGTAGTTGAAAACTTAGAGAAACAGAGTGGTCAATTTGAGAACATTCACAAATCATGTGAGCAGGGGCCTGTTTCACTAAACTTTGTACGACTAAAATGTTCGTAAGTGCAAATTTAGGATCGTCTGGAAATTTCAATTGATGGATTTACATTTATTGAGCATAGGCTGCATATGCAGCCTATGCTCAATAAATGTAAATCCAATAATTGTTTACAAGAAAACATTTTCATAATTTTGAAGTTTAGTGAAACGGCCCCCTGGTGAACATGTACACGAAACGCAAATACATGTAGTTTACAAATTATGAAGTCAGCAGTGCTACAAGTTTAGAACAGTCCCAACTCATCTAAGCATACACATTAAAAGTATTGTTTTACAAATTACAAGATGACGTCATTAATTCCACAACTTGAGCTTTAATACTAAGAAGGAAATATTACATCTTTGTTCCGGAGACCGTTCAAGTGCGTGATGGAGACACTATATTCTTAATTATCCAATTCATGGAGAGTTAAAATGGCCGAATGTAACGGCGACGTTGGTACGAGTTGGTCGACAGTGGGTCATGGTGGATTAAAGGTTGCGGACCCGAGCATAAGTTGCAGCACTCTGTCGTTACATCGGCCTCATGCGGATTGTTTCAGTAAGTATCGCCGTCCGTTGTAGTCACACTGCTTAGTAGTCCATTAGTTATAATTAGGGCCCCGGCGAGATTCGTTGCTGCCCTATAAGTTTCGCCCTGTCTGTCCGTCCGTTTATTTTTTTGGAATTTAGGATCGTCTGTAAATTTCAATTGATGGATTTACATTTATTGCTCAATAAATGTAAATCCAATAATTGTTTATAAGAAAACATTGTTAATGTGACATTTAGTTAGGGCCCTGGCGAGATTCGTCGGTGCCCTTTAGGTTTCACCCTGTCTGTCCGTCTGTTTATTTTTTTGAAGTTTTTTTAAGAGCTTTTCAAGGGGCCCTAAGTGTATAGACAGACCACATTTTCTAGTTCTTCTGGTGAAACCCATGAAATCAAAATATTAGTACACTGTTGTGAAAACGGACCTTATGGTGTTTGCGACCAGCGTAGCCCCAGATCAGCCTGCACATCTGTGCAGTCTGATCAGGGTCTACACATTAGTTGCGTGCGTTAGTAACACCTTTCATTTTTCAATAATATAATATATATTGATAATATTTGGCCACAATGTGTGTCTAGGGTTGCTGCTTGTTTTGCATACGACCCACGTCCGACCGCCCAAGGTCAAGGTCACTGAGGACTTATGTTCACCTTGTTTGTAATGCAAATGTGTTAAAAGCTTCTTTTTTTATTATTATTATCACATAGGGTAAACCTATGTATTGGAATCGCCTCCGACAGTTAGCCACGCCCCAGACCTTCCTCGATGGGATGGTCCATAGTGATATCTTGGAGTAACCATAACAACAAAATACATCGTGTTACTCAACGTTTAACTGCCAAACGCAACCGCTAATTGAAAATAATATTATGAAAAACTACTTGCACTGAACAATATCAACAACGGATGTTCTACGTACAAAAATACATCGGATTATTTTGTTGTGATTTGTTGTGATTTCCCCCCAAATCGTGCGGTCATCGCTAAATTTAGCAGGCTATAGTTTTCGGCAGAGTTAATTCCCCTCCGAATACTCTCCGAAACACGCGACTCGTTTAACACAGGAACGATATCAAGTTTGACCTGCCGACAGTCTATTTTTAAACTCACCCGACACCTGTGTGAAACAAAACTCGCACGTGTGGGTCTAACTGATGTATCCTCATTCTATCGATGGATTTACAGCGGATTTTAGTGACATTGCCGAATTCGGCCTGATTGACATTTGTCTATGGTGGCCAATACACGCCAACATGAGTGTCAATTCTACGTTCAGGGAAGGGGGTCAATAAGTCAGTATTTAAAGTGATAAATTACAGTCAGGGAACAAATTAATGACAGTATAACACATCCAGCAAGTACTGAAAATATGACAAAAACAAATTCTAACAAAGTTTGGGCTTCCATACATTGAACATTTTGTCAGCGGTTTCCCCAATGACGTCATTTGTATGTTTTAATATACTCGATCCGGGGCCAACTATTTCATTCACAAAACAGAAGTAAACATGGCGATGTCAAAGTCAGAAACTTTAACAAAAATCCTGCTACAACATTGTTTTGTACAGACATGGCATTTTCAGGCGCGACACCGCTTCCGTGGCGGAATTCTTGTAACTACCGGTATTGCTCTTCAATCAGTTTTCAATATATCTATAATGATCATAGATATCTGGAATCTGTATTTATACTTGAATTGATGATGTCTTGTATATTTGTTACCGTATCTTTCTGATATTGCTATGCATAATCTGTAATGTTGTTGAATATTTTGGTACATAGTGTGGCAGTTCATACTGTACTTGTGCCATATCAATGTTTACCCTTTAACCATTAAAACGCTGAAAAAGAAAATTGCCATCTGCTCATTTTGTATATTTTAATCTCTTTAAAACCCTGTTTTGGCAGCGCAGTAGAATCGTCTCAGTATGTTTTTGAGGAGAAAATATAAAAATATTTAAAACAGCAGACGACAATTGTCGTTTCCAGCGCTTTAAAGGTACATGCCCACTCAGTAAGCCCAAAATGTCATTTATAGGAATTAAATAAGTGTATAACTATGTCACTATTCCACCAGTTCTAAACATTACAAGTGCCCGCTATACAGATATAATCATTTAGTAATATTTATTTTACTGATAGTGACGCGCGGTGATATCGGGCTATTTTCATATGCAAATGAGGCATGATATTTTTATGCCACCGGGTTTCAAAGAAACGGGTGGCATATAGTGTTTGGACCGTCCGTCCGACTGTCCATCTGTCCATCCGTCACACTTTTCGGTTAACCAATTTGTCACAGTTTCTCAAATATGCTGCAGGTGGCATCCGCGTTCGACAGACGCATTTCTTGTTTAATTATTTATACTAAAGAAATGCGTCACCTGAAAAAATAATATTTTCGACAGATTTTAAAGTATGATCATTGCACATCATAAAATAAATACAGAGATTAAATAGTAATTAATGTCCGTTAACATTTTAAGCAAACACGGTTATCGCCCCTGATATCAGTGTGTAAATTTACGTCTGATATAAAATGTATAATAATGCCAATCAGTACGTGGGATAATGGCGCATGAATGTTTATTTTGCCAGGAAATGTCTCAGATGATGTCTCTGATGTAAAGAACATTTTTTACCTACTGAGTAGGCATGTACCTTTAAGGGTTAATGAAACTGCAACACCAACAATCAATCAATCAATCTACTGTCTGTTTCACGAAAGCTGCCCAAATTTTACGGCTATATAAACAATTCAAAAACAAGATTTCTTTTGATAATATTAAATTAAAGGAAAAATTAAGAATGAGCCTTCTTTTTATTTCGTGAAATTTGGTCAAATATTGATTTTATTGCGAAAACAAAATTTCCCCATGTTAAATCCCCATAGACATCTTCAACATGGGGAAATTTTTTAGAATTTCAGAAATACTGGACCGATTTTTAAAATTTAACTTTTGTTTTCTTAGTTAGATCATTTCCAAGCTATCCTAAGCTAGGTTTCGGAGTCAATTTCCAAAGAAAATTGTTTTTTGACTCCTCCCACAAGTTCTCTACCTCTTTTTCCCCATGTTAAATTCCCATAGAGAAATCAATTTTTCGTAATAAAACCAATATTTGACAAAATTTCACGAAATAAATTGAAGGCTCATTCTTAAATTTTCCTTTAATTTAATATTATCGAAAAAAATATTGTTTTCAAATTGTTTATATGGGCGTAAAATTTGGGCAGCTTTCGTGAAACAGACTATATCATACGATCCTCTAACTTCGATAGCCGCACAGATTCGAGACCATTTTTATTTTTATTTTTCGTTCTATCGCGAGATTTACGGGTTACGTCACTTCCATTACACTTGTGCGTTCAACCGAAGCCAGATGAAAGGTCACAAATGCCAAGTTAGAAAAATGCGATTTAAACAGGACTAATACATTGCCAAACAACACAACACACCTAAATGTTGTGTTTTCCACTAATCCCATTAACCCCCTCCATTAAAATCCGGATTTCGATAGGAAAACTTACACATAAATTAGTTCGCTTGAACCCGTATGTTGTTTACATGTTTATCAATGGAGGTCACGTAATATTTGTAGGTAGAAAGGCACTAATAATGTAGGAATATGGATTTTCATTCAGTCACCACCTTAACCTATTTTTTTTTAAATTGTCACTTTTTAAGTTCGTCCACATCAGTCCAATACCTCCATTTATCAGCAGATATATGCAATCTGGTCTCTGTTTTTGTTATTCCCATTGTGGACCAGTACCACATGCAGAAGGGATTGAAATGTCTTACTCCAAAAATAGACATTACCACTTTAAAAAAGTATTAAAACCAACAAGCTGAAACTTCATATTGTTTAATTTGTTTAATCTAGCAAATTATATTTTCCAAGTTGGCAATCGTTTGTCTAATCATTTAAGTTCGAAACAATATGTATCGTGACCCCTGAACGCAATGGTACATTATGCAGACACAATTTGTGGTGTTTTCGAACCGGGCACCTGCACCGGAAGAGCATATGACGTCATATGGTCAGAGGTCGCGACCTTTCACGGTACGCTGGAGGTGGCCATTTGTAGATGAGCGTGTTTTGAAAGTAAACAATTGCATTTCTCCGTGTTTTTGAAGCCAGTAAACACAATATATATACAGATAATTGCATTATATTTGCATGTAACTAATAAAAAAAGGTTTATACTCTTATTATTTATTACGCATGTTGTTTAATATCGTTAGAGTCTCGAATTATGAGCAGTCCAGGATAGTTTAATCTTGTAGTACACTATGTTCAGTACTTTCAGTACTTTGATTATTATCAAGGCTGCCAGTGAGGGGATTAGCTTTGTGATAGTGATGCCCTTGTTTTTTCTAAAATAGTAATAACTGTTCATGATTGCAAAGCACAAATATATGTTTTAGGTGCTGAATTGCCAAAATCACAGTGAAACTTCTCTAAACCAGACACCCTGGGGACCTCCGAGGTGTCCGGTTTACGGAGGTTCCACTGTACTATATGTGTTTTCTCTGTCTATGATTTGACTTACCATTTTATATATGAAACATCGAAGTGAATGGTCGGTCATAACATATTCAAATGTGGAGAAATATGAGAACTATTTTTGTGATTTTTCAGACAGAAGAATAATGTATTCTCGCACGCATATTGCGGTGCACAGTACTTTTACACTTAGTATGCGGGGAAATTGTTGTTACCTGTTGTTATATGTAGTGTCTTTTTCTCAATAAAACATGGTTGACAGCACTTTAGAATCATTTCCATTGGAAATGATTCTAATGTGCTGCCAAACCATGTTTTTATTGAGAATAAAGTCAAAGTACTGTATGTATGTTGTTGTTTTTTTAGAAAAAATGGGAATTAAAAAAAGAAACGGCAGACAACAAATTTTTTTTCAGAGTTGTAAGGGATAATGATGTTATCCGTCAATTGCCCATTATCGTAATAATCACCGAGCACTTCAGATGTGATGTCAACATTGAGTACTTACTTACACAGAGTCGGACAATTTGACAGTTCTGTACACTTATTGTTCGCCCTACTTTCTAAGCCAATCACTGGCCAGTATCGACCTACACTTATTTCACATATTGCAAGGTCGATCTAACCCCAATACGTTACATATTACCAGATTTAATCATTAATTGTTTGACAGGAAATGGAAAATCAATTCTCAGATGGGAGATGCATCTTAAAATTTGGCTGTACTCAGAGCTCCAGTTAAGATGCGTAATTTGACAAAATATTCGAGATATTTTTCTTAGTTCTTCACCAAAAATGGCAAGTTAGGCGTTCTTTAAAAGACGATTCTAAAGCACTCCCAACTTGCCATTTTTGGTGAAGAAATAACAAAATTCTCCCCGAAGTTGATCAAATTACGCACCTTAACTGGAGCTCTGGCTGTACAATAAATATGTTATTGTTCACATATTGGACTTTGAAGGAACTAAATGCCGCTAGCGCTCCCTCACATTTAATTCCTTAAAAGTCCAATATGTGCTTATGCTTCTGCCGAATTTCTACTCTATTCGTGAACAAGAACCTATACATATGGTACTGGGGCCTGTTTCACTAAACTTCGTACGACTAAAATCGTAAGTGCAACTTTAGGATCGTCTGGAAATTTCAAGTGATGGATTTACATTTATTGAGCATAGGCTGCATATGCAGCCTATGCTCAATAAATGTAAATCCAATCATTGTTTACAAGAAAACATTGACAATATGAAATTTACAGACTATCATAATTTTGCACTTGCGAACATTCTAGTCGTACGAAGTTTAGTGAAACGGCCCCCAGTTGTACATCTTACCATAATAATCCTAAATATTTGGACATTTTTCTGGGAATACATATAAATATATGCGTTTAATTCCCACACAACAATGTGTCCCAATATTTAGGGTTAATATGGTTGTACAGTAGAACCTCTCTAAGCCGGACACCCAGGAACCTCGCTTATGGGTTCCATTGACAAGTTTCTCTGACAATAGTGTATGTTTGTGATTGCAAAGCCCTCAAACATGTCTTTGGCTCATCATACACCGGAATTACAGTGGAACATTCTAAACCGGACACCCTGTAAATAACAATAACAATAACAATAACAATGTAACTAGATACAATTTGTTTTTATTTTGGTTAACCCCTAGACTAGTTTAAAGGGGTTTCCCAAAGCAAATGGTGTCCAAATATTGAGGGTTATTATGGTAGTCAGAAATGGTGCTATCTCACCAGGATCTGCAGTATTTAATTGTCAGTATTGTAAAACCTACAAAGTAGTGCTGTGTCCCTATTCCACCAGTTCTAAAAATTACAGTTTCCGCTACACAGATAAAATCATTTAGTAATATTTATTTTACTGATAGTGACGCGCGGTATTACATAATCAGGCTATTTTCATATGCAAATGAGGTATGATATTGTGTAATTATTTACACTAATTAAATGTGTCGCCTGAAAAAATAGTATTTTCAATAGATTATAATGTTTGATCATTGCACATCAAAAAATAAATACAGACAATAAGGAAACACGGTTATCGCCCCTGATATTAGTGTGGAAATTTACATCTGATATAAAATGTATAATAATGCCAATCAATACGTGGGGTAATGGTGAATGAATGTTTATTTTGAGAGAAAATGTCTCGGATGATGTCTCTGATATAAAGAACATTTTGTGCCTACTGAGTGGGCATGTACCTTTAACTCTTTGCATGCTAGCGGTGAAAATATCCGCCAAACGAATTAGGAGTATATTTTTATTTTTTATTTCTCTCTGTAAATTGTATTGAAATTTCATTAGGAATTATAATGAAATTCCAAGACATAGTCATGACATTTATAAGGAGAAATAAAAGAAAATATAATGAATTGTCATCTGCTATTTTTATGCCCCACCACAATAGTGGAGGGGGCATTTAGTGTTACCCTTGTCCCGTCCCGTCCGTCCTTCCGTCACAAAACTTTAACGCTCGGGTAAATGTCTAATAATTTCTTCATCCTTTGACCGATCTGCTTCATATTTCATATACACATTACTCTAATGGTCCTCTACCGCCCTGTGCCAAATCCACGTTCGTCCTGCCCCCCGCCAAGCCCAGGGTCAAGGTCACATACTTAGTGCTTCGAAAACTTTAACGCTCGGGTAAATATTTCTTATAATTTCTGTTTCTTTCACGGATCAGCGTCATACTTTCACATACGCATGGCTCTAAAATGGTCCTCTACTGTCCTTGTGCCATATCCACTTCGTCCAGCCCCGCCGCCAAGGGTCAGGGTCAAAGGTCCAATACTTAGTGCTTCAAAAACTTTACCTCGCTTCGGGGGTATATTTTTTTATAATTTCTGTTTTCTTTCACGGATCAGCTTTCATACTTCATATACGCATTGCTCTAATGGTCCTCTACTGTCCTGTGCCAAATCCACGTTCGTCCTGCCCACCGCCAACCAGGGTGAAGGTCACATACTTAGTGCTTCAAAAACTTTAATGCTCGGGTAAATATCTTATAATTTCTGTTTTCTTTCACGGATCAGCTTCATACTTCATATGTGCGTTGCTCTAATGGTCCTCTACCGCCCTGTGCCAAATCCACGTTTGTCCTACCCCTGCCAAGCCCAGGGTCAAGGTCACATACTTGGTGCTTCAAAAACTTTAACGCTCGGGTAAATATCTTATAATTTCTGTTCCCTTTCACGGATCAGCTTCATACTTCATATACGCATTGCTCTAATGGTCCTCTACTGCCCTGTGCCAAATCCACGTTCATCCTGCCCCCCGCCAAGCCATGGCCCATGAAGGTCACATACTTGGTGCTTTTCAAAAATTAAAAACAATTTTAACGCTAACGGCCTTAGGTTAAAATAAATTTGGACTTTGAATTTGGCCTCATTTATTATCAAAGCGATATGTGGGGCATCCGTGTTCTATGAACATATTTTCTGGTTGAACTATTTATAGCCCACAAATTTCCCAGCATGCAAAGAGTTAAAGGTGTATTCGGAAATGAATGGGTTAATGATTTATATAAACGTGATGAAATAGTTTAGAACATTACACAAGACATAAGTGACTATCTGCTATTTAGCTGCGAAAGGGTCATTGCGGTTTGAGAATGTATATTTATTCCCCCTCTATATGTGTGTAGTCCAATCTGTATTAACTCTTTGCATGCTGGGAAACTTGTGGGCTATAAATAGTTCAAAAATGGCAGACAAAAATTCATCATATTTTATTGTATTTCTCCCCGTAAATATGATGAATATGTCTTGGAATTTCATTAGAATTGAGTCCTGAGGAATCAATTCTAATGAAATTTCAAGACATATTTACAGAGAGAAATAAAACTTATACATGTATACTCTCCTAATTCGTTTGGCGGATATTTTCGCCGGTAGCATGCAAAGAGTTAACCCTTTCAACACCACAGGCCTGTGTAGTGGTATTTGGTAAAAAGTGTAGATCCGGACGAGCCGTCTCATCAGAATCTACATGTTTTTGCAAGTAATTTTCATATTTTCGAGAACAAAAACATGCGCTTTTCATAAATGGACTACTCTGAAAATCATTGGATTGGTTGCAAAATTAACATATCTAAATCCATTCCAGTTACTTCGGCGTGAAAGGGTTAAATTATGGCCTTGCTAGTGAATGTACATAAAACACTAAATCATCCAATAAATTAACCCTTAGACCGCAATTCTCGTCTTGCTGTTGCTTTTATTTCTCAATAAAAACATGGTTTGACAGCACTTCAGAATCATTTCCAATGGAAATGATTCTGAAGTGCTGTCAAAGCATGTTGCAAATTATTCTAAAGTGCTGTCAAAGCATGTTTTTGATGATAAAAATGGAAAATAGAAAATAAACAGCAGACGACAAAAAAAAAGAAGATAGTGGTGTATAATTTAAGGGTTAATACATCATAAATCAATCAGCCACAGCTAATATCAGCAAGTAAATCACATTGCCAAGGTGTTGTTTTGTTGTTATAACAAACCAACGTCAATATTTACTCGTCAATATTTACTTTGATACTGAAAGCCACAATGTAAATAACTTGAAGACTATCCAGAATTCCAGATATTGACTTGGCCATTGGGTACTGTTGTTGATCCATACTTTTGAATTGAATCTAGAAATATCCAACCTAATATTACCTTAGCAGTTGACGTTAAACACCATTCACCCATTTCATGCTGAGCATATGCCATTTTAATTGGGGAAACTTATATATATTTTCTTTAATTGTGCTTAGAAGCATATGTCGCGACCACCATTTGAACCGACTCATCGAGACGATTCAAATGAGTGGTCGCAACATATAAACTTTCATTCAGAAATAACAAAAATAAAAATAAAATATTGTGAAAAATTCATTCCGGTGTGTTCCGCATGTACATGTACAGAACTCCAGTTAAGGTGCGTAATTTGATCAACTTTGGGGGGAATTTTCTTAGTTCTTCACCAAAAATGGCAAGTTGGGAGTGCTTTAGAATCGTCTCATTGAGACGATTCTAAAGAACTCCCAACTTGCCATTTTTGGTGAAGAACTAAGAAAAATACCTTGAATATTTGGTCAAATTACGTATCTAAATATTCAGTTCTAATTTTGGGATTTTCCCCCCATTTGTACATGTACTTGAACAGGTAATATATGGGATTTAGTACTAAACCCATTGACCCGGCCTTAAATGATCTTAGCTGTTGATAGGCCATTAAACCCCGACAAACAAACAAACAAATTACGTATCTTAACTGGAGCTCTGCATGTACATGTAATGGATTAAAGGTACATGCCCACTCAGTAGGCACAATATGTTCTTTATATCAGATACATCAAACATTCATTCACAATTACCCCACAATAATGAACCGTTTGTGCGTACAGGTGGGCAGGTACATGTAATGGATTAAAGGTTACATTTGCCCAACTCAGTAGGCACAATATGTTCTTTATAATCCGATACATTCAAAATTCTTCACAATTACCCCACATATTGAACCAGTTTGTGCCTATGGAGGTGGGTACTTGTTAATGGTTAAATGGATTAAAAGGTTACACGGCCCACTTCAGTAGCACAAAAACTGTTCGGTTAAATATCAGAGGAACATCAACATTTCATTTCACCAATTAACCCAATATTGAACAGTTTTGTGCTTCCTGAGTGGGCATGTAAATTGTATTGGATTAAAGGTTACACGCCCACTCAGTTAGGCACCAAATGTTCTTTATATCAGATAATAAAACTTATTCACAATTACCCCACAATTATTGACAGTTTGGGTGCGGGTTAATGAGTGGGATGTTAACATGTAATGGGATTTTAAAGGTAATTGGCCCACCCCTCAGTAGGGCACAAATGTTTTTTATTATCAGAGACATCAAACATTCATTCACAATTACCCCACATATTGAACAGTTTGTGCGTACTGAGTGGGCATGTACATGTAATGGATTAAAGGTACACGCCCACTCAGTAGGCACAAACTGTTCTTTATATCAGATACATCAAACATTCATTCACAATTACCCCACATATTGAACAGTTTGTGCCTACGGAGTTGGGCATGTTCTGGTAATGGATTAAAGGGTAACGCCCACTCAGTAGGACAAACCTTGTTTTTTTATCAGATACATCAAACATTCATTCACAATTTCCCAATATTGGAACAGTTTGTGCCTAATGAGTGGGCATGGAACATGTAATGGATTAAAGGTAACACGCCCACTCAGTAGGCACAAAAATGTTTTTATAATTCGATACATCAAACATTCATTCACAATTCCCCACATTGAACAGTTTGTGCCTACTGAGTGGGCATGTACATGTAATGGATTAAAGGTACCATGCCCCATCAGTAGGCACAAATGTTTTTATATCAGTTACAATCAAAAATTCATTCACAATTACCCCACAAAAATCTATGAACAGTTTGGTTTGGTAAACTGAGTGGGCTGTTCATGTAATGGATATTAAAGGGTCTGCCCACTCAGTAGGCACAAATTGGTTTATTTATATCAGATAAAAACATTCAACATTTCATTCACAATTACCCCACAAATACTGATCAGGGTTGTGCTAATTGAGTGGGCGGGATGTTACATGTTTAATGGATTAAAGGTACTTGCCCACTCAGGTAAGGCACAAACTGTTCTTTATATCAGATTATTCAAAACATTTCATTCACAATTACCCCACATATTGAACAGTTTGTGCGTACTGAGTGGGCATGTACAAGTATTGGAAATTAAAGGTACATGGCCCAACTCAAGTTAGCCACTATATGTTCTTTAATATCAAAGATAATCAACAAACATTCATTCAACAATTTACCCCACATATTGAAACAGTTTGTGCCTATGGTGGGATGTCATGTTATGGTTAAAGGTACACGCCCACTCAGTAAGGCACAAATGTTCTTTATCAGTACATTCAAACTTATCAACAATTTTACCCAACCCCCCATATTGAAACAGTTTGTGGCTATGAGTTGGGATGTACAGTAATGGATTAAGGTACATGCCCAATCAGTGGGCCATATGTCTTTTATATCAGATACATCAAACATTATTCACAATTACCCCACATATTGAAACAGGTTTGTGCCCTTACTGAGGTGGGGCCCCCCCAATTTACCAATGTATTGGATTTAAAGGTACACGCCCCACTCAGTAGGCACAAAAACTGTTCTTTATATCAGATACATCAAACAAATTCATTACAATTTACCCCACTTATTGAAACAGTTTGTGCGTAACTGGAAGTGGGCATGTACATGTAATGGATTAAAGGTACATGCCCACTCAGTAGGCACAATATGTTCATTTATATCAGATACATCAAAACATTCATTCCACAATTTTACCCCAACATATTGAATAGTTGTATGCATTAATGGATTGGTGGGCATGTACAAATGTAATGGATTAAAAGGTACACGGGCCCATCCAAGGTAAAGGCACAATACTGTTCTTCTTTTATATCAGATAAACTAAACATTCATTCACAATTACCCCACATATTGAACCAGTTTGTGGCCCTACTGACTGGGATGTACATGTAATGGATTAAAGTACACGCCCACTCTGTAGGCACAAAACTGTTATTTATATCAGATTCATCAAACATTCTTCACAATTACCCAATATTGAAACAGTTTGTGCCTACTGAGTGGGATTGTTAATGTAATGGATTAAAGGTACATGCCCATCAGTAGGCATGTTCTTTATATCAGATCTTAAAACATTCTTTCACACCCCACCCCATATGAACAGTTTGTGCCTACTGAGTGGGCATGTACAGGTAAATGGATTAAAGGGTACACGCCCATCAGTAGGCACAAAACTGTTCTTTTATATCATAAAACAAATTAATCACATTACCCCACATATTGAAAACAGTTTGTGCGTACTGAGTGGGCATGTAATGTTAATGGATTTAAAGGTACATGCCCAATCGGAAAAGTAGCCCCACAATTAAAAAAAATGTCTTTATATCAAGAAATACATCAAACATTCAGTTCACCATTTAACCCCACCCCCCCCAAATATTTGAAACCAGTTTGGTTGCCTATGACTGGGCATGTACATGAAATGGATAAAGGTACATGCCCACTCAGGGGTGGCAACAAACTGTTCTTTATATAGATTACATCAAAACAATTCATTCACATTTACCCCACTTATTGAACAGTTTGGTGCCTATGAGTGGCATGTACTGTAATTGGATTAAAGGTACATGCCCATCAGTAGGCACAAATATGTTCTTTATATCAGATACATAAACATTATTCACAAATTACCCACATATTGAAACAGTTTGTGGTACTGAGTGGGATGTACAATGTAATGGATTTAAAGGTACACGCCCACTCAGTAGGCACAAACTGTTCTTTTATATCAGATTTCATCAAACATTTCATTCACAATTACCCCAACATATGAACTTTTTTTGTTTGTGTTTACTGAGTGGGCATGTACATGTAATGGATTAAAGGTACTGCCCACTCAGTTAGGCACAATATGTTCTTTATATCAGATTTACATCAAAACATTTCATTCACAATTACCCCACATATTGAACAGTTTGTGCCTATGAGTGGGCATGTAATGTAATGGATTAAAGGTTTACACGCCCATCAGTAGGCCACAAAATGTTCTTTATATAGATACAATCAAACATTCATCACAATTACCCCACATATTGAAACAGTTTGGTGCGTCTGAGTGGGCATGTTATGTAATGGATTAAAGGACATGCCCACTCAGTAGGCACATGTTTCTTTATATCAGATACATCAAAACATTCATTCACAATTTAACCCCACATATTGAACAGTTTGTGCCTACTGAGTGGGCATGTACATGTAATGGATTAAAGGTACACGCCCACTCAGTAGGCACAAACTGTTCTTTATATCAGATACATCAAACTTCAATTCACAATTTACCCAAATATTTTTGAACAGTTTGTGCTACGGACTGGGCTGTTTCATGTAATGGATTAAAGGTACACCGCCCCACTCAGTAGGCACAAAACTGTTTCTTTAAATCAGATTTACATCAAACATTCATTCCACAATTACTATTGAACAGTTTGTGCCTACTGGAAAGGTGGGGCCCATGTACAATGTAATGGATTAAAGGTACAACGCCCACACGAGTAGGCACAAACTGTTCTTTTTATCGATACATCAAATTTTCATTCACAATTACCCCACTATTGAAAGTTTGTGCCGGACTGACTGGGAAGTCATGTAAGGGATTAAAGGTACCGGCCCCACTCAGTAGGGCACAAACTGTTTCTTTATATCAGATACAATTCAAACATTCATTCACAATTACCCCACATATTGGAACAGTTTGTGCTATGAGTTGGGCATGTACAGGTAATGGATTAAAGGTACATGCCCCCACTCAGGTAGGCACAAACTGTTCTTTATATCAGATACATCAAACATTCCATTCACAATTACCCCACATATTGAACAGTTTGTGGTATGAGGGTGGGCATGTAAATGGTTAAATTGGCTTAAAGGTTACATGCAAACACTTCAGTAGGCACAATATGTTCCTTTAATAATTCACAGAAACATCAAACATTCATTCACAATTTAACCCAACATATTGAAACAGTTTGTGCCTACTGAGTGGGCATGTTACATGTAATGGATTAAAAGGTTACACGCCTCAGTAGGAAAACAAAATGTTCTTTTATTTCAGATTACATCAAAATTCATTCACAAATTACCCCCCTTATTGAACAGTTTGTTGCGTTACGAATTGGGCTGTTACATGTAATGGATTAAGGTACACGCCCACTCAGTAGGCACAATATGTTTCTTTATATCAGATACATCCAAATATTCATTCCACAATTTCCCCACATTATTGAACAGTTTGTGCCTTACTGAGGTGGGCATGTACCATGTAATGGATTAAAGGTACAAGCCCCACTCGTAGGCACAAACTGTTATTTATATCCAGATACATCAAACATTCTTTCACAATTTACCCCACATATTGAACATTTTTTGGTACTGAGTGGGCATGTACATTGTAGATGGTTTAAAGGTACCGCCCACTCAGTAGGCAAAACAAAAACTGTTCTTTTATTATCGATACATCAAACATTTCCATTCACAATTACCCCACTATTGAACAGTTTGTGGTTACTGAGTGGGCAGGTACATGAAATTGGATTAAAGGTAACACACCCACTAAGTAGGCACAAAACTGTTCTTTATTTCAGGATACATTCAAAAATTCTTACAATTACCCCCACATATTGAAAACAGTTTGTGCCTATGGGGGGGGGAGTGGGCATGTACATGGTAATTGGATTTTAAAAGGTACCACGCCCACTCAGTAGGCACAATTATGTTCTTTAATATTCAGAACATCAAACATTTCATTCACAATTTCCCCAATTATTGGAAACAGTTTGTGCGTACTGAAGTGGGCTTGTACATGTTAATGGATTAAAGGACAACGCCCACCTCAGTAGCAACAAAATGTTTCTTTATATCAGATACAATCAAAACATTCCACACAAATTACCCCACATATTGAAAGTTTTGTGCTACTGAAGTGGGCAGGTATTGCAATGGATTAAGGTACACGCCCACTCAGTTAGCAAATATGTTCTTTATATAGATACATTCAAACATTTCATTCACCAATTACCCCCACATATTGAACAGGTTTGTGCTACTGAGTGGGCATGTACATGTAATGGATTAAGGTAACCGCCCATTCGTAGGCACAAATTATTGTTCTTTATATCAGATACACAAACAAAAATTCATTCACAAACCCCAAACCCCAATATTGGAACATTTTGTGGTACTGAGTGGGCATGTACATTGTAAAATGGAATTAAAAGGTAACCGCCCACTCAGTAGGCACAAACTGTTTCTTTATATAAGATACATCAAACTTTCATTCACAATTACCCCACTAATTGAAACAGTTTGTGCGTACTGAGTGGGCATGTTACATGTAATGGATTAAAGGTACAACCCATTCGTAAGGCACCAAATGGTTCTTTATATCAGTTACATCAAACATTCAATTCACAATTACCCCACCTATTGAACCGTTTGTGCCTACTGAGGTGGGACGTACATGTAATGGTACAAAGGTACACGCCCATCAGTAGGCACAAAATGTTCCTTTTATAATAGTTACATCAAACATTCATTCACAATTACCCCACAATATTGAACGTTTTGTGCGTTCTTGAAGGGGGGTGGGAATGTACCATGTAATGGATTAAAGGTACACGCCCATCAGTAGGCCACAAAATGTTTTTTAGATTCAGATTACATCAAACATTTCATTCACAAATTACCCCACATATTGAACAGTTTGTGCCTACTGAGTGGGCATGTACATGTAATGGATTAAAGGTACATGCCCACTCAGTAGGCACAAAATGTTCTTTATATCAGGATACATCAAACATTATTCACAATTTCCCCAATATTGAAAGTTTGTGCCTAATGAGTGGGCCATGTAACATTGTAATGGATTAAAGGGTACACGCCCACTCAAGTTAGGCACAATATGTTTATTTTATTCAGATACTTCAAAACATTCATTCACAATTACCCCACATATTGAACAGTTTGTGCGTTACTGAGTGGGCATGGACATTTAATAAGGATAAAGGTACATGCCCACTCAGAGGCACCAAAATGACCCCTTTTTAAGATACATCAAACCATTCATTCACAATTACCCCACTTATTGAACAGTTTGGTGCGTACTGAATGGGCATGTTACATGTAATGGATTTAAAGGTACACGCCATCAGTAGGAACAATATGTTCTTTATTTCAGATACATCAAACTTTCATTCACAATTTACCCACATATTGAACAGTTATGTGTACTGTAATGGGATATGGTCTTGTAAATGGATAAGGTAACAAACGCACTCCCCAAGTATGGGCACACTGTTCTTTAAGGAATCAGATTACAAATCAAACATTCAGGTTCACCAATTTCCCACATATTGATTTTTGTGCGTACTGGAGTGGGCATGGTACATTGTAAATGATTAGTAACACGCACTCCGGTAAAGGCACCAAACTGTTCTTTATATCAGATACATCAAAATTCATTCACCAATTACCCACATATTGAAACTGTTTGTGCGTACTGAGGTGGGCATGGTACATGTAATGGATTAAAGGTGACATGCCCTATCAGTAGGCACAAAATATTCTTTATTTTATCAGATTACCATCAAAACATTTCATTTCACAAATTACCCACCCATTATTGAACAGTTTGTTTGGTATGAGTGGGCATGTTACATGTAATGGGCATTTTAAGGTAATGCCCACCAGTAGGCACAAAATGGTTCTTTATATTCAAAGGATAACAGCCCAAACTTCATTTAAATTACCCAATATTGAACAGTTGGTGCGTTATCAATTGGGAATGTTACTTGTAATGGATTTTATAAAGGTACACGCCACTACAGTAGGCAAACTATATGTTTCTTTATATTCAGATACATCAAATTATTCATTCCAATTACCCAATAATTGAACAAAAGTTTGTGCGTACTGAGTGGGCATGGACATGTAATGGATTAAAGGGTTACACCGCCCCACTCGTAGGCACACAAACTGTTCTGTTTATATCAGATACATCAAACCATGTTCATCTTCAAATTACCCCAACATATTGAACATTTTGTGCGTACTGATTGTGGGCCCATGTACATGTAAATGGATTTAAAAGGGTACACAGCTCCCACTCAGTAGGCACAATATGTTCTTTAAATTCAAGACATCATCTGAGGACATTTTCTTGCAAATAAACATTCATCACAAATTAACCCCACATATTGGAACAGTTTGTTGCTACTGGAGTGGGCCCCATGTACAAATTGTTAATTTGGATTAGGTACACGCCCCACCCTCAGTAGGGCACAAATATGTTCATTTATATCAGATTACAATCCCCAAACATTCATTCAACAATTACCCCACAAATATACAAAGTTTGGTGCGTTACTTGAGTGGGCATGTACATGTAATAAAGGTATAAAAGTACACGCCCCACTTCAGTAGGGCACAATATTGGTTCTTTATATCAGTAACAATCAAACATTCCATTCACAATTACCCCACATATGAACAGTTTTTGTGCTACGAGTGGCAATGTACATGTGGATTAAAAGGTAACCCACGAAAAGGAGCAACAACCCAACTTCATGTAGGCACACGTTCTTTATTATCAGAATACATTTCAACATTCATCACAATTACCCCACATATTGAACAGTTTGTGCGTACTGAGTGGGCATGTACATGTAATGGATTAAAGGTACACGCCCACTCAGTAGGCACAAACTGTTCTTTATATCAGATACATCAAACATTCATTCACAATTACCCCACATATTGAACAGTTTGTGCGTACTGAGTGGGCATGTACATGTAATGGATTAAAGGTACACGCCCACTCAGTAGGCACAATATGTTCTTTATATCAGATACATCAAACATTCATTCACAATTACCCCACATATTGAACAGTTTGTGCGTACTGAGTGGGCATGTACATGTAATGGATTAAAGGTACACGCCCACTCAGTAGGCACAATATGTTCTTTATATCAGATACATCAAACATTCATTCACAATTACCCCACATATTGAACAGTTTGTGCGTACTGAGTGGGCATGTACATGTAATGGATTAAAGGTACATGCCCACTCAGTAGGCACAAGTTCTATACAGATAACATCAAACTTTCATTCACAATTTACAATTTATTGAACAGTTTTTGTCGGGTGAACTGAATTGGATTGTACATGGGCCCACCAGAGGCACAATTATTGTTCTAAAACAGGAGACATCATTAAAGAGACATTTTCTGGCAAAAAAAACAAAATGCAATCACATAAACCCACATAATTGAACAGTTAACGTGCGTACTGAGTGGGCATGTACATGTAATGGATTAAAGGTACACGCCCACTCAGTAGGCACAAACTGTTCTTTATATCAGATACATCAAACATTCATTCACAATTACCCCACATATTGAACAGTTTGTGCGTACTGAGTGGGCATGTACATGTAATGGATTAAAGGTACACGCCCACTCAGTAGGCACAATATGTTCTTTATATCAGATACATCAACATTCAATTCACAATTTAAACCCCACATATTGAACAGTTTGTGCTTGAGTGGGGCATGATGTAATGGATTAAAGGAACACTGCCCACTCAGTAGGCCCACAATGTTTCTTTATATCAGGGATGATTCATCCCATCATGAACATTTTTCTGGCAAATCAAACATTCATTCACAATTACCCCACATATTGAACAGTTTTGTGCCTACTGAGTTGGGCATGTACATGTAAATGGATAAGGTACACGCACCTCAGTTAGGCGACAATTATGTTCTTTATATCAGAGACATCATCTGAGACATTTTCTGGCAAAATAAACATTCATTCACAATTACCCCACATATTGAACAGTTTGTGCGTACTGAGTGGGCATGTACATGTAATGGATTAAAGGTACACGCCCACTCAGTAGGCACAATATGTTCTTTATATCAGATACATCAAACATTCATTCACAATTACCCCACATATTGAACAGTTTGTGCCTACTGAGTGGGCATGTACATGTAATGGATTAAAGGTACACGCCCACTCAGTAGGCACAATATGTTCTTTATATCAGATACATCAAACATTCATTCACAATTACCCCACATATTGAACAGTTTGTGCGTACTGAGTGGGAATGTACATGCCCACTAGTAAAAGGGGGCACATAAGTTCATTTATCAATCAGAGACTCATCTTAGACATTTTCCCAGGCAAAATAAACATCTCAAGTTCACAATTACCCCACATATTGAACAGTTTTGTGCTACTGAGTGGGCAGTAACTGTAAATTGGAATTAAAGGTAACACGCCCACTCATAGCACCATATGTTCTTAATAATTCAGAACAACAAACTGAGGACATTTGTTTCTGGCAAATTAAAAAATCATTCACAATTACCCCCCAACATATTGAACAGTTTGTGCCTACTGAGTGGGCATGTACCTTTAAAGGTACATGCCCACTCAGTAGGCACAAAATGTTCTTTATACCAGATACATCATCCGAGATATTTTCTGGCAAAATAAACATTCATTCACCATTACCCCACATATTGATTGGCATTATTATACATTTTATATCAGAAGTAAATTTCCACACTGATATCAGGGGCGATAACCCTGTTTCCTTAAAATGTTAACAGACATTACTATTTATTCTCTGTATTTATTTTTATGCCACCGGTCTCGAAGAGCCGGGTGGCATATTGTTTTTGGACCGTCCATCTGTCTGTCCGTCCGGGCACACATTAGGGTACTTATGTGGCTAGCCCCACAGGGTTATGGACTTGGTAAAGGATAGGGTTGGTTACAATTAGCCACCTAAAAAATCCTTTTATGTGGCTAAAAATCGTTTTATGTGGCTAATATTTAACATGTGATAAGCCACATAAGTATAGTACTGTAAGAACGTCCGTCAGAACGTCCGTCAGTGCACACATTAGGGTACTAAATGTGGCTAGCCCCACAGGGTTATGGACTTGTTAAAGGATAGGGTTGGTTACAATTAGCCACCTAAAAAATCGTTTTATGTGGCTAAAAATCGTTTTATGTGGCTAATATTTAACATGTGATAAGCCACATAAGTACCCTAATGTAAGAACGTCCGTCAGAACGTCCGTCCGTCCGTCCTGTCCGTCCGTCCGTCACACTTTTCGGTTAACCACTTTGTCACAGTTTCTCAAATATGCTGCAGATGGCATCCGCGTTCGACAGACGCATTTCTTGTTAGATGTGCGATGATCATGCTTTATAATCTGCTGTTGAAAATATTATTTTTTCAGGTGACACATTTAATTAGTATAAATTACTAAAAAATATCATGCTTCATTTCCATGTGAAAATAGCCCGATACCACCGCGAGTCACTATCAGTAAAATAAATATTACTAAATTATATCTTTATAACGGGCACTCGTAATTTTTAGAACTGGTAGAATAGTGACACAATTATAATCTTATTTGATTCCTATAAAGAACATCTTGTGCCGACTGAGTGGGCATGTACCATTAATAAATAAATAAATATAGACCTATAAATACATTGGGCATTTATGTTTGTCCGTGTGTTCGGTATAATAAAATAAATGTTACATACCAGAGCGTGTGGCAGTGAATAGTTTAACCCTCAGCAAATAATGGCAGATCTCCAGATAAGTTTTGTATCTAAAGAGTATTATACCCCTATATTTCAAATTCAATGCGTATTTTACTTTTACAAATGTATTATTGATTTTCTTCCTTATGAAATATTATTATTTGAGCGGCAAAAAAGCAAACACACTGTTTTTTTGCAGCTCAACATTATTACAGTATTTTCACTACTCAATTTGAAAATCAATACGTATTTTCACATTGCTGTGACTATTTTGTACTCCCACTTTTGATAATCAATGCGTATTCTGCTAAAATAAGTGGGTCAAATACGCCAATACGCCCCTTATCTGGAGCTCTGTCATGGTGCCCTCAGCTATATATCGCCTCGATTGACATGATGTCCTCGGGTTAACAATACATGTAGACATATGTACAGTTTCATGCTAGTTTGGATGCAATATTTATTTAATAATATTACATTGATTCAAATAAAACATGTACTGCATTTTTAGCATAAACATGGTATGTGCATGTATCAATTAGCAATTTGATTGTAATTATACACCCCCCCCACCAAACTTACATATCAAAGAAATATGTTATAACTTCTATTTCAATCATTGAAAACTCTTAATATTTAACGCATGCATTCCTCTAAGGCTCTACTATCACGCTGTGACAAAGCCACGACCGTCCAACTCCCGCTGATTCCAAGATCAAGGTCACAAACTTACAAAACTTAACATCAGAGAAATCGGTTATAACTTCTATTTCCTTCATCAAAAATTCTTAATATATCACACATGCATTCCTCTTAGGGTCTACTATCATGACATACTACATCCACGACCGTCCGACCCCCGCTGTTGCCAAGGTCAAGGTCACACACTTAGTCTACTTAGTCTCATTACAAAACTTAACATTGGAGAAATCTGTTTTAATTTCTATTCTCTTCATAAAAAATTCTTAATATTTCATGCATGTATTCCTCTAAGGCTCTACTATCCTGCTGTGACAAATCCACGACCGTCCAACCCCCACTAATCCCAAGGTCAAGGTCACATACTTACCGTATTCTTGCGATTATAAGACGCAATCATGTAAATGTCGCACCCCTATTTTCACTCCAAAATCTGGGGAAAAAAGTCTACATGGGTCTATAAGACGCCCTCAATTTTCTAAAAAAAAAATGAAACAAAAACAAAAAAAATCGCAGAGTTGTAGTTGTTGTTGTTGTTGTTTATAAATACTACCAGGCGCTGTTTTTTTGGTCACTCACAAGCTTCGTACCCTGGACGTTTCGGACCAATAGAATTAATCGCCAAGTTGTTGTTGTTATTTAATACTAATTCCCCGCGCTGTTTTTTATTTATTTTTCGTACCCTGGACGTTTCGGACCAATACAATTAATCGCCATGTTGTTGTTGTTGTTATTTAATACTAATTCCCCGCGCTGTTTTTTATTTATTTTTCGTACCCTGGAAGTTTCGGACCAATTCATGTAATCAAGTATATAGAGGATACTGTTCAAAATGTGATATGAGAAAACAAGAATTTTCGGTGGTATTTAACCCTACTGTCAGTTTGAGAACATCTTCTCAATGTCAACACCTAATCAGAATATGACTCAATTATCGCGACAGGTTCTCACTAAGAAAACAAATCTGACCACTTCACACGATAAATGGCTTGTGCCGAAAATTTAGTAATTGACGTTTGACACGACTGAGATTAAAGATGGCAATTAGGCAGTTCTCAGTTTCTCACCTTTCAAAATAACTGGCAAACACCGCAAATTACACATTGTCATGTCAACCTATGGGAAACCCTTCTTGTCTATAATCGAAGCCCACTGTACATATTGTAGACACAGATCAGCTTGTAAATCATTGTGCTTTCCCAATAATAAATGTATAGACCATTAACTCGGAACTTCAGTCAATTGTGTGTTCCCGATACAGGGCCATAACGAATATGGGGCGAACTGGTTGGGGTACGAACATGCCATTTTAAAAATAAGCTAAATCAGCAAACTGGATCTGATCTTGGCATACACTGTTCGCCTTCGGTATAGAAAATGTGTACCGAATGTGACACAGGGCCGGAAAGAGTAAGGCGCGCGAGTAAGGCGCGAACTGGTTAGAATACGAATCCATTTTTCCAATACCGGATTTTACCCCAAAGACTAACAACAACAAATATAGGAACGCATTTTATTTTTTTTATTTTTGGTCGTTTATTTCAATATTTCGGGTGGAAAAAAATGCTCATGTATCTACATGTATTTATAAGACGCAGGGGCTTTCTGGAATACAAATCTGAGTAAAAAAAGTGCGACTTATAATCGCAAGAATACGGTAGTCTCTTTACAAAACTTAACATCAGAGAAATACGTTATAACATCTATTTGATTACATAATTATTTAGGGGCACCGCTCACTAACAAATCTAGTTTCAATTAGTAATAAAATTGTAGACAACATGCACATTTAATTTTTAAAACAGGTGGTGGAATAGTTTCACAATTATGTTCTTGTTCATTTTTCTATGACACATAGCGGATTTACATAATTATGCATGTCATATATGCAGACAGTTATGCAAAGTGATGCACAGATATTACAATAATTATGCTGAAATTGAAAATTTGTATTTCCAACACAAATACTATAATTAGTCGGCTAGCGACTTCCACATTGTAAAATATTTACACCTTCCATAAAAATAATAATTTTGTAACAGCAAATTTATACTTCATTTATGAACCATTATAGAAATGACCTTTATAATGTGGAATAATAATTGAAATGTGGCTTTATATATATTTCATATGTGAAGTGACCGTATTGTATAACAGTTATGTTGAAATAGTGAATTTATATTTCATACACGATCAGTACGGAAAGTGACCTTTATAATGTAAAGTTATTGTGATGAAATAGAAATGTATATTTCCTACGTGTACCATATGTAAATTGTTATGGAAAATGACCATCACCTTGTAAAATAGTTATGTTGAAATAGTGAATATATACTTAAGGCCAAAAGAAACTTTACAATATGTAAATGGTTAGATATTTTGTGAACTACTACTGTCTGTTTCACGAAAGCTGCCCAAATTTTTCGGCCATATAAACAATTCAAAAACCATATTTTTTTCGATAATATTAAATTAAAGGAAAATTTAAGAATGAGCCTTCTTTTTATTTCGTGAAATTTTGTCAAATATTGATTTTATTGCGAAAACAAAATTTCCCCATGTTAAATCCCCATAGACATCTTCACGGAGTGAAGATGTCTATGGGGATTTAACATGGGGAAATATTTTTGAATTTTAGAAATACTGGACCGATTTTTAAAATTTAACTTTTGTTTTCTTAGTTAGATCATATCCAAGCTATCTAGCCAGGTTTCGGAGTAAATTTCCAAATTTTTTCGTTTTTTGACTCCTCCCACACTTCCTTACCACTTTTTCCCCCATGTTAAATTCCCATAGACAAATCATTTTTTCGCAATAAAATCAATATTTGACCAAATTTCACTAAATAAAAAGAAGGCTCATTCTTAAATTTTCCTTTAATTAAATATTATCAAAAAAAATATTGTTTTTGAATTGTTTATATGGCCGTAAAATTTGGGCAGCTTTCGTGAAACAGACTAGGTATAACAACCTGCTGAAAAATGTGTTTTAATGCTGAATCTAATCTGCAACTAATGCAACAAAACATTATATCCATGCATTTAAAGAGATTGAGAAAAGACAACAACACCCCTCATTTCTAAAAACTGCATTTAGCAACTGATTGCAGTGCCTCAAATTCTGCAAAGAAACACACTGCATAACTTGCAACATGATAGTGCCAGACCAATTCTGTTTGTGTCGTTCGGTCCTGTGTCCTTTCAATGCGCAAATGTTGCCAGACATTGATCACAACTCTCAAGGTGGTCAGAAACAAATCCATTGTTTCTCTTTTACTGCAGTTTTTGAAATGAGGGGTGTTGGTGTTTTGTCATTTCTCTCGAAATCTCTTTGAAAGCATGAATCTAATGATTTGGTGTATTAGTTTCAGAATAGATTCAGCATTAACAAACATTTTTCACCAGGTTTTTTTATGTCTTCAAACTAACCTGAATGGTTGCAAACTGATAGGTTGCTATGAAATCGTCCTAATAATAAAAATCTGCCTTACTCTAATCACTCAAATAACCCACCATAGACCATACCATCCGCTCTACCCACAGCCAATTGGCTAGTCCGCTATTTAGACTCCTCCTATTATTTTTAGGACGCTATCTGGGTATATTTTGTATCTCCCATAATTTCGTTCGAATTTGAATTTTTTCTGCCGTGTATTTTTGTACCTTATTTGTCATTTCATATTGTTCAATACGTATTACTATCACTCATTCGTGTTGCGTGATTATTCTCCAATTGCGTTTTTTTGGGGTTTTTTCACTGTTTTTATTCTGTGTCACGTATTTTCGCGGTTTCGCGTGTACGTTTTTTCGTACCCTAACGGGTTCGTCCCTTAGTGGATTCGTTCCCGTGACACATTTTTTGTAGCGTATTGCGGGGTATTCTATCGGGTTTTGTATTACAATACCGGTTTAGCATGCCGCAATCACGCTCTGCTTGTGGGCACATGACTTCTCCGAACAACACCCATAGGAACAGGTTGCTTATGCCTGGGTGCGGTGTTGCAAGGAGAGGCCATGTGAGTTGTCTGTCCGTTGGACGGATACGACGTGGGGTAAGGATGGGTATCGTAGGACCCATATCTCACGTTCTAAGTAGTCTGTGGCCGCTTTCCAGCTCTTGGGAGCGGGTGGGGCCTTCCGAGGTGGTAAGGCTTCGGAGGGTTGTGCCAGATTGGGATCCCCCATCGGGGGGATCTGGTTCCGTTGAGAAAGTTCGGTCAGGTTCTCTGACTTCGAAACTTTGCTCAGGTGATAGGCCGGTGATCCATGCAGGGGATACTGGGGGCTGCTGGGTCCGGTACTGATCTCATATCACCCGGTTCCCATAGAGCTATACCTATCACAAGGGTGTTTCGGCCGGCCTTCTTGATAATATATCACCCGGATTGAAGCTGACCCAGCCTCTCTCAGTAGAGGCGCCCGGTACCGGGCACCGGGCACCGGGCACCGGGCACCGGGCGCCGGGACACCGGCACCGGGCACCGGGCGCCGGGCGCCCGGGCACCGGTCACCGGGCGCCGGGCGCCGGGCACCGGTCACCGGGCACCGGGCGCCGGGCGCCGGGCACCGGGCACCACGGGCACCGGTTATATCACCGGGCGCCGGGCACCGGGCACGGGCACCGGTCACGGGCAACACCCGGGCACCGGGGCACCGGTTATGTTGCCGGGCACCGGGCACCGGGCACCGGGCGCCGTTATGTCACCGGGCACCGGGCACCGGCACCGGGCACCGGGCACCGGGCAACCGGTTATGTCACCGGGCACCGGGCACCGGTTAGTCACCGGGCACCGGGCATTATGTCACCGGGCACCGGGCACCGGGCACCGTTATGTCACGGGGCACCGGTCACCGGGTGGGCCGGGCACCGGGCACCGGGCACCGGGCATCGAACCGGGCACCGGTCACCGAACCGGGCACCGGGCACCGGGCAGCCACCGGGCACCGGGCAGCTACCGGGCACCGGTCAAACACCAGGGCACCGGGCACCAGACTCTCCCTGGACAGCCTGCTGCTTCCGGTAGGAAGACGTTCTTGTCTCGGTTGGTCTTCGTTCTACGTGTTCACGTAAGTCCGAGGAGTCGATCTCGTCGTAGGTCAGGATTGGGTTAGTTCTTCGAGGGTTTCTACATGTAGTACTAGCTTGGGCAAGTACATATACTATTTGGAACGATACAGTACAGTTCTGTTGAATCAGATTCCAACGTATGTGGTAGAGGACTGCCAGTCTAGGGTTGCTGCGGCAGGTGTTGATCACATTCACACGGTCACACAACGTACCCTAACTCTCGCAAGGAGAGGTGCCGGTTTTGTGTTACGGGCACCGGGCACCGGGCACCGGGCAGGCACCGGGTACCGGGCACCGGGTAGCAACCATTTCTGACCGGGGTGTTTGTGGGTTCGTATCATGTGTACATTTTATTTTGTATCCGGCTACCTCGAGATCTAGCTCTTCCGTTCTCGGAGGAGACGGTCGAGGTGGTATTGGACGCCGTGGTGCTTTGGCTCCGTACTTGTCTGGCTGCTCCTTATTCGAGTGTTATTGAGTTTGAATTCCCAGTCTATATTCAGGACTCGACACACGATTCAGTTATGATGGTTCAGTTGGCTAAGATTCTGGAGTTCCTGTCCTAAGTCCTAGTACTTAGTGGGTTTGTCGGCTCTTTCACAGCTGGTGGTTTTGCCAGTGGAGCCTCCCATATGGTACAATTCCTCGGATGGCTGGTTGTGAGGCTGATTCGGTGGTGGTGGGAATTGCCGGAGTTGTCGTGGTTTAATTTCTCATCCTACAGTAGGGCTTCTTGTTACGTACATTGGGGGAGCTTTAGTAAGGATTTTGCCCCACTGCGGGGTTCCTAGTGCCCCAAAACTTTGATCGCCACTGGGGTCTAAGTTCTACATGCCCCTCTAATGCGATATGGTTTTGAGATCTCCGTTTTCTGGACAAGGACGCCGCAGCGTTTGGGATATTCTTCGGCTCCTGGTCCTGGTTCGCGTTTGCGAAGGCATGGGTGTAGGCTGTTAAGTCGATTGTGGGCTATGCCAACTTTCGATTTATGTTTGTTTTAATCAGTATGATTCATCGTCTCTGGACGCAGTGCTTTCAGTCGGCGATTTTTCTGAACGGCCATATTTTTGCTTCGTTCGCCTCTTTTGACCTCTGATAATTGTGCGATTCGCAACGGCTAAAGGGCAGCTACGGTACCGATGGTCCCTCCTGCTGCTCCTTCTTGTCTACCTCCTGTGGGGTCGTGTTTCTCCACCCGGGTGACGGGGGTATTTTCAAGGGTTAAGTAGAGTCTCTCTCTTGTAGGATCTTGAAGTATAGTGCTATAGAGGAAGTTCGGGACGTGGTCGGAGCGCCATTTTGCCCGGTAGACTGGGTTGTTTCCATAGATCTGCGGGTCCTCGTACTTCCACGTGCCCTTCCGCAGATGCTCTCAGGAAGTTTTAGTTGTTTCCGAGTTTTGTGTCTTTTAGATCTAGAGTAGTCGTAGTTGGTTCCCACACAGGATTTTTTCTTAGGTGGGAATGAGCTTTTTGACCGATCTATCAGTCATCTTAAAGTACCTTTGGACAGGGTGCGTGGCATCTTGTTTTAGTGTCGGGTACTGGTCAGAGGTTCTCTGTCAGCTAGGAAATTTCTGCACTCCTGGACTTTCGGGGTGCAGAATAGGGGAAGGTTATGTTTGCGACCGTCCAGTATTACTTACTAGGGCTATGGAGGCCGCACCCGATCCTTTGGATCGGTTCTCTTGCCTAGGATCACCATCTTCCTACGTTGTATCAGATGGTGGGCAGTGGAGGTTCTGGTTCCTACAGGGATTTCCCATAGTGTTACCTCCTCCTACTCGCTTTCTGCCCACAGACGCTTCGTGAGAAGGCTGGGGGGTTCATTGGAGCCCCTACATCGGTGTGTTGTGTGGTCAGTGCAGGTACTCAGGGACACATCAACATGTTTTAGCTTTTGGCAGTGTTCCGGGGTGGGGGTTGACAGCGGCGGATTCTGTTCTGCACGGACAGGTGTTAATGGTTTCTGCGGTCATCTCCGGTTCTGACGGAATGGCTTCTGCATCCGTTGGTGTCCAGTGCTATCTTGTCCGGATGGGGGTATACCATTTGTGGTTTTGTTGCGGCAAAGGCAAAGGCTCAAACGTCGTTTTGATTTTTTTCCACTGTTTGCGCCCACGATACCGATTCGGGTGGACACTTTCAATTTACTCCTTCCAGTATAAACTTCGGACCCATGTACTGCATGTTGGACATTGCTAAGGAAGTGATTTGAGATACCAAATGTTCGTGTTTATAAGATCGCATGTAATTCACTCAATTGTAATTATTATAACAAGCGTCCGTTAATGATTATGGCATTTACGGATCGATTCATGTCAGGCATATAATTGGCTATTAACAAGAGTATTTTGTGATTTCACGTCACACTGTCGTTAATTGGTTGACCACGGCTTACGTGGTTGGCTTTGACGGTATTCCGCGATTGTAACACGGTTACCGGCGGCATGTTTTGATCACTTTGTATGTGTGAAAAACTTACCTGTGCCAATTAAGTTTGACCAGACTTTTCGACGCCCGCTGTTCAAATTGAATATCGACATTACAGTATTATGTGTATTTATTATACCATCGGGACTTGTTTTCCACATCGATATAAACGAAATGTCGACATTTCCGATATCGATATATCAGGTATGTAATGTATGAGTTATATAGCAGTTCGGGCCGGGACCACTAGCGTATATCGACATAAGCAGGTATATCGATGTAAGCAATGTCGACATAAACGCGTATCACTGTATATAATACATGCTGTTGTCACTCCATCATTTCTGAAGCGATTGGGTTTTTTCAAAATGTTTATTGTGTTAGATGGAAGCACACTGCTGTTTGCACATCAGCAGTTTCTCCTATGACCGAGATTTCTCCCTCAGATACTTTATCCCTTCTCACATGATCTGGAATCAGTTGTGGTTCGGGCCTCCCTCCGTCACGTCTGTCAGCGACAGTGGTTCACACTTTCTGTCCAGTCCGTGCGATGAAGCATTAGGTTCGGAAGAATTAGGACATCCGGTCCGACCTGTAAAGTTTTTTATTACCAATTTTAAGCCAACGGGAGGTATCGCAATCCTTTGTCTTCCGTTGGATAGATAGGGCCTTTACTTGAGTTTATTCTACAGTAATGTGGTTCTGCAGCTGAGTTGTTTAGGCCATAAATGCACGAGGTGCATGTAGTCTCAACTTCTTCTATGATCGCTCTCTGCACTGGCAGGAGATGCGTAACTGCCAACTGTTACGATTTTTCCGTATTTATTCGGGAAATACGTTAGATAGACGGTAGTACGGATTACTATTAAAGTACGATTTTGATCGGCGCGGGGTATATCTGGATATTATTATTTCGTTTAAATAAAATTCTGCCAATAATCCTATTGTTTTATTTACCCGTTATCATTCTCGTCTAGGCGATTACCATTTGATATTCCAGCGCTCAGAGATATTGATTTATTCATCACGTAATTCGTATAATGTCTGATCTAAGCGCGCAGCCAACTTATTTGTGGATTGTTTTATCGGAAGAAGTTAGGACAACACTTCTGTTCATCTATGATTTCAGCGAGACATGGCCCAGATTGGTCCTGTCACAGCGCGGTGATGTTTTTGCGTCTTGCAATCAGTGTTATTGTAGATATTCGGGTGCTCATGGTAGCCGAAACTTGGGCCAAGGCTATTTTTTAACTTATTTTATGCATATAAGTGAGTACTGATTTGTGTTCCGGAATACATATGTGGTGTTCCGGAAAGTAACCCCCTTTTCTCTCCATGTTCCTCATGTGACCGACATGGGGTTGACATCTCAGGGAGATGTTTAAGAACTGGGTCCGTTAGTAGCAGCGGGTGCAGTTGTGGGTTTATCAGCCGGTAGCATCAAGTTTAGGAGGCTGTTTGGATCTACCTGTTTCGCGATAGTCTGCGTTTTTTTTTTCTGATTACCCGATTATTCGGTTTTTGTCTTTACAGTCCCAGTGGAATCCTGGGGGTTGGTAAGTGTGACTCTCCGCTCGATGAAACTCCACTTGCCTTTGTTGATGAACGGGGATCTGTGGTGATCTATGGTTCTTACGGTTCATCACGCTGGCCCAGGAGGCCATTGTTTTGTACATGTTTCAATTAGGGCGAGGCTACCTTTCTAGTTTGTAGCAGTGTTGTTGCAAAGGATAGTGTTTCACTTTGGGTTAATGATTCTATTCTCTTTGTCTACTATACATGGGTTTATAGGTATACAATGGTCGACACTCGCAGTGTCCCGAGATCCCGAGGATCTCTGTTTTGTAGGAGGAATCACTGCATTTTCAGAAAAATCCCAATTCAACATTATGTAACAATAGGGATGTCCATGCTGCGGAATCCCTGGGCCAAAAGTTAGTGTCAAATCCTGGTATAGGTTTTGATCTGGCTTTAGGGCCAGTTTAACTCCTCAGCACTTGCTTGTTAGGATGACCTTAGTGCTTAGGGCGTTTATACTGTGTTCTCGATATGTACGAGTCTTGTGTCGTCATGTGACTATGTATAGACTTTCAGTTTATCTCAGTTGAGTTATTGCGTGTGAAGTGCCGGGCGACTACATTCGCCAGGACTTCGTCTGGTAGCAGCAGCTATACTTTGAGTATCCTCCGGCGTTTTTTTACCAAGTATAGCAGGTTGGAGTCTACGAGTCAGTCTACAAGACTAGCGGTGGTGCTGCTTGTCTTTTATCCACCTCTCTTCTACTTCGTAGAAAAGGGGGGGGCCCGCTTTTGGGCTCCCCTATGATTCTAGGGTGAGACCATGTTATTACTATATAGGTAACACCCAAGTGTGTACCTAGACCATATATTTTTGTCTGTTTTGAGGGTTTTTAATCTGCCTTACCATTCCGGTCGAGTATGAGTAGTGAGAATACCTCCCACCATCACTACGAATTCTTGCAACCATTCAGGTTAGTTTGAAGACATAAAAATGGAAAATTATTTCTAATTTTAGTTTTTATTATTCATACTCACCTGAATGGTAAGGTAGACCCTCCTCCCGTCCCCGCTTGATGGTTTTATCTTCTCCCTACTTAGTATACTTCAGGCTATTTTTTATCTAGCAGTGTCATTTCCATATGGAAATGATTTACTTTTGAAGCTGTATACCTAACAATAATAGGAGGAGTCTAAATAGCGGACTAGCCAATTGGCTGTGGGTAGAGCGGAATGGTCTATGGTGGGTTATTTGAGTGATTTAGAGTAGGCAGATTTTTATTATTAGGACGATTTCATAGCAACCTATCAGTTTGCAACCATTCAGGTGAGTATGAATAATAAAAACTAAAATTAGAAATAATTTTCCATTTTTTAACTACCGTATTTACCCTATGTATTGGGACACCCTTTATATTGGGACACCCCCGTTTTGGGGAGAAATAATTATTTTTTAGGAAACAAGTTTTGGGACACATCACAATTTTTTAAAAAAAATCAATAATTTCTGCACCTTAAGTATTGGGACATCTCTTCTTTTTTTTAAATACTTTTAAACACAGTCGGGGATTCCGCTGGGGAAAATAAAAAAATCGCCACTCCATTTTTTTATTTTTTTTCACCGGCTACATGGTCATGCCGACTATTGGCACGTCTCGCTATAAACAGAGGCCGTCGCTGATTAACTAATATAACACAGTGCTGACGGTAAATCTGAGCTCTGTTGATTAAATAGATTACCAATAAACCGTATACATCGACAATGCCGCCTGTCAATGCCGGAATGTGATTTATTTGCGAAAATTATTTCGATTCACACGGAAATACTCCTGATACATCGCCCCGCCCTCTCATCAATATTCACGAGTATCCAGTATCCGAAAGTATAGTACAGTGCGATCCGGAAGTACACGGAAGTCCAGCGACATATTCCGTGTTGCTTATCCGAACCGTGCTATATCCGTTCTCGCCCAAGACGCATCATAATGTCAACAAAAATACATGTACACTGTACACTGTGACTGCGAATGAATCGACGTCGCCAATGCTATAATATGCCATAGTTTTCACTGTTATCTTCGCATGTAATAAATATATTGAATCCAAGAATTGTTTAACGTCATGTTTTTATTTATTTATTCATCATGTTCATGTAGAATGTAGATCTACGCAGGTCCGTGCAATCCATTATTGTAAACGCGTGTAGAAAAAAAGTGTAGTAAAACCGTGTAGCCATCATCATTAGATGACGCAATGACTCAATGACCGATATCCTGTTCCATCAGCTGCAACGTCACGTGACAAGCTCGTGCGTTGCAAACTGTGTTTACTCATATGGTGAGCACAGGTGGAAGACTCGGACCTATGACACCAAAATAAATGCCTATTAAAAAAATCCCATTATCCCACCCACCTGGTATCGTACTGTACATGACGTTAATAATAGAACGAGATCAAGTGGGTGGTAATGGATATTTTTGTAATGGTCATTTTCTTTGCGTCACACGTCCGACTATTCCACCTGTGGGTTTGAGTACGCACAGAGTTTTAACCCTTTCAACACCACAGACCTGTATAGACATGTTTTGCCCAACGTGTTATAATTTTGCGCCAGTTCATGAGGTAATCAGGCTTATCACGTGAGATTTTCGACGAAGATGAATCTGATAATAGTGTACCGTACATTTTCTGTAAACGATATCGAATGTTGACGAATATTAAATTAGTAATTATTACGCATTTGCTCTGATTTTATCAACTTTCCGATATATTTGTAGAAAAGTCAAATCATTCTCGGCGAAAATCTCGGTTATATAATAAAGTTGATTATCTCGTGCACTGGCTCAAAATTATGATGTAGCGAAACAAGGCCAGCTGTGTACATGCGCCGGGGGCGTGGGCAGTGCTGTAACAATTTAGTTAATCTGGGTCGAGTTAATCTGCGCCACTGATACGCGATCTCCGATTGGTCAGCCTTTTACACCTAATTAATATTCCACCAATGGTGAGCGCGAACGCATGCCGGAAAAATTAAATCGAGCACATAACAATTAGCACTGCTTTGTTACTGGGACCAATAATTGATGTTATTCCCAGTTTGCTCGGATTAATTTACGAAATGTGCAAACGTGATCAGCTGCACATTCACATCGGTGAGATAAAAGGAGGCTATGCGTCCATATAAAAAAAAAAAAAAAAAAAAAAAAAAAAAAAAAAAAAAAAAAAATCGTCCATTTTGGGTCTAATTTGGGAAAAAATCGCAAATTTAATACGATTTCTGACAATAGTCGTGTTACAAATTTAACACGATTTTGATATACAAATTGGCAAACAATTCGGGAGCCAAGGCACAACCGTGTACTAACCGAAATTTCGAGGATACAAACTTTCAATATTAATAATTGGGACACCAAAAAAAATAATTAATTTATTTTATATTATGTATTGGGACACGTAGAATTTTATTTATTTTTTACTGTCCCAATACATAGGGTAAATACGGTACTGGTTTACAAAATATCTAAACATTTACATATTGTAAAGTTTCTTTTGGCCTTAAGTATATATTTTTTATGTGAGCGTATAGTGTGTTTATGTGTTTACTTTGCATATATAATTGAGCTTTAGAAAATAACTGACAAACGCTTGTTGATTTTATTTATACTCATTATCTCTGTGTAGCATGGTCCTAACTTCAGCCCAAGATTTGGTAGAAAGTTGTCATTATTATATGTCTAATCAATTGTGCCTGGGTTAAATTGAATTAAATCTTGTCTTCTGCTGGGTTTTTTTTCTTCATTTTTTCTTGACATAAACACGTTTTGACAGCACGTGAGAATTGTCGAGACAATTCTCACGTGCTGTCAAAACGTGTTTAATTTGTTAATAAATAGGTTCAAAATGAAAAACAGCAGCCGACCATATTTGGTTCCCGCCTTTTTAAGGGTTAACCTACTGTGTGTGTGGAATGTTCTAAAATAGATTGTTTATAACCCTGTCAAATCTGATAATACAAGAATTTAGTAAGTAAATACTATTTTTTCTGTGTGTTTGTGAAAGTATATGTTGTTACCATTCATTTGAACCGTCTCGGCAAGACGGATCATATGCCGGGCAACAATATACACTTCAATACGGCTATAAAAAGATTTTGATGTTTTTTCTTCGCAAAAAAAAAAATGTATCAACAAGACTATTTACAATACTAATATCATATTCAGCTGTGGTATGTATACAATGTGGGTCAATTTCTCCAACTTATATCCCAAGTGAATACACATCTTAGGTCGTGACCCCATTCTGTACGGATATGGGCTATTCATGATTTCTATTGACTAAAATCGATGTGAACTGTTCATTCGTTGGTGTTCTAAACAACCATCATATATTGATTGACTTGTTTAGGAATTCAGCGATACGTAGTCATGGATTATAGTACGGTTTGATTTTTCGGTTACCTCGGGTTATTTTCTTTGAGTTGTGATTGGATTATTGAAAATGAGTGATGCTTTCAGTGGAACACAGGTGTACAGTTCTAGCAAGTGGTTATATTGAGAATACTAAATGGTATTGTTAATTCGTGGGAACAAATTGTTATATCATGGGAACCAATTGGTAATTTGTGGGAACAAATTGTTATATCATGGGAATCAATTGGTAATTCGAGGGAACAAATTGTTAAATTGAGGGAACGAATTGTCATTTCATGGGAATGAATTAATTTGATGGAATAAGTTGTTATATTGTGGGAATGAATAGTTAATTCGAGGGAACAAATTGTTAAATTGAGGGAACAAATTGTTACTTCGTGGGAACGAATTAATGAAAAAAAATCCATGTCCCTTGTCGGGCTTCGTAGATTATTGAAACCGAGTGATGCTTTCAGTGGAATACAGGTGTACAGTTAGCAAAGTGGTTACCGTAATTACCCTAAATATTTGGACACCAATATGTGAGCAAACAGTGTAGACCCAGACCAGCCTGCTCCTGAAGGAGCAGTCTGATCAGGGTCTGCACTATTTGCCATTTTCACAGAATGCTTCGGAGGCCTCATTGGACAACATAATCAACTTGATAAATGTTTATGACACTTATAACAATTGGTTTTGGTGTCCGAATATTTAGGGTAATTACGGTATATTGAGAATACTGGCATCTCATACAGTGGTTCAGTGCTGGTTTTGTGATTTTGGAATGTAATACAAGCAGCTGAGGAATGCAGATGTAAATTTCTAAGTTGGCACTACTTGTAGCCGCAGTTTATAGCCATTTGGCTACTAAAGCTAAAGTAGCCATTTGGCTACTAATAATTCCGAAATCGACATTTTGGCTACTTAAAATTTCAGAAATTATTTGAAAAAGTTCAATGTTTTTACCAGTATTGGAGCAAATGTAAAATAGTAAAAAAAAAAATTCTTCAAAAATTATAATTTTTTATCGCCAATTGTCTTTTTTCACATTGTCAACCTAGAAAATGATTCTAAAGTGTTGTCAAAGCATGTTTCTGGTGAGCAAAATATAAAATAAAAACATAAACAGAAGATGACAAGCAACCTTGTTGAAGCAGTTTCCCTTGGAATGTATGCATCTGCTTAATTGTACCAGTCTATAGATACATGGAGACAACTTACCTAATGGCTGTTTGAGTACTGGCTATGTAATTATGGCTGTTTGAGTACTTACTATTAGAATGCGGGAAATGTAAATTGTCGTCTGCTGTTTTATAGTTTGTGTTCTTTCTCAATTAAAACATGATTTGACAACACTTTAGAATCATTTCCATTGGAAATGATTCTAAAGTGTTGTCAAAGCATGTTTCTGGTGAGCAAAATAGAAAAAAATAAAATAAAAAACAGACAACAAAATTGAATTCAGCATTAAATATTAAATTAGTGATTTGCAACCTAATGTTGACGTGGTTTCCCGTGCAATAAATGCAACTGAAAGTACAAGTTGGGAAACTTACTGTTCTCAGAATGTGGCAAACCAAAATTGTCATCTGCTGCTTAATGGTTTGTCTTCTTTCTCAATTAAAACATGGTTTGACAATGCTTTAGAATCATTTCAAAGTGTTGTCAAAGCATGTTTCTGGTGAGCAAAATAGAAAAAAATAAAATAAAAAACAGACAACAAAATTGAATTCAGCATTAAATATTAAATTAGTGATTTGCAACCTTGTTGACGTGGTTTCCCGTGCAATAAATGCAACTGTCTGCTGCTGCTTTATGGTTTATCTTCTTTCTCAATTAAAACATGGTTTGACAACACTTTAGAATCATTTCCATTGGAAATGATTCTAAAGTGTTGTCAAACCATGTTTCTGATGAGCAAAATAGAAAAAATAAAATAAAAAGCAGACGACAAAATTGAATTCAGCATTAAATATTAAATTAGTGATTTGCAACCTTGCTGAAGTGTGGAATGAATGGAACTGATTGTACAAGTTTGGAAACTTTTAGTTGTATCAGGAACCACTGAAAATACATGTATAGATACATGTAGACAACTTAATGTGAAACTTTGTGTAATGGCGGGATTATGAGTATTTTCACGGCTGGATTTTAAGTATTTGCCGACAATATTGGAGCTTTTCTGGCACTGGATATTCATTATTGTATTAACAAATCCGACACGGAGGATGTCGACGAAGAGACAAGTTTGTTTCATCACCAAAGAGGGTAAGTGTTGGACCAATCAGGTCCCACAGCTGACTAAGGGATTTTCCACCATTTGTGTCCAGCAGGGCTCCAGATAAGGAATTAGTAATTGAGTATTGCCACTCCATCATTTCTGAAGCAATTGCGTATTTCAAAATTTTATTTGGGTAAAATAAAATCACACTACTGTTTATACATCAACAGACAGCAATTATTGAATAGTTTGCTTCGAAATGAAAAAATGTCTTGGCAAGAAATACAAAGATGTGTTTTCATGGAAAAATAAGAAAAATATGCTATATTTGTGGTCTGTTTATTGTTTTCTCCAGCATGATAAAGGTACCACAATTGTTATTATTGCTTTTTGATACTCACTACCTCTGATTTCAATTGGGTTTTTGGCCATTTTAATTGGGTATTTACGCAAATACGCAGCTTATCTGGAGCTCTGGTCCAGCATAGTCACACAGGTGGATCGAAGACTCGGACCTGTGATATAATAAAAATGCCCATTTTAAAAAAAACATCCCTTTTGCCCATGCACTGGTTGTCATACTGTATGTTACGTTTATAGATGGAATGTACAGTACAACAAAAGGTGGGTGGGGTAATGAGATTTTTTTTAGTTGTAATTTTTTATGTCACAGGTACGAGTCTTTCACCTGTGCGTACCGGTAGTCCTAGATCAGCCTTCACATCAGCGCAGTATGATCAGGGTATATGCTGTTCACTGTTCATTCAGTAATTTCATGCTGAGGATAGGCCGTTTGATTGGGGAAAATCTTAAATATTGTTTTGTTGAGAAATAATAAAAATAAAAATAAAATATTATAAAAAGCATACCCGTAAAGGTGTATTCCGCATGTAATGTGTTAATTCATTCATTAACCCTTAGACCGCTACTCACAACAATTGTCGTCTGCTGTTGCTTTTATATCTTGCTTTATTTCTCAATAAAAACATGGTTTGACAGCACTTCAGAATCATTTCCAATGGAAATGATTCTGAAGTGCTGTCAAAGCATGTTGTAAATTATATTAAAGTGCTGTTAAAGCATGTTTTTGATGATAAAAATGGAAAATACAAAATAAACAGCAGACGACAACAAAAATAAGATAGTGGTGTAAGGGTTAATCCCTATCACCCTATGTATGATGATTAACATCAAGATTTGTTATAACTATACAAGGTCCCTGCGGCCCACATTGAATTAAATCTTGTCTTCTGCTGGGTTTTTTTTCTTCATTTTTTTCTTGACATAAACACGTTTTTACAGCGCGTGAGAATTGTCGAGACAATTCTCACGCGCTGTCAAAACGTGTTTAATTTGTTAATAAATAGGTTCAACATAGGAAAGTATGCGGCCCACATAGGAAAATATGGGGATGCTTCTGCAGCTTGCAGGTTTGATACCTGCCAGTCTTTACTGATTGGTCAGTGTAAATACTATTATTAACTCTTTGCATGCTAGCGGTGAAAATATCCGCCAAACGAATTAGGAGTATGTTTTATTTCTCTATGTAAATATGTCTTGAAATATTATTAGAATTGAGTCCTTAGGACTCAATTCTAATGAAATTCCAAGACATATTCATGATATTTACGGGGAGAAATACTAGAAAATATGACGAATGTTTGTCCGCAAGTTTTGAACTGTTTATAGCCCACACGTTTCCCAGCATGCAAAGAGTTAAAGGTACATGCCCACTCAGTAGTCACAAAATGTTCAAAATGTTCAAAATGTATATCAGAGACATCATCTGAGACATTTTCTGGCAAAATAAACATTCATTCACCATTACCCCACATATTGATTGACATTATTATGCATTTTATATCAGACGTAAATTTCCACATACTTTCAGGGGAGATAACCGTGATTCCTTAAAATGTTATAACGGACATTACTATTTATTCTCTGTATTTATTGTTTGATGCGCAATGATCATACTTTATAATCTGTCGAAAATATAATTTTTTCAGGTAATGCTTTTAATTAGTTTAAATAATTGAAAAATATCATGCCTCATTTGCATATGAATATAGCCTGATACCACCGCGCGTCACTATCAGTAAAATAAACATTATTAAATGATTATATATGTATAGCGGGCACTCGTAATTTTTAGAAATGGTGGAATAGTGACACAATTATACACTTACTTAATTCCTATAAAGAACATTTTGTGCCTACTGAGTGGGCATGTACCTTTAAAACTAGCCGATAAATATTAATCAAAATCGGATGGTAAAAGTTTCAGATTTAACGGTTCAGGTAGTGAAGAAATCATAAATGTTCAAATACCATGAATCTTTAGTTACAGCTAAATGTTAATTTTTTACTCTGTATACAAAATGACTGGGATAAGCTATGGTAGAAGGTTGTGTGCCTGTAAATTTGAATTGTGGCTGCCAGCCTTGCATTAACACGCCATGCTTCTATTCCAAGGTTTAGTGGGTGGTGGCAGGTGGGGGCATGGGTAATTTAACCTTACCGGAATCTCGACTGGAGACCTGTAGCCGATTTCATCAACATTGCGTATACTTTGAGGGAGAAATTTTCAATTTTAGGATAAATTTATTATTTTTTATTAATATACTGAATTTATTACATTATCACAGCCATTCTGGCTGTGATAATGTAATAAATTCAGTATAATAATTCTGCATACTTTTAATCATCAAATATATGCAGTCATTAGTTCTATATGAAATAATGCATTTCGGGGAAAATAAATGATTACTCCCTCAAAGTATACTTTGCTAGATAAGCATTTCGGGGAAAATAAATGATTACTCCCTCAAAGTATACTTTGCTAGATAAGTATACTTTGCTAGATAAGTATACTTTGCAATTTTGATGAAATCGGCTACTGGGGGCCTTTTCACTAAACTTTGCATGACTAAAATGTTTGTAAGTGCAGATCGTCTTGAAATTTCAATTGACAGATTTACATGTATTGAACATAGGCTGCAAATAACATAGGCTGCATGTTCAATAAATGTATAAATACTGTTAATGTGAAATTTACAGACTATCATAATTTTGCACTTACAAACATTTTAGTCGTACAAAGTTGAGTGAAACGGCCCCTTGTTCTGGCTCTCAGGTACGTCTTTGGCATTCTTGTAATCCACGCTTTTAATCCTGGGGCGCGTTTCACTAAACTTCTTACAACTAAAATGTTCGTAAGTGCAAACTTATGATAGTCTGTAAATTTCACATTAACAATGTTTTCTTGTAAACAATTATTGGATTTACATTTATTGAGCATAGGCTGCATATGCAGCCTATGCTCAATAAATGTAAATCCATCAATTGAAAGTTACAGACTATCCTAAATTTGCACTTACAAACATTTTAGTCGTACGATGTTTAGTGAAACGGGCCCCTGGTTTGGCCCTCACATACGTCTTTGGCATTTTGTAAGTGCAAAATTATGATAGTCTGTAAATTTCACATTAACAATGTTTTCTTGTAAACAATTATTGGATTTACATTTATGGAGCATAGGCTGGCATGTGGGTGGCAGGTGGGAGAATGCGATGGGTAATTTAACGATCGGGGTTCATCCTTACCGGAATCCCAACTGGAGACCTGGTTTGGCCCTCACATACGTCTTTGGCGTTTTGTATGTGACAGTTGAATCTGGTTATACCCCTTATGTGAGTACTACTGTTGTTCGTAATCCTGTTACTTTTAGGGGAAGGGGCCAATTAAGTGACTTTGGTGTGGAATGAATCTGGCACCAGGTCATGTTATTCTAATTTCAGGGCTGAATATATTTTTTCTCGATGTAAATATTCCGTTCTGATTTTTGGATTCCTCCCCAAATACGGGGTCGAACCCGTTGGCCCAGCCTTAAATGACATTAGCTGTTGATAGGCCGTTAAATAAACAAATAATAAACCAATAAACAAACAAAGAAACAATCAAAATATTCTAAGATTTGCAAACAGAGTAGATCCTGACCAGTAGCCGATTTCATCAAACTTGCAAAGTATACTTAACTAGCAAAGTATACTTTGAGGGAGCAATCATTTATTTTTCCTGAAATGCATTATTTCATATAGAACTAACAACTGCATATATTTGATGATTAAAAGTATGCAGAATTATTATACTGAATTTATTACATTATCACAGCCAAATTGGCTGTGATAATGTAATAAATTAAATATAATAAAAATTCATAAATTTATCCTAAAATTTCTCCCTCAGAGTATACTTTGCTAGGAAAGTATACTTTGCAATGTTGGTGAAATAGGCTACAGATGATCCAGCTGCACCGTTTGGGGATAGTTTGTGAATGTTAAAAAATTACACCTTTTATGTCTTCAAACTAACCTGAATGGTTGCAAACAGATAGGTTGCTATGAAATCGTCCTAATAATAAAAATCTGCCTACTCTAATCACTCAAATAACCCACCATAGACCATTCCGCTCTACCCACAGCCAATTGGCTAGTCCGCTATTTAAACTCCTCCTATTATTTTAGGACGCTATCAAGAGTGCAGGTATATTTGTATATTCCGTGCTTATTTTGAATTTCTGCCGTGTATTGTGCCGTATTTGTCATTATATTTCGTTCAATACATATTATTATCACTCTTGTGTGTTACGTGACTATTCTCCATTGCATTTTTTGGGGTTTTTCACGGTGTTTTACTTTGTGTCACATATTTTCGCGTGTACGCGATTCGTACCCTAACGGGTTCGTCCCAAAGTGGATTCGCTCCCGTGACACATGTAGCGTTTTTTGCGTTTCTCTATCAGGTTTTGTTATACAATACTTGTTAGAATGCCGCAATCACGCGCTGTGTGGACACATGACTTCTCCTTGGATACCCATACGGACAGGTGCTTTGCCTGTTGCGGGTGTTGCAAAGAGAGGCCATGTGATTTGTCCGTCCGTTGGACGGATTCGACGTGGGGCAAGGCTGGGTCTAGAAGGTCCCATACCTCACGTCTGAAGAAGTCTGTGTCCGAGTCTCAGCTCTTGGGAGCAGTGGAACCGTCCGAGGTTTCGGAGGTTGTGTTAAGTGATAGGCCGGTGATCCATACAGGGGATACCGGGCTGCTGGGGCCGGTGCCTGATCTCATATCACCCGGTTCGCAGAGAGCTATACCTATCACAGGGGTGTTTCGGCCGGTTCTTGATACTATATACACCCGGTTTGAAGCTGACCCAGCCTCTCTCAGTAGAGGCGCCCGGTACCGGGCACCGGGCACCGGGCACCGGGCACCGGGCACCGGTCACCGGGCACCGAGCACTGGGCACCGGGCACCGGTTATGTCACCGGGGCACCGGTCAACCCCGGGGCCGGGCCCGGGCACCGGGCACCGGCATTATGTCACCGGGCACCGGGCACCGGCACCGGGCACCGGTTAGGCTACCGGGCACCGTCAAACACCTGGCACCGGGCACCAGACTCTCCTTGGACAGCCTGCTGCTTCCGGTAGGAAGACGTTCTTGTCTTCGGTTGGTCTTCGTTCTACGTGTTCACGTAAGTCGAGGAGTCGATCTCGTCGTAGGTCAGGATTGTGTTAGCTCTTCGATTTCGGGTTCGGAGTTTTAGATCTTGTTCTTCCTTTTCCTCGAGGTCATTCTCAGGTTTTGGAACAGGTTCATCTAGATCTCGTTCTCCTGTTCGTCGTAGGAGACGGTTGTATAGGGCTTCTACATGTAGTATAGCTAGCTTCGGCAGTACATATACTATTTGGAACGATACAGTACAGTTCTGTTGAATCAGATTCCACGTATGTGGTAGATGACTGCAGTCTAGGGTTGCTGCGGCAGGTGCTTATCACATTCACCCGGTCACAACGTACCCTTACTCTCGCAGGAGAGGTGCCGGTATTGTGTTACGGGCACCGGGCACCGGGCACCGGGCACCGGGCAGGCACCGGGTACCGGGCACCGGGGTAGCAACTATTTCTGACCGGGGGCCGTGTTCGTGGGTTCGTACCTGTGTACATATTGTGTTTTTGTATCCGGCTCCTCGAGATCTAGCTCTTCCGTTCTCGAGGAGACGGTCGAGGTGGTATTGGACGCCGTGGTGCTTTGGCTCCGTACTTGTCTGGCCTGCTCCTTATTCGAGTGTATATGAGTTCGAATTCCCAGTCTATATTCAGGACTCGACACGCGATAGAGTTATGATGGTTCAGTTGGCTAAGATTCTGGAGTTCCTGTCTAAGTCCTAGTACTTAGTGGGTTTGTCGGCTCTTTCACAGCTGGTGGTGGTTTTGCCAGTGGAGCCTCCCATATGGGTACTTCCTCGGATGGCTGTTGTGAGGCTGATTCGGTAGTGGTGGAATTGCCGGAGTTGTCGTGGTTTCATTTCTCTCCTACAGTAGGGCTTCTTGTTACGTACATTGGGGAGCTTTAGGTAGGATTTGGCCACTGCGGGGTTTCTAGTGCCCAAAACTTTGATCGCCACACTGGGGTCTAAGTTCTACATGCCCCTCTATGCGGTATGGTTTTTGAGATCTCCGTTTCTGGACAAGGACGCCGCAGCGTTTGGGATATCTTCGGCTCCTGGTCCTGGTTCGCGTTTGCGAAGGCATGGGTGTAGGCTGTTAAGTCGATTGTGGCTATGCCAACTTTCGATTTATGTTTGAATCAGTATGATTCATCGTCTCTGGACGCAGTGCTTCAGTCGGCGATTTGTGCCGCTAAGCCTCTTGTCAACATGTCTTTGGAGTTTTCTATGGACATGCTCTTGTCCAGGTGAGACGCAGTGATAGCCGGCTCGTTTTTTCTTGAACGGCCATAGTTTTGCTTCGTTCGCCTCTTTTGACCTCTGATAATTGTGCGATCGAACGGCCAAAGGGCAGCTACGGTACCGATGGTCCCTCCTGCTGCTCCTTCTTGTCTACCTCCTGTGGGGTCGTTTCCCCTGACGGGGGTATTTTCAAGGGTTAAGTAGAGTCTCTCTCTTTAAGTTTAGTGCTATAGAGGAAGTTCGGGACGTGGTCGGAGCGCCATTTGCCCGGTAGACTGGGTTGTTTCCATAGATCTGCGGGTCTCGTACTTCCACGTGCCCTTCCGCAGATGCTCTCGGAAGTTTAAGTTGTTTCCGAGTTTTGTGTCTTTTAGTTCCGTGTGATACGGTATCTGGCGGTGGTATGGGGTTTGTTACTCTTCTAGGTTCTTTTTCCTATCTAGAGTAGTCGTAGTTGGTTCCCACACAGGATTTTTCTTGGGTGGGAATGAGCTTATTGACCGATCTATCAGTCTCATAGTACCTTTGGACAGGGTGCGTGGCATCTTGTTTTAGTTTCCGGGTACTGGTCAGAGGTTCTCTGTCAGCTAGGAAAGGAAATTTCTGCACTCCTGGACTTTCGGGGTGCAGAATAGGGGAAGGTTATGTCTGCGACCTCCAGTATTACTTACTAGGCTATGGAGGCCGCACCCCGATCCTTTGGATCGGTCTCTGCCTAGGATCACCATCTTCCTACGTTGTATCAGATGGTGGGCAGTGGAGGTCTGGTTCCTACAGGGATTTCCCATAGTGTTACATCCTCCTACTCGCTATTCTGTCCACAGACGCTCGTGAGAAGGCTGGGGGGCTCATTGGAGCCCCTACATCGGTGTGTTTCGGTTGGTGGTCAGTGCAGGAAACTCAGGGACAACATCAACATGTTTTAGCTTTTGGCAGTGTTCCGGGGGTTGACAGCGCGGATTCTGTTCTGCACGGACAGGTGGTTATGGTTTTTTCTGCGGTCATCTCCGGTTCTGACGGAATGGCTTCTGCATCCGTTTGGTGTCCAGTGCTATCTTGTCCGGATGGGGTATCCATTTGTGTTTTGTTGCGGCAAGGCTCAAAACGTCGGTTTTATTTTTTCCACTGTTTGCGCCCACGTACCGATTCGACTTTTCAATTTACTCGTTCCAGTATAACTTCGGACCCATGTACTGCATGTTGGACATTGCTAAGGAAGTGATTTGAGATACCAACTGTTCGTGTTATAAGATCGCATGAATTCACTCAATTGTAATTATTATAAACAAGCGTCCGTTAATGATTATGGCATTTACGGCTCGATTCATGTCCGGCAAATAAATTGCTATTAACAAGAGTATTTTTGTGATTTCACGTCACACTGTCGTTAATTGGTTTGACCACGCTTACGTGGTCGGCTTTGACGGTATTCCGCGATTGTAACACGGTTACCGGCGCATGTTTTGATCACTTTGTATGTGTGAAAAACTTACCTGTGCCAATTAAGTTTGACCAGACTTTTAACGACGCCCGCTGTTCAAATTGCATATCGACATTACAGTATAATGTATAATTATAACCATCGGGACTTGTTTTCCACATCGATATAAACGAAATGTCGACATTTCCGATATCGATATATCAGGTATGTAATGTATGATTTTATATAGCAGTTCGGCCGGGACCACTAGCGTACATCGACATAAGCAGGTTTATCGATGTAAGCAATGTCGACATAACGCGTATCGACTGTATATCAACATGCTGTTGTCACTCCATCATTTCTGAAGCAATTGGGTATTTCAAAATGTTAATTGTGTTAAATAGAAGCACACTACTGTTTACACATCAGCAGTTTCTCCTATGAACCGAGATTTCTCCCTCAGATACTTTATCCCTTCTCACATGATCTGGAATCAGTTGTGGTTCGGGCCTCCCTCCGTCATGCCTGTCAGCGACAGTGTTCACACTTTCTGTCCAGATCCGTGCGATGAAGCATTAGGTTCGGAAGAATTAGGACATCCGGTCCGACCGTAAGTTTCTTATTACCAATTTTAAGCCAACGGGAGGTATCGCAATCCTTTGTCTTCCGTTGGATAGATAGGGCCATTACTTGAGTTTATTCTACAGTAAGTGGTTCTGCAGCTGAGTTGTTTAGGCCCTAAATGCACGAGGTGCATGTAGTCTTAACTTCTTTCTATGATCGCTCTCTGCACTGGCAGGAGATGCGTAACTGCCAACTGTTACGATTTTCCGTATTTATTCCGGGAAATACGTTAGATAGACGTAGTACGGATTCACAATAAAAGTACGATTTTTGATCGCGCGGTAAATATCTGGATATATTATCGTTTAAATACAATTCTGCCAATAATCCTATTGTTTTATTTACCCGTAATCATTCTCGTCTAGGCGATTACCATTGATATTCCAGCGCTCAGAGATATTGATTTTATTCATCACGTAATTCCGTATAAGTCTGATCTAAGCGTGCAGCCAACGTATTTGGGGATTGTTTTATCGGAAGAAGTTAGGACAACACATCTGTTCATCTATGATTACAGCGAGACATGGCCCAATTTGGTCCTGTCACAGCGCGGTGATGTTTTTGCGTCTTGCAATCAGTGATTATGTGTTATTATTCGGGTGCTCATGGTAGCCGAAACTTGGGCCAAGGCTATATTTAACTTATTTTATGCATATAAGTGAGTACTGATTTGTGTTCCGGAAATACATAATTGGTGTTCCGGAAAGTACCCCCTTTTCTCTCCATGTTCCTCATGTGACCGACATGGGGTTGGCATCTCAGGGAGATGTTTAAGAACTGGGTCCGTTAGTAGCAGCGGGTGCAGTTGTGGGTTTAATCAGCCGTAGCATCAAGTTTAGGAGGCTGTTTTTGGATCTACCTGTTCGCGATAGTCTGCGATTTTTCTGATTACCCGATTATTCGTTTTTTGTCTTTACAGTCCCAGTGGAATCCTGGGGTTGGTAATGTGACTCACCGCTCGATGAACTTCACTTGCTTTTGTTGATGAACGGGGATCTGTGGTGATCTATGGTTCTTACGTTCATCACGCTGGCCCAGGAGGCATTGATCGGCGCGGTATACTGGATATAATTATTTCGTTTAAATACAATTCTGCCAATAATCCTATTGTTTTTAAGTTTACCACCCGTAATCATTCTCGTCTAGCGATTACCATTTGATATTCCAGCGCTCAGAGATATTGATTTATTCATCACGTAAAATTCGTATAATGTCTGATCTAAGCGTGCAGCCAACGTATTTGGGGATTGTTTTATCGGAAGAATTAGGACAACACATCTGTTCATCTATGATTACAGCGAGACATGGCCCAATTTGGTCCTGTCACAGCGCGGTGATGTTTTTTTGCGTCTTGCAATCAGTGATTATTGTAGTTATTCTGGTGCTCATGGGTAGCCGAAACTTGGGCCAAGGCTATATTTAACTTATTTTATGCATATAAGTGAGTACAGATTTGTGTTCCGGAATACATATGTGGTGTTCCGGAAAGTACCCCCTTTTCTCTCCATGTTCCTCATGTGACCGACATGGGTTGGCATCTCAGGGAGATGTTTAAGAAACTGGGTCCCGTTAGTAGCAGCGGTGCAGTTGTGGGTTTATCAGCCGGTAGCATCAAGTTTAGGAGGCTGTTTGGATCTACCTGTTCGCGATAGTCTGCGATTTTTCTGATTACCCGATTATTCGGTTTTGTCTTTACAGTCCCAGTGGAATCCTGGGGTTGGTAAGTGTGACTCACCGCTCGATGTTAACTTCACTTGCTTTTGTTGATGAACGGGGATCTGTGGTGATCTATGTTCTTACGGTTCATCACGCTGGCCCAGGAGGCATTGTTTTGTACATGTTTCAATTAGGGCGAGGCTATCTATCTAGTTTGTAGCAGTGTTGTTGCAAAAGGATAGTGTTTATTTTCACTTTGGGTTAATGATTCTATTCTCTTTGTCTACTATACATGGGTTTATAGGTATACAGGGTCGACACTCGCAGTGTCCCGAGATCCCGAGGATCCCTGTTTTGTAGGAGGAATCACTGCAAATTTTCAAGAAAATCCCATTCAACATAATGTAACAATAGGATGTCCATGCTGCGGAATCCCTGGGCCAAAAGTTAGTGTCAAACCCTGGTATAGTTTTGATCTGGCTTTAGGGCCAGTTTTAACTCCTCAGACACTTGCTTGTTAGGATGACCTTATGCTTAGGGCGTTTTATACTGTGTTCTGATATGTACGAGTCATGTCGTCATGAGACTATGTATAGACTTTGAGTTTATCTCAGTTGAGCTATTGCGTGTGAAGTGCCCGGGCGACTACATTCGCCAGGGCTTCGTCTGTAGCAGCAGCTATACCATGATATTCTCCGGCGTTCTAACCAAGTATAGCAGGTTGGAGTCTACGAGTCAGTCTACGAGACTAGCGTGGTGGTGCTTGTCTTTTATCCACCTCTCTTCTACTTTCGTAGAAAAGGGGGGGGGGCCCTGCTTTGGGCGCCCTATGATTCTAGGGTGAGAACCATGTATTACTATATAGGTAACACCCAAGTTTGTACCTAGGCCAAATATTTTTTGTCTGTTTTGAGGGTTTTTAATCTGCCTTACCATTCCGGTCGAGTATGAGTAGTGAGAATACCTCCCACCATCACTACGAATTCTTGCAAACCATTCAGGTTAGTTTGAAGACATAAAAATGGAAAATTATTTCTAATTTTAGTTTTTATTATTCATACTCACCTGAATGGTAAGGTAGACCCTCCTCCCGTCCCCGCTTGATGGTTTTATCTTCTCCCTACTTAGTATACTTCAGGCTATTTTTATCTAGCAGTGTCATTTCCATATGGAAATGATTACTTTTGAAGCTGTATACCTAACAATAATAGGAGGAGTCTAAATAGCGGACTAGCCAATTGGCTGTGGGTAGAGCGGAATGGTCTATGGTGGGTTATTTGAGTGATTAGAGTAGGCAGATTTTTATTATTAGGACGATTTCATAGCAACCTATCAGTTTGCAACCATTCAGGTGAGTATGAATAATAAAAACTAAAATTAGAAATAATTTTCCATTTCTGTCTGATCTGGACTCATCTGGATATTACCGGCAAGAGTCTGTTCCAGTTTCTGTAGAGGGGTGATATCGTTAAGTTAAAATATATCCTATTTTTTGATGATATTCAGTGTAAAATAGAACAGAATGAATATGGAATATGTGTATATGGAATTCATAATATATCCCTGACTAATATTAGCCCCATCCATCAGCAAAAATATAGTATTTTCATATAACTCTGCATGCTGGGAAATGTGTGAGCTATAAATAGTTCAAAAATAGCAGACGACGATTCATTACATTTTCTTTTATTGTCTTTGAATTTCATTAGAATTGAGTCTGCAGGATGCAATTCTAATGAAATTCCAAGACATATTCAGAGCTCCAGTTAAGGTGCGTAATTTGGAGGTAAATGTCTTATTTCTCCATCAAAAATGGCAAGTTGGGAGTGCTTTAGAATCGTCTCAATGAGATGAAGAAATAACAAAATTTCACCCCAAGTTGGTCAAATTACGCAGCTTAACTGGAGCTCAGATATTTACAGAGAAACATACTGCTAATTGTTGGCTGTTATTTTCACCGCTAGCATGCAAAGAGTTAAAAGCATAAACGTTGCCATAGCTGCCGAGGTACTTATTAGAATAAATACGGTGTGCATATTGACTATCATCATCTCCCACCCAACTGTCAAGGGGATAATAATTAAGATATTCTATCTACATTTATCCATTAGACCGCTATCGTATTTTTTTTGTCGTCTGCTGTTTATTTTCTGTTTTCCATTTTTATCATCAAAAACATGCTTTGACAGCACTTTAGAATAATTTACAACATGCTTTGACAGCACTTCAGAATCATTTCCATTGGAAATGATCCTGAAGTGCTGTCAAACCGTGTTTTTATTGAGAAATAAGGCAAGATATAAAAGCAACAGCAGACGACAATTGTTGTGAGTAGCGGTCTAAGGGTTAACTGTTGTTGTTGTTGTGCATACTAGTGTATATTTAGGTCAAACTTTGTAGTACATGCAGTAAACTTCAAACATATTGCGAAACTGTTTATAATGCAACAATGACATTCAACCCTTTCAACCCCACAGGCCATAAATCCAACATGTGCAAATACTGCAGATCTAGATGAGCCGGCTTCTCTCATGAGGATCTGCAGCATTTGTATGTTAATTGTTCAATTCAAAAGGAAAGTATCAATTTCGCATTAAAATGGAATAGTCCAAATATAAGCATGGACAAGCCAATGTTGAATACATGGGGATGAAAGGGTTAATACGTGCATTAGGTATTTTGTTTTTATAGTTGTTTGTGCATCATTCGCGCTCAAAACCTAGAAATTGTGATGATTCATAGTCTCACAGGATTTTGATAATACAGGTATTTCAATTTGGCATCAGTGTCTGCAAGGGCACAATCATGTTCCAAGGTCAAGGATACTCTATTGATAAAGTAGGCCAGATTGATCTATAAATAGGTTGACTGAACTTGTAAAATCACGATTAACCCACGCTACACAGAACAATTGTTATCTGCTGTTTCTTTTAAATCTTGCCTTATTTCTCAATAAAAACATGGTTTGACAGCACTTCAGAATCATTTCCAATGGAAATGATTATAAAGTGCTGTCAAACCATGTTTTTGATGATAAAAATGGAAAACAGAAAATAAACAGCAGACGACAAAAAATTAATATTGCGGTGTAAGTGTTAACTTCCCATAAAGATATGTTCAGCATCATCAGCATTTATAATGCATGTAATTGGTGGAATTTGTCTGTTTCATATCACATTGCTTAGTTTAAACTCATAGAATTGTCTCAAATCAAGATGATTCTAATGTGCATTTTTCCTCTGAAAAGTAATATAACAACTATTAAAAATACAAAACAAACAACATATCGATGGTCTAGTAACATAAGGTCGTAACTGCTATGCTAAAGCATAGCAGTTACGACCTTATGTTACTAGACCATCGATATGTCAATACTCGTTTCCAGTATTTTGACCCTAAACACCAGGAACTGAATATTGTCTATGGGAGCAAATTCTCATGTGCTGTCGAAGCATACTTTCACTGTGATTTTGTTTCAAAATAAACAGCAGACGACAACATTTAATTGTGCACATTTAAAAGTGGAATAGCTGGCACAATAAACATTCCCACCCAACAGACCATAAAACCAACATTTTGTAACATTTTGCCATCTCACAGGATCTGCAGTGGATTGTCCCTATGTTTATGATATTTTCAAAATGCCCCTTATCCGATTAATGGAGTAGTCCAGAAATGGAGATGGACCTATCAACGTCCGATATTTAGGGGCAAAAGGGTCAATTGCCTATTTACATGTACCGGGTACATAATATGTATTGTACGCGAGTTATTGGACTGTGAAATATGTTTAACATTTATATTCGAGTCCTATAGCTGTTTGGTTATTTCTATTCTATACAATTCAGAACCTGTGTCACGATCACTTTTAAATGTGTTAATAATATTTAATGGGGTTATTCATGGTTTTAAACGTGTAAATTTTGTTGTAATATGTGAATATATTGTGATTTTATATTCGGGATTTTTCGAGATACTCCTACTTAACCATTTAAAGACGGGATACAATTATAGTAGTATGAAACTATTATGAGAAAAAAATCCCTATTTTCTTTATTTCATCTCAAAAGTTTATGTTGTTACCACTTGTTTGAACCGTCCCGATGAGACGGTTTAAATGAGTGGTAACAACATTATACCTTCATGGAGATTTAGTAAACAAAATAATGAGATTGTTTTTACAATGTTCATAATCCTCATAATTATAAGTGACAGCAATTGAACATTATTTGGGGCGACAAAAGCCTTTAATTATGGCTGTTTAATTCTATTGTATTTTAACTGTGTATTATCAGTATACACATATTCGACTCATGTGTTTGGAAAAGCTGGCATTATATAGTGGTCATATAATTTAGTGGTCATAGAATGAGTGCTTTTCATTGTGTCTCTGGAGTATGAACAGTTCTGCGTTTTCTTACGGATATCACACTTTCAGTGCGAGTGCTAAACATGAAGATGCATCGTTAACTTTTTACTTCATTTACAAATATTCCTTAATTTCTGTCAAGCTTGCTTGCAAAAAGTTTGTTCCAAAAACAACGCTTCACCTGGCTTGTGGCCACCTCATTTTAACCAATTTACATTCTGAGGTGAAGATACACAATTTTGGAAAATTTTAAATATTTTTCTTATTTCACTTCAAAAGTAATTGTTGTGACCACCATTTGAACTGTCTCGTTGAAACGGTTCAAATGAGTGGTCACAACATATACATTCAATGAAAAATAGGAATTGAAAATAAAATATTTGAAAATCTGCATATGCCTAAATGCGTATTTCAAATACAATGGCTTAAATCAGTATTATAGGCAATATACAAACACGAAAAGTATGTTTACCGGCAGTGACGTGGGCACATGCGTATAATTAACATGTACATCTATGATGACAGTGCATGTCTTCTGCCCGTGGTTTCTTGGATTATGTGTGAACAACTGTTGGCAGTTTGTGACAAGATCTTTGCAACCAAAGAGTTTTAACCCTTTCACCCCCAAGTAACTGGAATGGAATTTTATATGTTCATTTTCGGACCCATCCAATGGTCACAAAATGATTTTCGGTTTTGTTTTTTTGTTCTCAAAAGTATGAAAATTACTTAAAAAAGTGCAGATCCTGATGAGACGGCTCGTGACGAGCCGGATCATCTGGATCTACACTGTTTGCTCATACCACTATACAGGCCTGTGGTGTTGAAAGGGTTAACTAACCAACCAGTGATCAACAGTAGTCCATGTACAATTAACCATGTGTTACATATATGGAAAATGTAACAGTTGTTAGATATTAGATTCTGCGGAATAATTGCTAGTTAATCTATCAATTATCTAGTACATGTAGTTTAATTGTGATTAATTTCCTCGTGATTAATTGTATTCCCAGTTCTCGGTTAACCTTTTTCAACCTGACATGCAATTAATCCAATAGTTCTGTAAAACTGTAGATTTCGAAACATAATTTAACATCAGTTACCAGTAGTTTAACCCTTAGAATGCGGGAACCGAAAATAGTCGAAAATAGTCGTCTGCTGATAATTCATATTTTATCTTTTCTCTCGGTACAAACATGGTTTGGCAGCATTTTAGAATCGTTTCAATTGGAAATTATTCTAAAGTGCTGCCAAACCAAGTTTTTGATGAGAAAAATATAAAATATTCAGCAGACGACACTAATTAATTCAGCATTGTAAGGGTTAAATAATATTTATTTCAAATAGAATACATGTATCAGTCAACAAACATGGACAGAAATTGTGAATAAGGATTAGAAAACAAGATCCAAAATCAATTACCCACCATAAAGGGGCGCCAGTCTCCTAAATGGGGTTACAGCTACCAGCGGGGGTCACCACGACCACATACGGTGCTTGGATGGCCCAGCTCCACCGTAAGTTGTAAGCAAATGTATTTGGCATGTGGCTATTTGAACCATCTCATCAAGTACAACACATACTTTCGTTGAGAAATAAGAACAAAATGTAAAAGAAACTATTTCTAAATTTGAGTCATCCGCTTGTGATGGCACAAGGTCAAGGTTTTGCCAATTCCAATTCCAAATGTGGTAATGTAGTTCAAATTGACCTTCATTGTGTGAGTATTTTCAGTAGACAGTGTGCTCAAGGACTCGAGTAAAGTTCACATGCTACACACAAGGTTAAGGGCGGAGGTCTATACACGCGGCAGTTCTTTCTTGACAAGGATACCTAAGATGTGTGATATCTCAGAGCTCCAGTTAAGGTGCGTAATTTGGAGGTAAATTTCTTATTTCTCCATCAAAAATGGCAAGTTGGGAGTGCTTTAGAATCGTCTCAATGAGACGATTCTAAAGGACTACCAATTTGCCATTTTTGATGAAAAAATAACAAAATTTCACCATTTAAATTACGCACCTTAACTGGAGCTCTGATATCTGATTAAAATTATTTACAAAATTTAGGTTATTTTCCGTAAATGACTTTAAAAGTTGGCAAAATGTTCAGCACAAATGAAAATTTCGCCAACTTTCGACTTTATTTACAGAAAATGTCACCGTTTTAATATTTTTCATGAAAAATAGCAAATCGTCTTGCGTACACAATGACATTGCTTGCCACAATTGACCTTTACCTTTTCTCTATGACCTGTAAATTGACCTTCACCGTGTTTATGTTTTCAGTGGACAATGTGCTAAAGGACCTGAGTAAAGGTCACATGCTACACAAGGTGAAAGGTGGGGGGATCCTATACACGCGGCAATTCTTTCTTGACACGGATGCCATGAAGCTGCTCTACACCGGCTCACAGAAGAGGTTCCGCAAGAGTCACACATCATGTAAGTCACCTTGACCTTCATAATAGGCCATACCACGCTAGCGTCTTTTTATGTATATACAGTTGTCAGTGTCCGTACATACGTACGCATGTGATTGTCTTATAATTTCTGTTTCCTTGGACCAGATAAGGAATTAGTAATTGAGTATTGTCGCTCCATCATTTCATAAGCAATTGCTGAATTGGGTATTTCAAATTTTTTATTGGGTAAAATATAATCACACTACTGTTTACACATGAACAGACTGCAATTGTTGAATAATTTGCTTCAAAATTAAAACATGTCTTGGCATTTCATTAGAATTGTCTCCTTGGAGACAATTCTAATGAAATACTAAGATGTGTTTTCATGGAAAATAAGAAAAATATGCTATATTTGTGGTCTATTTATTGTTTTTTGCAGATTGATAAAGGTACCACAATTTTTTTATTGCTTTTTAGCTCGACTATTCGAAGAATAGTTGGAGCTTATGTAGTCACCCCGGCGTCGGCATCGCCGTCACACCTTGGTTAAGGTTTTTAGTCAAGCTTGTATATAGAATACGCCTGGCCCTACACCCACCATACTTAGACAACTTCATCTCCTAGTGATGTACATCAACAACCACTGACCTATATTTGACCTTCACCTACATTTAACCTTGAATTACTTAGTTAATTCCCCTTGGTTAAGGTTTTTAGTCAACCTTGGTTAAGGTTTTTAGTCAAGCTTGTACATGGAATACTATTGTGCATACAGACACCATACTTGGACAACCTTTTCTCATAGGGATGTACATCAATAACCCCTGATCTATATTTGACCTTGACCTACATTTCCTCTTGAATTACTTACTTAATTCCCCTTGGTTAAGGTTTTTAGTCAAGCTTGTAGATATAATACTCCTGGCCCTACACCAACCATACTTGGACAACTTCATCTCCTAGTGATGTACATCAACAACCCCTGACCTATGTTTGACCTTGACCTACATTTAAACTTGAATTACTTAGTTAATTCCCCTTGGTTAAGGTTTTTAGTCAACCTTGTTTGAGGTTTTTAGCTCGACTATTCGAAGAATAAGTAGAGCTTATGTTGTCACCCCGGCGTCGGCGTCACCGTCACACCTTGGTTAAGGTTTATAGTCAACCCTGTATATGGAATACTACATGGCCCTATACCCACCATATTTGGAAAACTTCATCTCCTAGTCATGTACATCAATAACCCCTGATCTATATTTGACCTTGACCTACATTTCCACTTGAATTACTTAGTTAATTCCCCTTGGTTAAGGTTTTTAATCAACCTTGGTTAAGGTTTTTAGTAAAGCTTGTATATGCAATACTACTGGCCCTACACCCACCATACTTGGACAACTTCATCTCCTAGTGATGCACATCAATAACCCCTGATCTATATTTGACCTTCACCTACATTTCCTCTTGAATTACTTAGTTAATTCCCCTTGGTTAAGGTTTTTAGTCAACCTTGGTTAAGGTTTTTAATCAAGCTTGTACAGGGAACACTATTGTGCATACAGACACCATACTTGCACAACCTTTTCTCATAGGGATGTACATCAATAACCCCTGATCTATATTTGACCTTGACCTACATTTCCTCTTGAATTACTTACTTAATTCCCCTTGGTTAAGGTTTTTAGTCAAGCTTGTATATGGAATACTACTGGCCCTACACCCACCATACTTGGACAACTTCATCTCCTAGTGATGTACATGTGATCAATAACCCCTGATCTATATTTGACCTTCACCTACATTTCCTCTTGAATTACTTACTTAATTCCCCTTGGTTAACGTTTTTAGTCAAGCTTGGTTAAGGTTTTTAGTCAAGCTGGTACATGGAATACTATTGTGCATACAGACACCATACTTGGACAACCTTTTCTCATAGGGATGTACATCAATAACCCCTGATCTATTTTTGACCTTGACCTACATTTCCTCTTCAATTACTTAGTTAATTTCCCCTTGGTTATCGTTTTTAGTCAAGCTTGTATATGGAATACTACTGGCCCTACACCCACCATACTTGGACAACTTCATCTCCTAGTGATGTGCATCAATAACCCCTGCCTATATTTGACCTTCACCTACATTTCGTCTTGAATTACTTACTTAATTCCCATTGGTTAAGGTTTTTAGTCAACCTTGGTTAAGGTTTTTAATCAAGCTCGTACATGGAATACTATTATGCATCCAGACACCATACTTGGATAACTTTTTCTCATAGGGATGTCTTGAATTACTTACTTAATTCCCATTGGTTAAAGTTTTTAGTCAACCTTGGTTAAGGTTTTTAATCAAGCTTGTACATGGAATACTATTATGCATCCAGACACCATACTTGGATAACTTTTTCTCATAGGGATGTACATCAATAACCCCTGACCTTTATTTTACCTTCACCTACATTTAACCTTGAATTACTTGGTTAATGTTTATAGTCAAGCTTGTATATGGAATACTCCTGGGCCTATATCAACCATACTTGGACAACTTCATCTCCTAGTGATGTACATCAATAATCCCTGACCTATATTTCACCTTGACCTACTTTTAAGTAAGTAATTCAAGGTTAAATGTAGGTCAATGTCAGATATAGGTCAGGGGTTCTTGATGTACATCACTAGGAGATGAAGTTTTCCAAGTATGGTTACTGTAGGCCCAGGAGTACAGCTATGCTGTTCTCCTACAGCTCTTGTTGATACTGTCTACTTCTGATTTCAAGTGGGTTTTTGGCAATTTTAATTGGGTATTTAAGCATATACGCAGCTTATCTGGAGCTCTGTTGGACAAAACTTATTGATATTTCACACATGTATTCCTCTGATCTTCTTGTATCATGCTGTGACAAATCCTCCAGCCCCCACTAGTCCCAAGGTCAAGGCCACAGACTTGGCATATTCACACACATATTTTTCATTGAGGTAAATTTCTTATAATTTCTGTTACCTTTCACAGAACATATTGATATTTCACACATGCATAATCCATTGATGGTCCAAAAATGGCTGTGATAATGTAATAAATTCAGTATAATAATTCTGCATACTTTTAATCATCAAATATATGAAGTCGTTAGTTCTGTATGAAATAATGCATTTCGGGAAAAATAAATGGTTACTCCCTCAAAGTATACTTTGCTAGAAAAGTATACTTTGCAACTAGAAAAAGTCGATGGCGCGCCATCGCAATATACCCACTTTCCCCAAATGCTAAGTCCGAAAGGGGGAGGTAATCCATGATGGAGGGTCGGATAAAAAATCCGAATTCACTTTGCGCATCTGCACATGATAACGAAGGTACATACTAAATATCAGGCGCATAGGTATGAAGGTGAAAAAGTTTTTCGAGTTACAAGGAAAAAATTGGAAAGGGTCGGATGAAAAATCCGAATTCACTTTGCGCATCTGCACATGATAACGAAGCTACATAGCAAATATGAGGTGCGTAGGTATGAAGGTGAAAAAATTTTTTGAGTTACAAGGAAAAAATGGGAAATTCTGAGTCCGAAAGGGGGAGATAATCCATAATGGAGGGTCGGATCAAAAATCCGAATTCACTTTGCGCATCTGCACATGATAACGAAGCTACATAGCAAATATCAGGCGCGTAGGTATGAAGGTGAAAAAGTTTTTCGAGTTACAAGGAAAAAAAATGGGAAAATTCTGAGTCCGAAAGGGGGAGATAATCCATGATGGAGGGTCGGATGAAAAATCCGAATTCACTTTGCGCATCTGCACATGATAACGAAGCTACATAGCAAATATGAGGCGCGTAGGTATGAAGGTGAAAATGTTTTTCGAGTTACAAGGAAAAAATGGGAAATTCTGAGTCCGAAAGGGGGAGATAATTCATGATGGAGGGTCGGATCATCCGAATTCACTTTGCGCATCTGCACATGATAACGAAGCTACATAGCAAATATGAGGCGCGTAGGTATGAAGGTGAAAAAGTTTTTCGAGTTACAAGGAAAAAATGGGAAATTCTTAGTCCGAAAGGGGGAGATAATCCATGATGGAGGGTCGGATCAAAAATCCGAATTCACTTTGCGCATCTGCACATGATAACGAAGCTACATACCAAATATCAGGCGCGTAGGTATGAAGGTGAAAAAGTTTTTCGAGTTACAAGAAACGTGACGGACGTACGGACTGACGGACGTACGGACGGACGGACACCCGTGACGAAAACAATATACCCATTTTTTTTTTTTAAAAAGTGGGTATAATGATGGTGAAATAGGCTACTGGACTTGTGATTATACAACATTAATGTAGTGATTGTACGCATGCTGCTGTTGCACGACGTGTATCAACTTTCACTTGATAAATTAAATAATATAACTGTGCAGCCGATATTGATCTTGACTTTTTCTGGCTACAGGGTCGTTGTCAAGTATAGAAGAGGTGCGGGAAGGCGAAAAGGACTACGCCAAAAGGCTCGACCAACTTGACGTAAGTTTCTCCGAAAACCTGGAGTCTTTCTGATGAGACTTGAAACCATCTCTATATGACCATAACTGGAATATTAGCCCTTTGCAATCTAGATTCCGATTCACAGGCGTCAAAATTTATCAACATTTTCTTTTATATTTCCTATTTCTCAGTGAAAGTATATAATGTCACCACTCATTTGAACCGTCTCGACGAGACGGTTCAACTGAGTGGTAACAACATATATTTTTGATGTGAAATAATTAAAATTATCATTTATTTTTTCTACTTGGAAAATAGTTTACCTTGGCATTACAAGATGGGAACTGAATATCATCATCTTCTGAGTTTCCGTATTAATCTTATTTTGTTATAAAAACATGTGGGCCGCACCATACGAAAACCAGGCTTAATGACAACGTCATGAAAAGTGGTAAACAACGTCCGAAAAACGACGATTCAAATTGTCTAACGTTGCCATAAAATTTCACATTTTGCCCTCCCATTTACGTTTACTGGTGTCAGTTAACATTAAGTGTGAACAGAAAACGGAAAATGATAACTTATTGAAACTTTCACTAATATGAGACTCGATGCCTTGTACCTCAGTACACATATTATGACGTCATGATGTGACGTCACTGAACGTGAATCCTTGTTTGACGTTATGGCCATGTTGTCGTGACAAAATATTATTGCAAGGATACTTGCACGGGTTCCTCGCAGCAACAATGACTTAGAAGTGCTTGAGGTGCTGTACATTGTCGCCTAGCTGTCGTTCTTTGACATTGTCTCTCTTTTCGTCGGTTGTCCTTATGAATTCAAAATGGTGAACGCATAATTTAACTGGCTACATATCAGCGAAGTCTTCGCTTACACTGCACTTTGATTCCTAAATAATCTTAAATATGAACAATCTAGTGTATGTCAACGATAGTACCATCTATTATCTTCGTAAATTGAGACTTTTGAACAATTCTAGCCAGTGTTTAGCGAATGATATGCCATTTAAATTACATGCCCACTTAGTAGGCACAAACTGTTATTTATATGATTTAAATAAGTGTATAATTATGTCACTATTCCACCCGCTATACAGATATAATCATTTAGTAATACATGTATTTATTTTACTGATAGTGACGCACGGTGGTATCGGGCTATTTTCATATGCAAATGAGGCATGACATTTTTTAATTATTTATACTAATGAAATGCGTCACCTGAAAAACTAATATTTACGACAGACTATAAGGTATGATCATTGCACATCAAAAAATAAATACAGAGAATAAATAGTAATGTCCGTTAACATTTTAAGGAAACGCGGTTATCGCCGCTGATATCAGTGTGGAAATTTACTTCCAATATAAAATGTATAATAGTGACAATCCATAGTTGGGGTAATGGTGAATGAATGTTTATTTGCCAGAAAATGTCTCAGCTGATGTCTCTGATATAAAGAAAATTTTGTGCCTGCTGCGTGGGTATGTATCTTTAATGCCACTCATTTTATCATAAACGGAGGTATACACGCAGCTATATAATAACATATATATCCAGGGTTTGTATTGAATTTGGCAAAATAAATGCATCAAAATCTCTAATAGATTCAGAATCAGTGATTTCAATGCAGCTTCTTGATTGTTTGTGTATAAGCAATACATAATGCACAAAACACACAGTGAGGTCGGTGGAGTTATCGAAAATTCTTGCAATTAATGATCATAAACTTGCTTTTCGCACGATTTGTAGTATCAAATCAGCAGATTATCACCTGTCTGCATTATAATGTATGTCTGAATCAGACGATGGTAATGCGATCCTTGTCACAAAGTTAATGTCATAAGCGGCCTACTGCAGGTGTACACGTGCAATGTCTACAAAAAAACTCCATTTGCAGCCATTCTGTACACATCCTTATGATATAATATTGGAATAGAAAACAATTATCGTGAAAATTACGTGTGGGCACTTTCATATGATCCGGCGACGAAGGGTGGGGATTGGGGATTCGGGGAATATAGTTCATCCCTGAATGCCAATCGGTGTGTCTGAATGTATTTCATATTGAAATGAAATGAAAAGTAAATTGAAAGTTTTTACGTGATCTTTTTATCACTTCTTTCTATCTATGTGGGTCTGTAGTAATTAACTCTTTGCATGCTAGCGGCGAAAATATCCGCCAAACGAATTAGGAGTATATGTTTTATTTCTCTTTGTAAATGTGTCTTGAAATTTCATTAGAATTGTGTCCTGCCAAGACATATTCATGACATTTATAAGGAGAAATAAAAGAAAATATAATGAATTGTCATCTGCTATTTTTTAACTATTTATAGCCCACAAATTTCCCAGCATGCAAAGAGTTAAAAATAACACAACGTTATCATGATATGAAAGTCATTTGTCACATATTCATACGCAGTGATTAGGGCGTATTGACAGGATATCCAAAAAATTCACTGTTGTACCGTGTTTCACGGCACTTACGCACTGTGTTGACGGGATAAATCTAAAATGAGCTTCCAGCTGTGGCAGATTTATATGGGGGATGGGCAACCCATATGCATAACCTGCAACTGCAACATCAAATTATGTATTATATTTACGCGGTTTTGGTTATGATCCCGCGGGATAATTTTAGAAGATTTGCAAGCACAATATGTACATAAAGTTGTACGGTCACTCTTGTGGCTAATGTTGAAACTGCCAACACATCACATTATTACCAGCCACCGATCATCGCGGATAGGTTGCTTGTAAGAGTTTTCGATTTCCAGTGTTGGTTGAATAACCATTATTATTATGCTGCAACATCCATATGCCTTGTGTTAACTGAAAATTCACATCCATGATGATTGATAAATGCTACATTGATTTCATATGCACAACTCATCATTAATATATCATGGATAATTATATCGTTACCAACGCAGCGTCTTCACGCGATATTGAACCCAACGTCAAAATGACGTTATGTTAATGTTATGCTCCATATTGTTCAAAAGAAGAACATGCCCATGCTTTCATTCGTGCTCGCACAATGGGTTATTATTTTTCAAAATAAACGGTATACAATCTTTTTTTTATACTCGGGCAATGCAATTCACCTTTGTTCAAACATACAACCTGAAATACCAACAGTAACATTATTGACTGCTGACGTTGTCGAAGTGGATTCCCTTTATGCGGCTGTTCGTGTACGGTATTAAAAACGAAATCACATAGGGCAAGATTGGGCGAATATGGAGGATTGAATAACGCCTCAATCGACGATATTTGATAATAGATTCATCCACTGTAACCACTCAATTGGAAAATGTACAGATGTCACTTCAACTATCCTAAAACTCGAGAGATAAATTGGTAACTCGGCTGGCCTTCTGCTACATGTTCACCATCATCGGGATCCATCTACCTCATATTTAAATCTTTTTAATCACACAATGAGTTCAACCGATCTGGTATTTCACGAAAAGTGGTCAGTCGACCAGGACTTTTACTTTGCGTCACAACGTCTGACGATGTTACTTTTGGACGTCCATGTCTGGCCTAGCATTTCACGCCTTCATGTCCATTGTCTATCCGACTGTATCGTTCGTATATTGTTATCCCGATGATGGACTTTCTCTCATCATTAATATCTCGTGTTTTGTGTTAAAATACAAACTTTAATATAATCTCTTGGTTTTTCCGGCATATTCTCTTAGACAGCTGGCAGTCGTTAATCTACGTCATTTCCGGTCTTGATGTCAGATTTTTAAAATATGTCGTCGCATACGAAATGTTAAATAATGTCGCTATTATTCCCCAAAATTATTTCAGACAGCAGCAAACAACAGGGAAACGCCAACACTTCTCACTCTGCCTTATTTGAAAATTATTTATACGAAATTACATTACTTTGGTCTCAATCCAAAAGATAACGTTACATTAATAGCAACTGCAACACGAGCCATACACATTATTTTCATACTTTGTCTTCGCCTAATGGGAGACTACCGATAAGTACATGTAAATGTGTATCGCCCAATGTGATGAAACATTTTTTCATCTTGATTGAACACCACTTCACCGATTTTGATAATATTTGGCCACAATGTGTGCCTAGGGATGGTGCTTTGATTTACATACGACCCACGTCCGACCGCCCAAGGTCACTGAGGACTTGTGTTCATCTTGTTTGTATTTTTTTTTATTATTATTATTATTAACCCTTTCCCTGATAGAAACGACTTTTCACGCCTCTGCAGAAGATGTCTTTTGAAAACATTGTGGGAAAAGGAGAAATTGCTTGTAACAAGCAATTTCTCCTTTTCCCACAATGTTTTCTACTCTATCAGATAATTTAACCATCATTTGACCCAGCATTTGATTCTTTTATTCAGATGTTTTGGATTTGGAAGAGTCGAAATATCGCAAAACAGGGAAAGGGTTATTATTATTATTATTATCAAGGCTGCCAGCGAGAGGATTAGCTTAATGATACCGATGCCCTTGTTCACATATGTGTCATATTAGTCATCAACGTTCTCTTTGAATTTCATTACTTCATTAATTATATTTGAACCAACAAAAGGGATCATCGAAACATTGTATCTAGCATATACCGTTAGCATCCTCTACAATTATATTCTCTCATGTTGATTGCAATTGACTTTAACCCTTTCACCCCTAAGTAACTGGAATGGATTTTGATACATTAATTTTGCAACCAATCCAACCTAGTCCATTCATGAAAAGGGAGTGTTTTTGTTCTCAAAAATATGAAAATTACTTGCAAAAAGTGCATATCCTGATGAGACGGCTCCTCACGAGCCGGCTCATCTGGATCTACACTTTTTGCCAATACCACTATACAGGCCTGTAGTGTTGAAAGGGTTAATTGACAAACAGTATAGGAATTTACTCGTATGCAGTGAAACCTTGACAGACTGCATAGATGCACAGGCTGGTCTAGGACTGGCTGGTTGAAATCATGACACGGTACCTTTGTCAGTCGATGGAACATTTTCATGTCGTCCATATATGTCTCCAGGGACATGCAGGTACAAAACATCTGTTATGCATCAGTATTCCATATAATTGGATCACAACAAATGAGGTCTTTCTGAATTTCCTATCCATGTATTGTTTTTCAACCCATTTCATGCTGAGGATACGCCATTATGTTTGTGGAAAATCCTAAATATTTTCCTTCTTATAATGCACTCAGAAGTACATGTTTAGACCACCATTTGAACCGTCTCATCGAGACGGTTCAAATGAGTGGTCACAACATATACTTTCAATTGAGAAATAACAAAAATAAAAATAATATATTTAATAAATTTCATATATTTCATGTAATTGGTGAACCCTTAGAACGAGGGAAACAAAAATTGTCGTCTGCTGCTTTGTTATAGTTTGTCTTCTTTCTCAATAAAACATGATTTGACAGCCCGAGGCAAGATGGGATATAGCGTTAGTCCATGTACGTACGTTAGTAACACATTTCATTTTTAGCGCGCCTTCCGAAGGAAGCCGTGCTTATGGCATACCCTCGGCGTCGTAGGCATCCGTCTGTCTGTCCGTCCGTCTGTCTGTCCGTCTGTCTTCAAAAAATATAATGGCCTATATTTTCTGTTTCCTTGCTTGGATTTGATTCATATTTCACACACGCATTGCTCCAAGGGTCCTCTACTGCGCTGTGGCAAATCCACGTCCGTGCCGCCCTTCTAAGCGTAGGGTCTAGGTCACATACTTTGTGCATCTCGAGACCTTAACACTCGGACGCTCGGGTAATTAAATGGCCTGTATTTTCTGTTTCCTTGCTTGGATTTGCTTCATATTTCACACACGCATTGCTCCAAGGGTCCTCTACTGCACTGTTGCAAATCCACGTCCGTGCCGCCCCTTCTAAGCCCAGGGTCAAGGTCACATACTTTGTGCATCCCGAAACCTTAACGCTCAGGTAAATGGCCTATATTTTCTGTTTCCTTGCTTGGATTTGCTTCATATTTCACACTCGCATTGCTCCAAGGGTCCTCTACCTCTGCTAAGCCCAGGGTCAAGGTCAAATACTTTGTACGCTCTGGTAAATGGCTCATAAATTTTGTTTCCCTTATCCAGCACGTTGTGTTTTCAAATGTGACCTCGGTTCCTTTGCTGCCACCGGGCGCACTTCGTTGTCCTCTGACAACTCTTGTTTAATAACTCATGAACCACTTCATCGATTTTTATAATATTTGACCACAATGTGTGTGTAATGATGGTGCTTTGTTTTGCATACGACCCTCATCCGACCACCCAAGATCAAGGCCACTGAGGATTTATGTTCACCTTCTATGTAAGGCAAAAATGTTAAATTTTTTTGGTGTTTTTATAGCTCACCTGAACGAAGCTCATGTGAGCTATTGTTACCGCAATGTGTCCGTCGTCCGTCCGTTGTCCGTCCGTGAACATTTTCAAACGTCTTCTCCTCGGTAACCATTTGGCCTATAGTCACCAAACTTCATGGTCATGGTCCTTAGGTATGGGGATTACAAAATTGTTAAAATGACGTCATTACGTAATCCAAGATGGCCGCCGTCTAATAATAGCACAAATTCTTCAAAAATCTTCTTCTCAAGAACCGCCAACCAGATTTCGACAAAACTTGGTAGGAATGAAAGTTGTTAAAATGGTGACCCCAGAGTTAAAAATGGGCATGGCCCGTGGGGTCAAATTGGGGTCAAATTTTATTTTTGACCAAATATGGTCCTGTTATATATCAAATTGAAGGTATCAACGAGGCGATCACTCTGGTACATTTTTTGTCGAAATCGGATGGTTATGTCATCCAAGATTTCCGCCGAAAGGTCAAAAGGTCGTTCTTTTATTAGAGATTTCAAAATTCTTCTTCACACGAACCGCTTGGCCCATGGTAGCCAAACTTAAAAGCTATGGTCCATGGGTGAAGCCTTTTCAGATTTGTTAAAATGGAGGTCATGACTAATCCAAGATGGCCACCGTCTAAAAATAGCATAAATTCTTAAAAAATCTTCTCATGAACCGCTAGCCGGATTTCGACGAAACTTGGTAGGAATGATCGATGTACAATGCTCTTTCAAAGTTGTTAAAATGGTGACCTTGGTGTCAAAAATGGGCGTGGCCCGTGGGGTCAAATTGGGACCAAATTTTATTTTTGACTGAATATGGTCATGTCTATATCAAATCGAAGGTATCAAAGAGGCGATCGCTCTGGTACATTTTTGTTGAAATCGGATTGTCATGTCATCCAAGATGGCCACCGAAAGGTCAAAAGGTCGTTCTTTTATTAGAGATTTCAAAATTCTTCTTCACACGAACCGTTTGGCCCATGGTGGCCAAACGTCACAGTTATGGTCCATAGGTGAAGCCTTTTCAAATTTGTTAAAACGGAGGTCGTCGCTAATCCAAGATGGCCGCCATTTAAAAATAGCACAAATTCTTAAAAAATCTTCTCAGGAACCGCCAGCCGGATTTCGATGAAACTTGGTACTAATGATCGACGTAGAATGCTCTTTCAACGGTCTTCCCGGGGTCAAAAATGGGCGTGGTCTGTGGGGTCAAATTTTATTTTTAACCAAATATGCTCATGTCATATATCAAATTGAAGGGGTCGATGAGACAATTGCTCTGGTGCTATATTTGTCGGAATCGGATGATTATGGCCTCCAAAAGGTCCATTTATTCGAGATTTTGAACGTCTTTTTCTCAGGAACCACATGGACGATGCTGGCCAAACTCCATAGTAAGTTAAGATCCTGAAGCATTTTCAGATTTGGTAAAATTTGAGTCATCGCTTAATCCAAGATGACTGCCATCTAAAAATAGCACAATTTTTTTTAAAACACATGAACTCAATGTCACATTCTCCTCTGATGTTCATGGAGTCAGGTGAGCGAATTAGGCCCATCATGGCCCTATTGTTTATTATCAAGGCTGTCAGTACGACCCACGTTTGACCGCCGAAGGTCAAGGTCACTGCAGACTCGTGTTTTATTTTTTATTTTTTTATTAAGGCTGCCAGCGTGAGGATAAGCTTCGTTTAACGATGCCCTTGTTGCAATTGTGTCTATTAATGATTAAACCTTACTACGCTGAATTAAATTTTATCGTCTGCTGGAAATGTTTTATTTTCAATATTTTTCGATAAAAACCTATTTTGACAGCGCATGAGAATCGTCTCCATTGGAGACGATTCTCATGTGCTGCCAAAACATGTGTTTTGTTAAGAATTAAGGCAAAAATGAAAAACAGCAGACGACAATTTTCGTCTCCCGCGTAGCGAGGGTTAATGACTCTGGCCTCAGATTTACACATACAGTGAGTGACACACATTGCCTGGCCACTATTTACTTTGTCCCCACTATATTCTGGGCATGCTGGGAAATTTGTCGGCAATAAATAGTTCAAAAATAGCATACGACAATGAATTATACTTTCTTTTATTTCTCCCTGTAAATGTCATGAATATGTCTTGGAATTTCATTAGAATCTCATCCGGATGCAATTCCAATGAAATTCCCAGATATATTTACAGGGAGATATAAAAAAAAAATTCTAATTTGTTGGCTGTTATTTTCACCGCTAGCATGTAAAGAGTTAATGACCATTGCCTGTAGTAAAAAAATAAATATAAATCTAATCGCTACTTACAGTGTTACTTCGCTATGGTGAACTTGGGAGCGATGGACTGCAACACTTAACCTTTTCATCCCTAAGTAACTGGAATGGACTGTGATATGTTAATTTTCCTACCAATCCAATGGCCACAAAATGATTTTCAGACTAGTCCATTTATGAAAAGGGGGGTGTTTTTGTTCTCCAAAATATGAAAATTACTTCACCAGCCGGCTCATCTACACTTTTTGCTGCTCATCTACACTTTTTGCCAATATCACTATACAGGCCTGTGGTGTTGAAAGGGCCCTTACTACACTGAAATAATTTTTGTTGTCTGCTGGAAATGTTTTATTTTCAATATTTTCGACAAAAACCTGTTTTGACAGTGCATGAGAATCGTCTCCACTGGACGATGCTCATGTGCTATCGAAACCGGTATTTTTGTTAAGAATTAATGCAAAAATTAAAAACAGCAAACGACAATTTCCGTCTCTGGTGTAGTGAGGGTTAAACAGTGGAATACCTTGATCTGGATTGCCTCATAGAGTGACAAACATTGCCTGGCTAATGTTTACTTTCTCCCGGCCAGCTTCCAATCCATTAGCTGTGTAAATGCTCTACTAATTTGGCTGACTAATTTGTCCACCTTCTCCAATTCAGGAGTCGGATATGTTTGTCGCCACCACCATCACTGGTGCTGCCAGCTTGAACCGTTTCACATCAAATGTGAACCGGTTTCCTGACGAGTTGCCACTCAGCTATACTAAGAACTGTCACATTTTTCGTCTAGTAACCGGCGCAAGTTTCTTGATTCCATAGTTTGAAGTAGAGCTGAATGGCATCACGTCGTTAACCCTTTGAACCCAAAAGCCCGCTATAAAGGTTTAATTATGCAAACAGTGCACAGAGCTCCAGTTAAGGTGCGTAATTTGACCAACTTGAGGCGAAACTTTGTTATTTCTTCATCAAAAATGGCAAGTCGGGAGTGATTTAGAATCGTCTCATTGAGACGATTCTAAAGCACTCCCAACTTGCCATTTTTGATGGAGAAATAAGAAATTTACCTCCAAAATACGCACCTTAACTGGCGCTCTGAGTGCAGATCCAGATGAGCCGGCTTATAAATGGAATAGTCTGAAAATCATTTTGTGATGATTGGATTGGTAGGAAAATTAACATATCGCAGTCCATTCGTTACTTAATTAGGGGTGAAAGGGTTAAATAGTGCATTTTTTTTATATAAAACATTTTGAGCCGACGCAGGGTGCATCACCAGTGATACTAAAGCTATTAGACAAGTAAACTAAAACACAAATGTATCAGTAAACAGATTTTCACCAGAATATATCAAAAAATTGCCTTGACCTAATAATAGCAAGATCAGATAATTGCGAATTGAAAATTGGGTTTTGTGGGATTTATGAACAGTGTAGTTCTCGATCATATAGCACACTCCTGTAGCCTGATAAAACTATATTGCTTGTTACATGTATAAGCATGACCGGTGGATGCATTAATGGAACAGCGAACAGTGCAGATCATGATCAGACTGTTCACGTCCAATGCAGCCGGTTAAAACGGGATCAACCCATTTTCCCGACCTTACATGACCTTCGCTATTGATAGGTCGTTAAACACCAATAAACAAAGAAACTACACTGTTCGCAAATCCTATCAGCCCCATTTATCCAGTCAACAAGTATCAGTAAGCAGATTTTCACCAGAATTCATCACATCATTGCCACTGACCGTGACCTAATAATAGCAAAATGAGATAATTGCGAAATGAAGCATCGTGCTAGCCTGTAATTAGGGAAATGGCGTGCGAAGTGAGGATTCCAGGGTTATTGGTAATTTCCTGAACATCGGAGAATAAGAAGTCACGCTACCGCTACCGTAGTGGTTCAACACCAACTGATAACTAGTGGCTTCTCTGTTAGAACGGCCATAGAAAATAGACATTATTTTCACACATGTGGATTCTGATTATGTTCCAAAGCAGTGTATGACTTATTATGCCGACACAATTATACACTTATTTAATTCCTTTCAAGAACATTTTTATGTCTTCAAACTAACCTGAATGGTTGCAAACGATTAGGTTGCTATGAAATCGTCCTAATAATAAAAATCTGCCTACTCTAATCACTCAAATAACCCACCATAGACCATTCCGCTCTACACTCAGCCAGTTGGCTAGTCCGCTATTTAAACCCCTCCTATTATTTTTAGGACGCTATCAGGGTGCAGGTATATTTTGTATCTCCCATAATTTCGTTCTAATTTTGAATTTCTGCCGTGTATTGTGCCTTATTTGTCTTTTGATATTGTTCAATACATATTATTGTCACTCAATTGTGTTGCGTGATTAATTCTCCGTTGTGTTTTTTGGGTTTTTCACTGTGTTTTACACTGTGTCACGTTTTTTCGCGGTTTGCGTGTACGCGATTCGTACCCTGACGGGTTCGTCCCCTACTGGTTTCGCTCCCGTGACACTTTTTTGTTACGTATTTGCGGTGTCTTCTATCGGGTTTTGTAGTACAATACCTGTTAGCATGCCGCAATCACGCGTTTCGTGTGGGCACATGACTTCTCCGTGGGACACCCATAAGGACAGGTGCTTTGCCTGTTGCGGGTGTTGCAAGGAGAAGCCATGTGTTTTGTCCGGCCATTGGACGGATACGACGTGGGGCAAGGCTGGGTCTCGTAGGTCCCATACCTCACGGTCGTAGTAGTCTGTGTCCGCGTCCCAGCTCTTGGGAGCGGTGGTGCCTTCCGAGGTAGGTAAGGCTTCGGAGGGTGCGTCAGATGGGATCCCCCCATCGGGGGGGTCGGGTTACGTTGAGAAAGTACGGTCAGGTTCTCTGACTTCGTAACTTTTCTCATGTGATAGGCCGGTGATCCATACAGGGGATACCGGGCTGCTGGGACCGGTGCTTGATCCTATATCACCCGGTGCTCATTGAGCTTTACCTATCACAGGGTTGCTGCGTCCGGTTCTTGATCCCATATCACCCGGTTCACAGCGGACCCAGCCTCTCACAGTAGAGGCGCCCGGTACCGGGCACCGGGCACCGGGCACCGGGCACCGGGCACCGGGCACCGGGCACCGGGCACCGAGCCGGGCACCGGGCAGCCACCGCAGCCACCGGGCAGCCACCGGGAACCGGGCACCGGGCAGCTACCGGGCACCGGACACAGCGGACCCAGCCTCTCACAGTAGAGGCGCCCGGTACCGGGCACCGGGCACCGGGCACCGGGCACCGGTCACCGAACCGGGCACCGAGCCGGGCACCGGGCAATGGCCACCGGGCAGCCACCGGGCAGCCACCGGGCACCGGGCAGCTACCGGGCAGCTACCGGGCAGCTACCGGGCAGCTACCGGGCACCGGGCTTCCACCGGGCACCGGGCAGCCACCGGGCACCGGTCAAACACCGGGCACCGGGCACCAGACTCTCCTTCAGGTTCCTTCTTCCCTGGACAGTCTGCTGCTTCTGGTAAGAAGACGTTCTTGTCTTCGGTTGGTCTTCGTTCTACGTGTTCACGTAAGTCGAGGAGTCGATCTCGTCGTAGGGTCGGGATTGGGTTAGCTCTTCGATTTCGGGTTCGGAGTTTAGGTCTTGTTCTTCCTCTTCCTCGAGGTCTTTCTCAGGTTTTGGAACCGGTTCATCTAGATCTCGTTCTCCTGTTCGTCGTAGGAGACGGTCGTATAGGGCATCTACAAGTAGTACAGTTCTGTTGGATCAGATGGCGAAGGTTCTGGGGGCTCTGACAAAATCCCAGAACTTAGTGGGACAGATCGGACAATAGTTCTTCCGGTCAGCCACGGAGTTGCCGAGGTTTCTTGTCGGCTTCTCCACAGCAGGTGGTTGTGCCAGTGGATCCTCCCGGTTTTAGCCTTCCACGTATGTGGTAGATGACTGCCAGTCGAGGGTTGCTGCGGCCGGTACTTGATCACATTCACCCGGTCACAGCGGACCCAAACTCTCGCAGGAGATGTGCCCAGTATTGTGTTACGGGCACCGGGCACCGGGCACGGGGCACCGGGCAGGCACCGGGTACCGGGCACCGGGGTAGCAACAAGTTTATGACCGGTGTGTTCGTGGGTTCGTATCCTGTGAACATATTTTGTTTTTGTATCCGGCTCCTCGAGATCTAGATCTTCCGTTCTCGGAGGAGACGGTCGAGGTGGTATTGGACGCCGTGGTGCTTTTGCTCCGTACTTGTCTGGCTTGCTCTTTTATTCGAGTGTATATGAGTTCGAATTCCCAGTCTATTCAGGACTCTACACGCGATAGAGTTATGATGGTTCAGTTGGCTAAGATTCTGGAGTTCCTGTCTAAGTCCCAGTACTTAGTGGGTTTGTCGGCTCCTTCACAGCCGGTGGTTTGCCAGTGGAGCTTCCCGTGTGGGTACTTCCTCAGATGGCTGTTGTAGACGTCCATTCGGTTCCTGTTGCTCATACATTTTCGCTAGTGAAGGGTTTTCCTGAGTAAGGGTACATTCTGGATCACGTTACAGTTTCCGCGGTCCTATACGGCGCCTCAGCAGAGGGCAGCTTTGTTCATGAATCTGCGGTGGAGGATGAGTTTGTTTCGCCTCCTCCTTCCTTCTGGTTTGTTCTGAATGCAGTTACACTCTGCTGCCTGCAGATGTGTTTCCGCTTCTGCCGCCACCACCGCCGAGGTTCATGCCTTGTATGAGGCTGATTCGGTGGTGGAGTTGCCGGAGTTGCCGAGGTTTCCTTTCTCTCCTACAGTACGGCTTCTTGCTACGTAGATTGAGGGAGCTTTTGGTAGGATTTGGCCACTGCGGGGTTCCAAGTGCCCAAAACTTTGATCGCCACACTGGGGTCTAAGTTCTACATGCCCCTCTATGCGGCGTGGTTTTTGAGATCTCCCTTTCTGGACAAGGACGCCGCAGCGATTGGGATATCTTCGGTTCCTGGCCCTGGTTCGCATTTTGCGAAGGCATGGGTGTAGGCTGTTTTTTAATTTAAGTCGATTGTGGCTATGGCGTCAACTTTCGATTTATGTTTGAATCACGATGATTCATCGTCTCTGGACGCAGTGCTTCAGTCGGCGGTTTGTGCCGCTAAGCCTGTTGTCAACACGTCTTTGGAGGTCTCTATGGACATGCTCTTGTCCAGGTGAGACGCAGTGATAGCCGGCTCGTCTTTCTTGAACGGTCCTGCCAGAGTTTTGCTCCGTTCGCCTCTTTTGACCTCTGACAAATTGTGCGATCGAACGGCCAAAGGGCAGCTACGGTTCCGATGGTCCCTCCTGCTGCTCCGTCTTTTCAACCTCCTGTGGGGTCGTTTCCCCTGACGGGGGTATTTTCAAGGGTTTTAGTATAGCCTCTCCCTCTTGAAGTATAGTGCTATAGAGGAAGTTCAGGGCGTGGTCGGAGCGCCATTTGCCCGGGAGACTGGGCTGTTTCCATAGATCTGCGGGTCTCGTTCTTCCACGTGCCCTTCCGCAGATGCTCTCGGAAGTTTGTTTCCGAGTATCGTGTCTTTTAATCGATCAGTCATCATAGTACCTTTGGACAGGGTGCGTGGCATCTTGACCTAAGTTTTCCGGGTACTGGTCAGAGGTTCTCTGTCAGCTAGGAAATTTCTGTCACTCCTGGACATTCGGGGTGCAGATGCGGGGTATGTGGTGCTGGGAAGGTTATGTCTGCGACCTCCAGTATTACTTACTAGGGCTATGGAGGCCGCAACGCGATCCTTTGGATCGGTCTCTGCCTAGGATCACCATCTTCCTACGTTGTATCAGATGGTGGGCAGTGGAGGTCTGGTTCCTACAGGGATTTCCCATGGTGTTACCTCCTCCTACTCGCTTTCTGTCCGCAGACGCGTCGTGAGAAGGCTGGGGGGGCTCATTTGGAGCCCCTACATCGGTGTTTTTCGGGTTGGTGGTCAGTGCAGGAACTCAGGGACACATCAACATGTTACAGTTTTTGGCAGTGTTCCGGTGGGGGTTGACAGCGGCGGATTCTGGTCTGCACGGACAGGTGGGTATGGTTTCTGCGGTCATCTCCGGTTCTGACGGAATGGCTTCTGCATCCGTTGGTGTCCAGTGCTATCTTGTCCGGATGGTGGTATCCATTTGTGGATTTGTTGCGGCAAGGCTCAACCGTCGGTTTTCCACTGTTTGTGTCTCCGGTGCCCTGCCATCTGGCTTTGGCAGTGGACGCTGTCCTTGTCTTGTATCAGTCAGGACGGGTACGCGTTCCACCGTTCGTGATGCTGCTCCTAGTCTTACGGAAGATTTGCGACGTTCAGTCACGGATCGCTCTGGTGGCCCATGTTCGGCCAACCAGGAGCTGGTTCGTTATGCCTTTGGTCCTGCTGACAGTCCGGCCAATAGTTCTTCCGGTCAGCCAGGTTTTTCTGTCTCAGCATGGAGGGTAGACTCCTATGTGCGTATGATTTACCTTCACGCCTGGCGGTTATCAGGAGGGTTTTCAGTCGCGGGAGTATTTTCAGATGACGCTGCCTAGTTTCAGCGTCCATCCACCTCTAAGTTGTTTGACGCTATGTGGAGAGCCTGGGTGGATTGGGGCCATCGTTAGTCGGTCGATCCGCTCAATCCCACTAGGTGATCTAAGTGATTTTCTTTTGTTTCTTTTTATTCTGACCTTCGCTTTGACTTATCATAGAGGCTAGTTCCTTGCTTTCTGTTGGTTAATCAGCGTTGTATGTGGGTGGAACTCGGTTAGTTTCTCCTATGAACCGGGATTTCTCCCTCAGATACTTTATCCCTCCTCACATGATCTGGAATCAGTTGTGGTTCGGGCCTCCCTCCGCCACGCCTGTCAGCGGCAGTGGTTCTCACTTTCTGTCCAGTCCGTGCGGTGAAGCATTAGGTTCGGAAGAATTAGGACATCCGGTCCGACCGTAAAGTTTCTTCTTACCAATTTTAGGCCAACGGGAGGTATCGCAATCCATTGTCGTCCGTTGGATAGGATAGATAGGGCCATTACTTGAGCTTATACTACAGTAAGTGGTTCTGCAGCTGGGTTGTTTAGGCCCTAAATGCATGAGGTGCGTGTAGTCTCAACTTCTTTCTATGATCGCTTTCTGCACTGGCAGGACATGCGTAACTGCCAACTGTTACGATTTTTCCGTATTTGTTCCGGAAAATACGTTAGATAGACGGTAGTACAGATTACAATTAAAAGTACGATTTTTAATCAGCGCGGGTATATCTGGAATAATTAAATAATTATTTTGTTTAAACACAATTCTGCCAATAATCCTATTGTTTTATTTACCCGTAATCATACTCGTCTAGGCGCTTACCATTTGATTATTCGAGCGCTCAGAGATATTGATTTATTCATCACGTAATTCGTATAATGTCTGCTCTAAGCGTGCAGCCAGCGAATTTGGGGATTGTTTTATCGGAAGAAGTTAGGATAACATATCTGTTCATCTATGATTACAACAAGACATGGCCCAATTTGGTCCTGTCACAACGCGGTGATGTTTTTGCTTCTTGCAAGCAGTGTTATTGTAGTTTTCGGTTGCTCATGGTAGCCGAAACTAGGGCCCAGGCTATATTAAAAGTTATTTTATGCATATAAGTGAGTACTGATTTGTGTTCCGGAAAACATATGTGGTGTTCCGGAAAATAACTCCCTTTTCTCTCCATGTTCCTCATGTGACCGACATGGGGTTGGCAGCTCAGGGAAATGTGCTGCAACTGGGTCCGTTAGTAGCAGCGGGTGCAGTTGTGGGTTTATCAGCCGGTAGCATCAAGTCTAGGAGGCTGTTTGGATCTACCTGTTCGCGATAGGCTGCGATTTTTTTTTCTGATTACCCGATTATTCGGTTTTTGTCTTTACAGTCCCAGTGGAATCCTGGGAGTTGGTAAGTGTGGCTCACCGCTCGGTGAGCTTCACTTGCTTTTGTTGATGAACGGGGATCTGTGGTGATCTATGGTTCTTACGGTTCATCACGCTGGCCCAGGAGGCATTGTTTTGTACATGTTTCGATTAGGGCGAGGCTACCTATCTAGTTTGTAGCAGTGTTGTTGCAAAAGGATAGTGTTTCACTTTGGGTTAATGATTTATTCTCTTTGTCTACTATACATGGGTTTATATGTATAGGTTTTGATCTGGCTTTAGGGCCAGTTTGACTCCTCAGCACTTGCTTGCTAGGATGACCTTAGTGCTTAGGGCGTTTTATACTGTGTTCTCGATATGTACGAGTCATGTGTCGTCATGAGACAATGTTAAGACTTTGAGTATATCTCAGTTGAGCTATTGCGTGTGAAGTGCCGGGCAACTACATTCGCCAGGGCTTCGTCTGGTAGCAGCAGCTATACCATGAGTATTCTCCGGCGTGCTAACCAAGTATAGCTGGTTGGAGTCTACGAGTCAGTCTCCGAGACTAGCGTGGTGGTGCTTGTCTTTATCCACCTCTCATCTACTTTCGTAGAAAAGGGGGGGGGCCCGCTTTGGGCTCCCCTATGATTCTAGGGTGAGACCATGTTATTACTATATAGGTAACACCCAAGTTTGTACCTAGGCCAAATATTTTTGTCCGTTTTGAGGGTTTTTAAATCTGCCTTACCATTCCGGTCGAGGATGAGTAGTGAGAATACCTCCCACCATCACTACAAATTCTTTGCAACCATTCAGGTTAGTTTGAAGACATAAAAATGGAAAATTAGTACTAATTTTAGTTTTTATTATTCATACTCACCTGAATGGTAAGGTAGACCCTCCTCCCGTACCCCGCTTGATGGTTTCATCTTCTCTCTACTTAAGTTACTTCGGGCTGTTTCTACTAGCAGTTTCATTTCCTTATGGAAATGAGTAACTTTTTGAAGCTGTATACCTAACAATAATAGAAGGGGTTTAAATAGCGGACTAGCCAACTGGCTGAGTGTAGAGCGGAATGGTCTATGGTGGGTTATTTGAGTGATTAGAGTAGGCAGATTTTTATTATTAGGACGATTTCATAGCAACCTAATCGTTTGCAACCATTCAGGTGAGTATGAATAATAAAAACTAAAATTAGTAATAATTTTCCATTTTGTGCCTACTGAGTGAGCATGTACCTTAATTTAACCCTTACTATGCTGAATTATTTGTTGTCGTCTGCCGGAAATGTTTTGTTTTCAATATTTCTCGACATAAACCTGTTTTGACAGCGCATGAGAATCGTTTCCACTGGAAACGATTCTCATGCGCTGTCAAAACAGGTTTTTTGTTAAGAATTAAGGCAAACATGAAGAACAGCAGACAACATTTACCGTCTCCAGCGTAGTAAGGGTTAACCCATTACATGCGGCATACACCTTTACGGATATGATTTTTTTTTAATATTTTGTTTTTATTTTTCGTTATTTATCAATGAAAGTATATATTGTGACCACTCAATTGAACCGTCTCGATGAGACGGTTCAAATGGTGGTCACATCATATACTTCTGAGCGCATAGAACGAAAATATTCAGGATTTTCTACAAACAAAATGGCGTATATTCAGCATGAAATTGGTTAATGCTTCGAACAAGAACCTAAACCAACACGGTGAACATTGCATCAAATGGAGCGGAGACGAAATGTACAACAGATAGATATTCATATAGGCAATTACATATACAAGCAGGTAACCATTTTCTGCCTCATCAATGTCTTATGAAAACTCCTAGTTTTCTTCAAATTTCACTGAGCCTGTCATTGTGCCGATTTGACATGAGCGACGGTTGAATATGATAGTTATTAACCCTTAGACCACTATCTTATTATTGTTTTGTCGTCTGCTGTTTTTTTTCTTTGTTATCATCAAAAACATGCTTTGACAGCACTTAAGAATAATTTTCAACATGCTTTGACAGCACTACAGAATCATTTCCAATGGAAATGATTCTGAAGTGCTGTCAAACCATGTTTTTATTGAGAAATAAGGCAATATATAAAAGCAACAGCAGACTACAATTGTTGTGAGTAGCGTTCTAAGGGTTAAACTTGTTTACAGCTATCATAAGAAGCGAGGCTACACCGATTTCCTTAAGAAATCTATTGTAGGTTGTGTACACACAAATGTTAGGTTTAATTTATTATACATAAGCACAACAGTACATTAACCTTACTATGCTGAATTAAATTCTGTCGTCTGCTGAAAATGTTTTATTTTCAATATTTCTCGATATAAACCGGTTTTGACAGCGCATGAGCATCGTCTCCACTGGAGACGATTCTCATGTGCTGCCAAAACAGGTTTTTTGTTAAGAATTAAGGCAAAAATGAAAAACAGCAGACGGCAATTTTCGTCAAACAGCGTAGGAAGGGTTAAAACTGTACTGATCAACTAACATGTTCTCCTACTATACTATGTCAGTACGTGAACATTATATAAACACTGCCCTTGGTTGAGGGGAATATTGTGGATTATCTCCCCGAGGAAGCAATATCTACTGAGGCTATATTCGAGGGTGATATTGTTTTCGAGGGGAGATAATCCACAATATTCCCTTCAACCAAGGGTGGTGTTTAATTTATTATACAGAATATCTACATGAACATGATTAACCCTTACTACGCTGAATTAACTTTTGTCGTCTGCTGGAAATGTTTTATTTTCAATATTTCTCGATAAAAACCTGCTTTGACAGCGCATGAGAATCGTCTTTAATTCTCATGTGCTGCCAAAACAGGTTTTTTGTTAAGAATTATTGCAAAAATGAAAAACAGCAGACGGCAATTTCCGTCAACAGCGTAGGAAGGGTTAAAACTGTACTGATCAACTAACATGTTCTCCTACTATACTATATCAGTTTGTGAACATTATATAAACACTGGCCTTGGTTGAGGGGAATATTGTGGATTATTTCCCCGAGGTTCGAGGGGAGATAATCCACAATATTCCCCTCAACCAAGGGCGGTATTTATTTATTATACCGAATATACATGAACATGATTAACCATCGGAAATTGTCGTCTGCTGTTTTTCATTTTTGTCTTAATTCTTAACAAAAAACAGGTTTTGACAGCGCATGAGAATCGTCTCCAGTGGAGACGATTCTCATGTGCTGTCAAAACCAGTTTTTGTTGAGGAATATTGAGAAAAAAAACATTTCCAGCAGACTACACAATTTAATTTGGCGTAGTAAGGGTTAAAGGTTAAAGTTGCTATTTCAGAAACGTATACAGAATCAAATGTTTGTTGGCTGGAGAATGCGCCGTAATGTATTACGAATGTTGGGCTGGTACCTGGTTTCTATTTTAATATACTGCAACAGGGATGACACGACCGGGGTACCAGCCCATTGTTTTTGTCATTTCATTGGTATGCTTCATACTTTCGGCTTAGCCGAGGCAGTCCAACTAGAATTCGACTGTTTCCTTAATTACGCTTCGGGTATTTTCGAGACGGGAGGGTAATATTGTAATATTCCCCTCTAATACTGCCCGCTGCGTTGTGAAGCGGGCGACACGGCAGACTATTTTCATCACATGATATGAAATTGACCAATGCACTGCCTAGAAATTGCAATGAGGTATAATAACATCAAATATTGATAGTTTGTCCTGATACAGTGAGAGTTGTCTGGTGATCTGGCAATTTATATTGCCACAGGGAAGAATATAGTAGACCAGACTGGAGATGTTATCTGTTCCTGTCTGCTATTGAGTTGTCTACCTTTCTACATCACAGACCATACCCTGAGTACCATAATAACCCTAAATATTTGGACACCATTTGTTTTGGGAAACCCCTTTCCCAAAACAAATTGTATCCGAAATACATTGTTAATACAGAGCTCCAGATAAGCTGCGTATTTGCGTAAATACCCAATTAAAATTGCCAAAAACCCAATTGAAATCAGAAGTAGTGAGTATCAAAAAGCAATGAGAACAATTGTGGTACATTTATCATGCTGCAGAAAACAATAAACAGACCACCAATATAGCATATTTTTCCATGAAAACACATCTTGGCATTTCATTAGAATTGTCTCCTTGGAGACAATTCTAATGAAATGCCAAGATATGTTTTCATTTCGAAACATTATCAATAATTGCTGTCTGTTGATGTGTGAACAGTAGTGCGACTTAATTTTACCCAATTAAAATTTTGAAATACCCAATTGCTTCAGAAATGGTGGAGTAACAATACTCGATTACTAATTCTTTATCTGGAGCCCTGTTAATTAAATTAATATGATAAACCAGTACAATAATACTAACAGTATTAGGTGGTACCTTTGTGTATGTATGTGTTTGCCAGGATAAAGTGTATCCAAACACATTGTTATTGCTATAAACCAGTAGATAAACCAGTACAATAATACTAACTACAACTATTGAGGCTGACTATGTTTGTCCGTCCATCTGTCCATCTGTCCATCCTTCTGTAACATGAAAACTTAACATTTCAAAATTTGCGTTTAAGTTTTTGTTTGTCGGTCCAGGCAGCGGCCGGCGGTATACGTGAGTCACTAACTACTAGATTAACCCTTTCCCTGATAGAGACGACTTTTGACGCCTCTGCAGAAGATGTCTTTTGAAAACATTGTGGGAAAAGGAGAAATTGCTTGTAACAAGCAATTTCTCCTTTTCCCACAATGTTTTCTACTCTATCAGATAATTTAACCATCATTTGACCCAGCATTTGATTCTTTTATTCAGATGTTTTCGATTTGGATGAGTCGAAATATCGCAAAACAGGGAAAGGGTTAATGTATGTTTTGAAACAAAGGTCTCATGTATATGACTCACTAGTGAAAGTAGAACACATTTTCACAGCTGGCTGTGGGTATGAATATTTATATTTACATAACATACATATGCACATATCATAAATAAACATTAAGGCTGTGACCGAGAAATGGGGAGCATATCCCGAGCGAGCTAACCGTTTGCCCAAAGTCGGATAGTAAAAATTTATATACTCGTAAGGAAAGAAAATAAGGAAATATAACTGAAACCATGCCGTTAGCTTCTTGATATTCTCATGAATCTGAATTATCGGTAATAACTACATTATGTATTGTATGTACCTGCCATGTTTGGAGTGCATCCGACCGTCTGCATTAACCCTTACACCGCTATCTTATTTTTTTGGCCGTCTGCTGTTTATTTTCTATTTTCCATTTTTATCAGCAAAAACATGCTTTGACAGCACTGAATAATTTACAACATGGTTTGACAGCACTTCATAATCATTTCCAGTGGAAATGATTCTGAAGTGCTGTCAAAACATGTTTTTATTGAGAAATAAGGCAAGATATAAAAGCAACAGCAGACGACAATTGTTGTGAGTAGCGGTCTAAGGGTTGTTAACATATCAGTTATTAACTTGAAACTTCACGTACCTCTTTATCATCATCCATATTTTCATTCTATAGCCCACCCATGTGGCCCCCACGCCCACGGTCAAGGTTAAATTACTATATGTGATAGCTAGGCTGGCCACGGCCATCTAGTTTTGAATATTTTCTACAATTCTCCCTTCATATAGTCGCATGAAAATAAATAGTAATGGGACTACATTTTAACCCTTAGACCGCTATATTATTTTTGTTGTTGTCTGCTGTTTATTATGTATTATCCAATTTTTATCATCAAAACATGCTTTGACGGCACTTTAGAATGATTTACAACATGGTTTGACAGCACTGCAGAATCATTCCATTGGAAATGATTCTGAAGTGCTGTCAAACCATGTTTTTATTGAGAAAAAAGGCAAGATATTAAAGCAACAGCAGACGACAATTGTTGTGAGTAGCGGTCTAAGGGTTAAATTCTGCCACAACCTGGCCATCAACATTATGTTTCTATTTGAACTACAGCATACTTTCTGGTTACAATATTCACACAGACTTGCGGTGTGACATGTACGCCCCCTGGCCATTGACTTATAGTTTATATAGTGTCCTTGACAAGGTCTCGTGCTCAACTTGACAATCAATCACACGCTAACTAGACAAACCCCAGTCAAAATACAGGCTGCCTACCTGCAAAACAGTCACTGTCTGTATTTGTAAACAGTGTACCGGTAGAACCTGAGGTCAATGGGGAATCGTAGCTAGTTATTTCCCTTTGCAAATCTATTTATAGAGATCCTGTCCTTTGGTTTATTTTAGCGTTTATTTCTTGCTGAATAACTTACTGAAAAAATATAAACTGCAAACAGGGTAGACCCAGATCAGACTGCACATATGTGCAGTCTGATCTGGATCTACACTGATTGCAATACAATTAATAAGTGTGAAAATATGAATCTGGCAAATATTGCAGTTCCGGATCAGATTGTGCAGATATGTAGGATGATATATGCATCAACACCTAGTCGAAAACAAGATAATGGCTTCCTAACACAACAAATCATGCGATATTCAGTTTTATTACAAGCAATTAGGCCATAAAATATACAGTTGGACCGGATTTCCATAAATAAATTCAAAGGGAGATAACTAGCTATGATCTCTAATTGATATGGTGTTGTAAGAGTCCCTGGCACTGGATCAGGATACTATATATGTCTACAGCCATGGGCTGACAAAAGCACCGCAGGATATAATGCAGAGAATCTGCTGTTAAATCTTACCCAATCAATCAGCCAACTTATTGTTAGGGGCTACAGACGTGATATGCATGACAGTATAGATTGATATTAATTGTATTGTGTCTGTCAATTTAGCTCCATTCCTTTGGTGCTAGGATTAGCTGGGAATTTAAAATGTCAGGTTGTAGATAAGAAATGTATTCAATAAAATCTCTTGGGTCACATCAATATATACCAGCCTATAGTATGCTGCATGCATAATAGCAGATGCACAACTCAAATACCCATTTAGCTAGATCCAAATGAGCCGGCTCTTAACCCTTAGGCCGCCGCTACACACAACAATTGTCGTCTGCCGTTGCTTTTATATCTTGCCTTATTTCTCAATAAAAACATGGTTTGACAGCACTTCAGAATGATTTCCAGTGGAAAATTGTTTTAAAATGTTGTAAATTATTCTAAAGTGCTGTCAAATCCTGTTTTTGATGATAAAAATGGAAAATGGAAAATAAACAGTAGACGACAAAAATTTAAATGCTCCGGGGTCACAAAAATATGTACTACATTGTAGTATGCTGCGTGCATAATAGCAGATGCACAACTCAAATACACATTCAGTTGACCCTTGCAGCCACCAATCAGACCATAATGCCAACATCATGTGCTAACATTGTAGATCCAAATCAGCCGGCCCCTTATGATCCAGGGCCCGTTTCACTAAACTTTGTACGACTAAAATTTTTGTAAGTTCAAATTTAGGATCCTCTGTAAACTTCAATTGATGGATTTACATATATTGAGCATAGGCTGCAGCCTATGCTCAATAAATGTAAATCCAATAATTGTGTGCAAGAAAACATTGTAAATGTGAAATTTACAGACTATCATAATTTTGCACTTACAAATATTTCAGTCGTGCGAAGTTTAGTGAAACTTCCCCCTGCAGCTATTGTCAGTATATTATTGTTGAATTCATAAGAAATCTGCATTTTATGATTGGCAATTAATTAACTAGTTGCATGCTAGCGGATGCAATTCTAATGAAATTCCAAGACATATTCATGATATTTATAGGGACTGAAATAAAAGAAAATACAATGAATTGTCGTCTGTTATTTTTTGACTATTTATAGCCCACAAATTGCCCAGCATGCAAAGAGTTAAGGTACATGCCCACTCGGTAGGCACAAAATGTTCTTTATAGGAATTAAATAAGTGTATAATTGTGTCACTATTCAACCAGAATATATATGCATTTTCTCATTAATGGCAATTAAACATGTAGTAAAATAAATAGCATGGAAAAGCCAATTTGGATATTTCGGGCCTACACTCCTGGGTTAGGCTACAAAAAATTAATGTTTAGATTCTCATCAAAATTTTGGGGAAAAATGGGGCGGGTGGGACACTTTTATTTTTTATTTTCAGGCAATACTAAAACGAGATGTTGAACGGCAAGGCGCAGTTGCGTGCAATAGTGTTTTGTAATAACATGTTCATATTGAAGTATTGCTAATCTCGAGGGGGCGGGTACGGGGTTGCTGTATTGCGCTATGTAAAGCACTCAGATAAAAAGCTGTGGGAGCGGTATAATACGCGGGCCGCATCATTCTCGTAAATTTTACCAATTTTTTAAAAAAAAAAATATTTTTTTTTAAATAAAAAACTCTTGGGCGGGCCGTTTTATTAGGGGCGGGCGGGGATGAGAATCTAAACATTAATTTTGTGTAGCCTTATATACGAGTGTGAATGTTGCACACAGATATAGGCCTGACACTCAGGTTTGAGAGCACAGTATGTGTAAAACCTGTACAACAGTTATTATATCAAGAAGTCATTGAACATTTAGTGAAATGATAGGCATGGCGGTCGGTCATCTTGTCTGTCTGTACCAGTGTGGCTAATGGGGCTGATTTTCTACATATTTCTCCTCTCTCCAACCTATTCAGGGATCCTCCAGATTATCGGACAAATATGGCTGTGTTTTTACAATATTTTTCTTAAAAGGCATATAATTTTCACAGAACAATCATCGGTTCTTGCTTTCTCGGCGCATTTAAACTATTTAGCAAAATGTACCATCTTTCTCACTTAAAATTGGGTCGTAAGATTGGCCCAAAATTAACATCGACAATCATTTATCCGGACAAACGTACAAAAGTCTTATAACTTCCATTCTCACATTGAAATCATAAGTGTATCGCCTGTAAACCAGTGTAAACAGCATTGTGTAGTTCTGCAGAAAAATTAGTCGCCCTTCGCTTCTTGGAAAACACCATATTTATAGAATTTATTGTATTTATAGAACAACTCAGCAATGACGTAATGGGCGCACTCGATAGCCCCTGTGCGACGTTTGACGTTGTAAACAACTTGTGGACAGAGTTGGGGAATGTTTTGAGCAAATGTTACTAAAATGTTTACCTTGGCGATATATTCTTCACACTGGCATAGAAACAGCAAGCAGATGCGTGACTTGTATATGTATTTGTTGCAATATCTGATCAAAAGTATGCTTAATTAACGGGTAGTTTCATTTGTCCGATAAACTGATTGTCCTGATAACTGGTATGACCCCTGTTCATGATATCGAGTAGGGAACCGGTTCACTAAACTTTGTACGACTAAAATGTCCATAAGTGCACATTTAGGATTGTCTGGAAATTTCAATTGACGGATTTACATTTATGAGCATATGCAGCCTATGCTCAATAAATGTAAATCCAATAAAACATTGTTAATGTGAAATTTACAGACTATCATAATTTTTGCCCTTACAAACATTTTAGTCATACAAAGTTTAGTGAAACAGCCCCCAGGTAATGTGAAATCCCTGGCAAATGGTATATTATATTATGACCTATAGCCTCTTAGTAAATTGCCCAATCACCGTGATATCAAGTTCATCTATCAGATTATATACCCAACTTTACTCCATGTACATGTCCTCACTCATCTGTATCCATCATAGCTATCACACATCATCACACATTGCCCATGTAATAAGGGGTCCCAATATGATACTGACCACCCTTGTGGAGCACGTCATTCTACACATTCATACATAGATCAATATTTTTATTATGCTCCAAAATAGGGAGCAAATATTTAAAAAAATTCTGTATGAAATACAATTTTTGTCGTGCTCGCTTGCAGACAGCGCCATATAGTTGACACAATGGTGTATGTCTGTACGTCTGTACGTCTGTTAAAGTGGAATTGATACTAAAGTGCTGCCGAACCATGTTTTCATTGATAAAAATGACAAAATATGAAACAACAGCAGGCGACAATTTTCGTTTCCTGCATACTATAAAGGGTTATAGTAATGGTAGATCGTTAGCTAAGCTGACCATAAATAATATTAGCGTAATTAGCCCCATTTCTCCAGTCACAGATCTGGTATGAGATTGTCATGCATGGATGATATATCCTGGTTCATTCAACATGACATTATCATTTCAAGTGCATTCACCCCAGTAGTATTCATATTATTATGGCACACCCATACATTTTGCTTGTACAACTTTTGATATTTTAACCCTTTCCCTAATCGAAACGACTTTTCACGCCTTTGCAGAAGATGTCTTTAGAAAACATTGTGGGAAAAGGAGAAATTGCTTGTAACAAGCAATTTCTCCTTTTCCCACAATGTTTTCTACTCTATCAGATAATTTAACCATCATTTGACCCAGCATTTGATTCTTTTATTCAGATGTTTTCGATTTGGAAGAGTCGAAATATCGCAAAACAGGGAAAGGGTTAAAGCATGAACATGTACATAGCAAGACATTTTAACCCTTACACCGCTATCTTATTTTTTTTGTCGTCTGCTGTTTATTTTCTATTTTCCATTTTTATCATCAAAAACATGCTTTGACAGCACTTTAGAATAATTTACAACATGCTTTGACAGCACTTCAGAATCATTTCCAATTTCCATTGGAAATGATTCTGAAGTGCTGTCAAACCATGTTTTTTATTGAGAAATAAGGCAAGATATAAAAGCAACAACAGACGGCAATTGTTGTGAGTAGCGGTTTAAGGGTTAATGCATGAACATGTACATAGTAAGACATTTTAATAGAAATACCATAATTTATTTATTCTGATAAATACTGCAGAGAGAAATCCAATTTATTGTCATTATGCAATATTATCTATAGTGCAAATCCAGGATTTCCTGTTAAGGGTGGTTAGAGGAGGGCGGTGGGTGGAACTTCTTAATATATTTTCAAATGACCAAGAGGAGTTATTACATTTAAAAATACATTGACATAGCTCATCCAGAATTGGCTTGCTTTGTTGAAATTAACCCTCACTACACTGGAGACGAAAATTGTCGTCTGCTTTTTTTCTTTTTGCAGTGGAGACGATTCTCATGCACTCTCAAAATATTAAAAATAAAACATTTCCAGCAGACGGCAAAATTTAATTCATCGTAGTAACGGTTAACATGTCATACATTCTATGTATAAAATACAGACCTTTGAAAAGTAAACATGTTCACATTTTATTTCACACAGGGGCGGGAGGGGTGTGATGTGGTTACAATATAATGGGAAATTTATCGCGCTTTAATGGCATGTTTTGAACAGACCCGGCTGTCTTTTGCCCACAGATCAGTCTCGTATTCACAGGATGATGGGAGGCTATTTGTATCTTAGCCTTTAGAATCTGGGAAACAAAATTGTCGTCTGCTGTTGTTTTATATTTTGTCTTGTTTATTAATAAAAACATGGTTTGACAGCACTTTAGAATCATTTCCATTGGAAATGATTCTAAAGTGCTGTCGAACCATATTTTTAATGAGAAAAATGAAAAATAAAAAACAAACAGCAGACGACAAAATTTAATTCAACATTGTCATGGTTTACAATGACCACATTTCTCAAGTTAAATCTTATTGGGACACACATCTGTGGCAAGTGATCGGATCTAGTATGAGTGCCTCGTACCAGGTCAGGATACTGTCTATCAGTGCTGAAAGTTTTTATTGTAACTTTAATGTTGGAATTCTCAGATCTCTCTGCATGTAGGTCTGTTGTTGAACAGATTTGGAGCATGTGGTCGAGTGGTCCAGAGCGTCGGACTGCTGATCTTACGGTTGTGGGTTTGAGCCTCACTAGAGGCCTGCGTTGTGTCCTTGAGCAAGACACTTTATTCACACTGCTTCAGTCCACCCAGCTGTAAATGGGAAGCGGATAAATACCGGAATCGATTGTATTTGATTGTATGTACATGTCGTTATGAATAAAACATGATCCTGCACAACATTGCCAAAAATAAATAAGGGAAAACACCACGAAAAGGGCCTCATAAACTGACGAAGTTTATATAAGCAAATGATTATATCCGTATAAGCAAATGCTTATATCCAGTCTTGAACACTGTATGACCTGTATGAAAAGATGTAAACCGACAATCAATCAAACTGACTGGCATTCACACCTGGCACCAAGTGATCCGGTGTAGTAAGGGTGCCTGGCACTGGATCAGGACACTGTTTTCAGTGTTGAATGAAAACTTACTGTATTTTCAGTGCTGAATGCTTAGTCATGCTTCACTGAATACTTCCCCATCGGTGTGCATTCTCATTTGCTCACTGCTTCCCTTATACATTTGCATACCTGTCTGTATATGACCTTGCTGTTGAATGGACGTAAAAACCCCCAGGAATCAACCAATCAATCTCGCTCACAGACACATCTCTTGCAGTTACAGTTATTTGACAATGTAACTTCATTCTAGATCTGGAACGCATTATTGCGTTATTAACCCATTGCATGCGGAATACACCTTGACGGGTATGATTTTGTTTTAATATTTATTTTTGTTATTTGTCAATGAAAGTATATGTTGTTACCACTCATTTGAACCGTCTCGATGAGACGGTTCAAATGGTGGTCGCGACATATACTTCTGAGTGCACAGAAGGAAAATATTTAGGATTTTCCACAAACATAATGGCATATCCTCAGCATAAAGTGGGTTAACAGTTGTTGTGCGACATAATATCAGAATGATCAATCACAGATAGCAACATTTATTGCTGTTAAAGTTGTTGGAAATCTGGTTCTAATTAACTCATTGGGTCATTGACAGCATTTCTGTCTCAGGATATGATAATTTTTGTTGACAAAATCGCAGCGTTTTGTTTATTTCTCCATAAATGTATATGTTGTTACCACTCATTTGAACCGTCTCGTCGAGACGGTTCAAATGAGTGGTAACAACATATACTTTCGAGATGTAATAAAGAAATTTGGGTTTCACACTACTATAAGTGTATTCAGTCTCTAATGGGTTAACCGAAAGATGGTAAATAATGGTCTGATGGGTGATTGTCTAGTGGTAGAGCATTGGACTTCAATACTGGAGGTTGTGGGTTCAATACTGACCCTAGGAATGAAAAAATACTTGCATTGTATTTCCATCCCACTGGTCTTTTGGGTGAGACTTGAAACCGAGGCCTTGTCTTTATATGATGACCTTAGTTAGAGATGTTGCTGGTATGTTAACCCTTACAATGCTGAATTAAAATTGCTGTCGGCTGTTTATTTTATATTTTCCCTTTTTTTTCAAAAAAAGTAAAAACGCGTTTTGACAACACTTTAGAATTATTTCCATTTCCAACAGGTTGCACTATATCGCTACACAACGCTACACAGTAAAAAATATGCGTACTAGCATTTACACTTCACGCACTAAAATATAGAAATTACCTAGCTGCACCAGGTGTTGACGTTCATACTTCGCTATTTTGTTATTGAGAGACAATTCAACAATATGACACAACAATATTACCATAAACTTACATAATAAAGTGACTGTATTCAAATTCTTAAGTCAGTCTCTCCGCAAAGTAGAAAGTAAAGAAAGAACACTTCAAACGCACATTTGGAAAGACCGTACTCCATCATATAACTCTTTTATCCCGTCAACACAGTGCGTATGTGCTGTGAAACACGGTACAGTGCGTATGTGCTGTGAAACACGGTGCCGTGAAACATTTTTGATATCAGTCAATACTATTTTTGCATTTTACAGCCATTTGAAGGTGTTGACGGGATAAATAGAATAGTAGGTTAGTGCCGTGAATGGGAAAAAATATCTGGCGCGGCACAGAAACGGGATGTGCTCGGCAGAGCCTCGCCCATCCCGTTTCCTGAGCCTTGCCAGATATTTTTTCCCTTTCACGGCACTAACCTACTATTCTCTATATGTAATGCAATGTAATGAAATGTAATTAGAGTTATGTACTCAGAACAATCACTGAAGATACTCACAGCAATGTGAAAATATGCATCGAGTAGTGAAAATACTGTAATAAAGTTGAACATTTATTTAGTTGAGCTGCTTTTTGCAACTCAAATAAGTGAAGTTTTAAATTGTTTTATTTTATTATCATTTTGTTTCCTAGTCAGGAAGAAAATCAATAATACATTTGTAAAAGTGAAATATGCATTGAATTTGAAATATGAGGGTATAATACTCTTTAGATACAAAACTTATCTGGAGCGCTGAGTCCATATTGTGCATAGTAACATGACAAGTATGAAAGTAAACACAACTTATGTCTCCGCTGGTTGGATCATCTAGGAATGTTTATTTTAACCTAATTAGCAATAAATGCTTACCACCTGCATAAAGTAGTGTCAATGTTAATTGAATTAGTCAATTAACTTACCAACTTCCGCCACCATCTGAGAAAAGGGACCTCAGTCCATTTATATGACTGGTATAATCCTGATAACCATATATAGCACTGTATCTTAACCCTTTCAACACCAAGTAACTTAATAGGATGTTCCATGCCAATGTTTCACGCTATTTCATTAATTTTGTTCTTTCAAATTATCCAATTCTTCTAAAAGGGTAATCTGTACGACGTTTAAAATTATTAACAAACAGTGGAGATCCTGATGAGACGGCTCGTTACGAGCCGGCTCATCTGGATCTGCACTGTTTGCAAACATTGTCTCTATAGAGGTCTGTGGTGTTGAAAGGGTTAACCCTTAGACCGCTATCTTATTTTTTTTGTCGTCTGCTGTTTATTTTTTATTTTCCATTTTTATCATCAAAAACCTGCTTTGACAGCAGTTTAGAATAATTTACAACATGCTTTTGACAGCACTTCAGAATCATTTCCATTGGAAATGATTCTGAAGTGCTGTCAAAGCATGTTTTTATTGAGAAATAAAGCAAGATATAAAAGCAACGGCAGACGACAATCGTTGTGAGTAGCGGTCTACGGGTTAATTGAATTAGTCAATTAACTTAACTTACCAACTTCTGCCACCATCTGAGAAAAAGGACCTCAGTCCATTTATATGACTCGTATAATCCTGATAACCATATACACTGTATCATAGAGACATATGTTTGGCAAGACATATGCACAATAATTCCTTAAACCATGGTTTGAAGCTTAAACCCTAGTTTAGGCTCCTCAAACCCTAGTTTGGGCTTAAACTGCCATTTGAGGTCCCAAATGGCATTTTTCTTAAACCCTGGTTTGGGCAATTATTGTGCACTTGGCGGCTCAAACCACTGTTTAGACTCTCAAACTAGGGTTTCTGATAGCCTAAACCCTTAGACCGCTATCTTATTTTTGTTGTCGGCTGCTTTTTATTTTTCTATTTTCCACTTGACAGCACTTTGACAGCACTTTAGAGTAATTTACAACATGCCTTGACAGCACTTCAGAATAATTTCCATTGGAAATGATTCTGAAGTGTTGTCAAACCATGTTTTTATTGAGAAATAAGGCAAGACATAAAAGCAACAGCAAACGACAATTGTTGTGAGTAGCGGTCTAAGGGTTAAACCCCAGTTTAGACTGCCCAAACCCTATAGCTAGTTTAGTCTCGACAAATGCACAATAATTCTCTAAACCCCAGTTTGAGAGTTACTATGTGTTCTTGATCGAATGATCAAGTGCATCTCCTGGTCAGATTGAGCCGGCTGGCTGAGGGGTAATGTGCTGGCCACAAATGTTGAAAGATCTATTCAGATTGTCAAAAATATTGTTAATAAACTTAAGTTTAAAAAAAAAACAGCAGACGACAACATTTAATTTAGCATATTAACCCTTAGAACGTGGGAAACGTATACATATATATTGTCGTCTGCTGTTGATTTATGTTTTGTCTTCTTTAAAAAAAAACATGGTTTGACAACACTTTAAAATCATTTCCATTGGAAATAATTCACTTTAGAATCATTTCCATTGGAAATGATTCTAAATTGTTGTCAAACCATGGTTTTGATGAGCAAAATGGAAAATAAAAAATAAACAGTAGACGACAATTTTAATTCAGCATTGTAAGTGTTGAGCGTTAAATACGTCCTGCAACATTTGGCTCTAAAGTTAGTTCTAGCCTAGATCTCCAGCCTTCTCATAACATGTCGTACTTATCCCTTTCTACGCTGAATTAAATTATGTCGTCTGCTGGAAATGTTTTATTTTCAATATTTCTTGACAAAAACCTGTTCTGACAGCGTATGAGAATCGTCTCCAGTGGAGACGATTCTCATGTGCTCTCAAAACCAGTTTTTTTGTTAAGAATTAAAGCAAAAATGAAAAACAGCAAACGGCAATTTCCGTCTCCAGCGTAGGAAGGGTTAATATACTATATCTGGGCATTTATTGGACTTACTGTTTGTCTGCCCTGGTATCCGGACAAAACCCCCTTGGACATAACCCCCTTCGTGTGAAAATGACAACATGGACAAAACCCCCTTCATGATTTTAACAGGGGGGACATAACCCCCTTCATGATTTTGACATGGTGGACATAACCCCCTTCATGTTTCTTACAGAGTGGACAATTAACCCCCTTCATTTGAATTATGTGTACGAATAAATTTGTGAAACCTGGTATTAGTATATGCCCTGTTCTGTTATTTTCTGTACATGTTGGAAAAATAAAGTGCCCAAACTGCTACTTGAATGTTTTCATTAGCCAATTATGAATACCGTAAAGATTCTAATAGATTCCCGGGCGTCTATTAGAATCACCACTGGCTCCGAAGTCCAGGGTGGGCGTTTAATATAGGCAAGTGTTATTCAGCAACTATAAGCAGCTGCTTTATGCATAGTTTCTACATACATTATTTAAGGGGAACATGTAAGGTTATTACAAGATTAGTGGGGCGTGACAGCCAGACAACATTCTTACACCTGTGCATGCATCCTGTATTGGCGTTTATAAACATATGTACAGGTGATCTCCAAATGTCGCCACTAGGTTTACTGTAAAATATGTAATGTGCAGGGGGGCCGTTTCACTAAACTTTGTAGGACTGAAATGTTCGTAAGGGCAAAATTATGATAGTCTGTGAATTTCACACTAACACTGTTTTCTTGTAAACGACTATTGGATTTATATTTATTGAGCATAGGCTGCATATGCTGCATATGCAGCATATGCTCAATAAATGTAAATCCATTAATTGAAATTTCCAGACGATCCTAAATTTGCACTTACGGACATTTTAGTCGTACGAAGTTTAGTGAAATGGGCCCCTGGTCCTTGTGAATATTGTTATCGCCATTTTTCATATACCGTATTTATTCTAATATTAGCCCCCTCTCTAATACTAGCCCCCGTTGTCGTCTGCTGTTGCTTTTATATCTTGCCTTATTTCTCAATAAAAAACATGCTTTGACAGCACTTCAGAATAATTTCCAATGGAAATGATTCTGAAGTACTGTCAAAGCATGTTTTTGATGATAAAAATGTAAAATAGAAAATAAACAGCAGACGACAAAAAATTAAAATAGCGGTGTAAGGGTTAATATTGCTCCTGTGCATTTGTCGAGCCTAAACTAGCTATAGGGTTTGGGCAGTCTAAACTGGGGTTTAACCCTTAGACCGCTACTCACAACAATTGTCGTTTGCTGTTGCTTTTATGTCTTGCCTTATTTCTCAATAAAAAAACATGGTTTGACAACACTTCAGAATAATTTCCAATGGAAATGATTCTGAAGTGCTGTCAAAGCATGTTTTTGATGATAAAAATGTAAAATAGAAAATAAACAGCAGGCGACAAAAAATTAAAAATAGCGGTGTCAGGGTTAATATTGCTCCTGTAATTTCAGCGTTGCACGTGAATCTGCATCATATATGTGACTGTGACTGAAATGGGTCTTACACAGGTCGCATAGCCCCAGATCATTGTGCGCATCCGCACAGTCTGATCAGTGCCTGCACTATTTGCTATTCCATCAATGAAACGCCTGTCATTCTTCTAATAAGCAATATGGATCACTGTGAGGCTACAGGAGTGCGCTATTTGATCAGCAGCTACACTAGTCATAAATTACATAAGCCGCATTCCAGTCCCAGCCACATATGTGCTTTGTCTAATTTCTGCATCATAAGTTCATTGTACATATATTAATTCTTCCTTAATTTTGTGTTACAAGGCCGTGTGTCATATATAACTTATTATATTCTTCCTGTAATGTTTTCAGCGTTACAAGGTGCCTGTGTGTGACATATATACATTATATTCTTCCTGTAATTTTCAGTTTTGTTACAAGGTGCCTGTGTGTGGACATATATACTTATAGTCTTCCTGTATTTTCAGTGTTACAAGTGCCTGTGTGTGATATAATTATCTTATAGTGTAATTTTCAGCGTTACAAGTGCCTGTGTGTGACATATATAACTAGTTCCTGTAATTTTCAGTGTTACAAGTGCCTGTGTGTGACATATATTACTCCTGTAATTTTCAGAGCCGTGTTACAAGTGACTTTATATCTTCCTGTAATTTTGCAGTGTAACCTGTGTGTGTATATACCTTATATTCTTCCTGTCAGCGTTCAAGTGCCTGTGTGTGACATTATTATCTTTTATAGTTCCTTCCTGTAATGCTTGTGCGTGACTTTTATTAGGTGTGTGTGTGACATATATAACTTATGTCTTCCTGTAATTTTCAGGTTCAGCGTAAGTGCTGCCTGTGTGTGACATATATACCTAATTTTCATTTGTTCTCCTGTAATTCCTGCAGTGTTACAAGTGCCTGTGTGTGTCTATATAACTTATAGTACTTCCTGTAATTGTTTTCAGTGTTACATGTGCCTGTGTGTCTATGAACATATTAACCTTATTAAGTCTTATATAATTTTCCAATTTTGATTACAAGGTGCCTGTGTTGTGACATATATAACTTATAGTCTTCCTGTAAATTTTTCAGCGTTAAAGTTGCCTGTGGTGACATTTTAATTATATTCTTCCTGTAATTTTAGGTTACAAGTGCCTGTGTGTGACATAATATAACTTATATTTTCTCACCCTGTAATTTTCAGCCTGTTACAAAGTGCCTGTGTGTGACATAAATATAATCTTATACGTCTTCTGTAATTTTCAGTGTTACAAGTGCCTGTGTGTGGACATATATTACTTTCCATGTAACCTTTTCCCTGTATTTTCAGTTTTGTTACAGGTGCTGTGTGTGGACATATATAATTGGTTATATTCTCTGTAATTTTCAGCGTTACAGTGCCTGTGTGTGGACATATATATATTTTCTCCTGTATTTTCAAGTCTGTGTACAGTGCCGTGTGTGTGACATTATATAACCTTATTTTTAGTCTTCCTGTAATTTTTCAGTGTTACAGTGCCTGTGTGTGGGACATATATATCTTATAGTCTTCTGTATTTTCAGTGTTACAAGTGCAATGGTGTGTGTGTGTGTTTTCATATATTATTCATCTGTAATTTTCAGCGTTACAGTGACCTGTGCCTGTGACATTATATAACTTATAGTCTTGTCCTGTAATTTTCAGCCTGTTTAGCAAGTGCCTGTGTGTGACATATATACTTATAGTCTTCCCTGTAATTTTTCAGTGTTACAAAGTGCCTGTGTGTGACATATATATATATTTCCTTTCCTGTAATTTTCAAGTGCGTTACAGTGCCTGTGTGTGACATTTTTATATACTTATATTTTCCTCCTATTATTTTTCAGCGTTTACAGTGCCTGTGCGTGACATATATATTCCTCCTGTTAATTTTTCAGCGTTACAAGGGGGTGCCTGTGTGTGACATATATAACTTAATATTTCTCCTTTTGTATTTTTCAGCGTTACAAGTGCTGATGTGTGCATATATAACTTTTAGTCTTTTCCTGTAATTTTTCAGTTGTTTTACAAAGTGCCCTGTGTGTGCATTTATATTATTCCTTCCCATGTAATTTTCAAGCGTTCAAGTGCCTGTGCGTGAAATATATACTTTTAAGTTTCCTGTATCAGTCTTCCTGTAATTTTCAGCGTTCAAGTGCCTGTGTGTGCCATATATATTCCTCCTGTAATTTTCAGCGTTACAGGTGCCTGTGTGTGACCTTTTATATACTAATATTGTCTTCCTGTAATTTTCAGCGGTTACAGGTGCTGGGTTGTGTGTGTGACTTTAATTTATACCTTTTATAGTCCTAACATGTAAGTTTTCAGCGTTACAAAAGTGCTGTGTGTGACAGCCTATATAAACTTATAGTTCCTTCCTGTAATTTTTCAGTTTTGTTACAAGTGCCTGTGTGTGCACATCTATAACTTATAGTCTTCCTGTAATTTTGCAGCGTTACAAGTGCCTGTAGTGTGACATATATACTTATATTCCTCTGTATTTTTCAGCTGTTACAGGTGCCTGTGTGTGATATATTCCTTATAATCCTCCTGTAATTGTTCAGCGTTTACAGTGCCTGTGTACATATATAACTTATAGTCTTCCTGTAATTTTCAGTGTTACAAGTGCCTGTGTGTGACATATATATTCCTCCTGTAATTTTCAGCGTTACAAGTGCCTGTGTGTGACATATATAACTTATATTCTTCCTGTAATTTTCAGCGTTACAAGTGCCTGTGTGTGACATATATAACTTATATTCTTCCTGTAATTTTCAGCGTTACAGGTGCCTGTGTGTGACATATATAACTTATAGTCTTCCTGTAATTTTCAGCGTTACAGGTGCCTGTGTGTGACATATATAACTTATAGTCTTCCTGTAATTTTCAGTGTTACAAGTGCCTGTGTGTGACATATATATTCCTCCTGTAATTTTCAGCGTTACAGGTGCCTGTGTGTGACATATATAACTTATAGTCCTTCCTGTAAATTTCAGCGTTTACAGGTGCCTGTGTGTGACATATATAACTTATATTCTTCCTGTAATTTTCAGCGTTACAAGTGCCTGTGTGTGACATATATAACTTATAGTCTTCCTGTAATTTTCAGTGTTACAAGTGCCTGTGTGTGACATATATAACTTATAGTCTTCCTGTAATTTTCCAAGCGTTACAAGTCCAGGGTGAGATACATAATATATGTCCTCTGTAATATTTCACGTTACAGGTGCCTGTGTGTGACAATATATAACTATATTCCTCCTGTAATTTTCAGCGTTACAAGTGCCTGTGCATGACATATATAACATATAATCTTCCTGTAATTTTCAGTGTTACAAGTGCCTGTGTGTGACATATATATTCCTCCTGTAATTTTCAGCGTTACAAGTGCCTGTGCGTGACATATATAACTTATAGTCTTCCTGTAATTTTCAGCGTTACAAGTGCCTGTGTGTGACATATATATTCCTCCTGTAATTTTCAGCGTTACAAGTGCCTGTGCGTGACATATATATTCCTCCTGTAATTTTCAGCGTTACAAGTGCCTGTGCGTGACATATATCTTCCTCCTGTAATTTTCAGTGGTTACAAGTGCCTGTGCGTGACATATATATTCCTCTGTAATTTTCAGCGTTACTGAGCCTGTGTGTGACATATACCACTTATATTTCGCGCCTGGTAATTTTCAGCGTTACAAGTGCCTGTGTGTGACATATATAACTTATATTCCTTCCTGTAATTTTCAGTGTTACAAGTGCCTGTGTGTGACATATATATTCCTCCTGTAATTTTCAGCGTTACAGGTGCCTGTGTGTGACATATATAACTTATATTCCTCCTGTAATTTTCAGCGTTACAAGTGCCTGTGCATGACATATATAACTTATATTCTTCCTGTAATTTTCAGTGTTACAAGTGCCTGTGTGTGACATATATATTCCTCCTGTAATTTTCAGCGTTACAAGTGCCTGTGCGTGACATATAAATTAACTTAATAGTCTTCCTGTATTTCCAAGCGTTTTACAAGTGCCTTGTGTGACAATATATTAACTTATAAGTCTCCTGTAATTTCAAGCGTACCAAGTGCCTGTTGGGTGACATATATAACTTATAAAAGTCCTTCCTGTTAATTTTCAGCGTTACAAGTTGCCTGTGTGTGACATAATTTTAAACTTAATAGTCTTTCCTGTTAATTTTCAACGTTACAGGTCCTGTGTGTGACATATATAACCTTTATAGTCTTCCTGGTAATTTTCATTCAAGCGTTTTACAAGAGCCTGTGTGTGACATATATTAACTTTAAGTCTGCCTGTAATTTTCAGCGTTACCAAGTGGCCTGGGTTGACCATATATAACTTATTAGTCCTTCCCCTGTAATTTTCACCAGCGTTAACAAGTGGTCCTGTGGTTGTGACATATATAATTTAATAAGTCTTCCTGTTAAGTTTCACAACACAAGCGTTACCAAGTTGCCTGTGAGTGACATATATAACTTATAAGTCTCCTGGTAATTTTCAAGCGTTACAAGGTCCTTGTGTGTGACATATATCACACTTATAGTCTTCCTGTAATTTCAGCTTACCAAGTGCCTGTGTGAGACATATATTACTTAATAAGTCCCTTCCTGTAATTTCAAGTGTTACAGGTTGCCTTGTGTGACATAAATTTAACTTATAGACTTCCTGTAATTTTCAGCGTTTACAAAGTGCCTGTGTGTGACATATATAACTTATAGTCCCTAACCGTAAATTTTCAGCGTTACAGGTGCCTGTGTGTTGACCATATATAACCTTATATTCCTTCCTGTTAATTTTTCAAGCGTTACAAGTGCCTGTTGTGTGACCATATATAACTTAAAGTCTTCCTGTAATTTTCAGGCGATACAGGTGCCTGTGTGTGACATAAATAACTTATAGTCCTTCCTGTAATTCCATGTTTACAAGTGCCTTGTGTGTTTTGACATATATATTCTTCCTGTAATTTTCAAGTGTTACAAAGTGCCTGTGTGTTTTGACATATATATTCTTCCTGTAATTTTCAGTGTTACAAGTGCCTTTGTGTTGACCAATATAGACCTTATAGTCTTCCTGGAATTTTCAGCGTTACAGGTGCCTGTGTGTGACATATATAACTTATAGTCTTTCCTTGAAATTTTTCAAGCGTTACAGGCCTGTGTGTGACATATATAACTTATATTCTTCCCTGTAATTTTCAGCGTTACAAGTGCCTTGTGTGTGACATATATTCACCCCTTATAGTCCTTCCTTAATTTTTCAGCGTTACAAGTGCCTGTCGTGTGATATTATACTTTTATTAATCAATATATTCCTCCGTAATTTTCAGCGTTACGTGCCTGTGACATATAACATTCCTTCCTGTAATTTTCCAGGTTACAAGTGCCTGTGTGTGACATATATAAATCCTGTATTTTCAGTACAATGTCCTGTGACATAATATATTCTTCCTAATTTTCAGGTTCAGCCTGTACAGTTGCCTGTGCTGACATATAATTATACCTTATTAGTCTTCCTGTAATTTTCAGCGTTACAAGTGCCTGTGTGTGACATATATAACTTATAGTCTTCCTGTAATTTTCAGTGTTACAAGTGCCTGTGTGTGAATATAACTTATACTTCCGTTATTTTCAGCGTTACAAGTGCCTGTGTGTGACATAAATATCACCCTAATTTTAGTTCTCCTGTACATTTCAGCCGATTACAGTGCCTGTGTGTGACATATATAACTTATAGTCTTCCTGTAATTTTCAGCGTTACAAGTGCCTGTGTGTGACATATATAACTTATAGTCTTCCTGTAATCGCCGTTACAAGTGCCTGTGTGTGACTATATAATAATTTTCCTGTAATTTTCAGCGTTACAAGTGCCTGTGTGTGACATATATAACTTATAGTCTTCCTGTAATTTTCAGCGTTACAAGTGCCTGTGTGTGACATATATAACTTATAGTCTTCCTGTAATTTTCAGCGTTACAAGTGCCATGTGTGAATAATTATACTAATTTTTTAGTTCCTGCTGTGTGTACATATATAACTTATAGTTCTTCCTGTAATTTTCACTTACAATGCCTGTGTGACATATATACATCTTCCTGAATTTTCAGGTTAAGTCCTGTGTGTGACATAATATAACATAAGTATTCCTGTAATTTTCAGGTTACAATGCCTGTGTGTATCATATTTTAGCGTTACAAGTGCCTGTGTGACTATATAACTTATATCTTCCTGTAATTATGTTACAGTCCTGAGTGACATATATATTCTTCCTGTAATTTTCAGTTCAAGCCTGTGGTTACTATAATATTCTTCCTGTAATTTTCATACAAGTGCCTGTGTGTGACATTATATAAGTTATTAGTCTTCCTGTATTTCACGTTACCAGGTGCCTGTGTGTGACATAATAACTTATAGTCTTCCGTATTTTCAGTTACAGGTCCTGTGTGTGACATATATAACTTATATCTTCTGTTTTTCAGCGTTACAAGTCCTGTGGTGACATATACTTTATCTTCCTGTATTTTTCACGTTACAATGCCTGTGCGTGACATATATTCCTCCTGTAATTCCAGCATTCCAATCTTCAATCTGGAGGTTGTGGGTTCAAACCTCGCCTTAGGCATCAACAATACTTTGATAGTATTTCCATCCCACTGGTCTGTATATATATGCCTCCTGTAATTCCAGCGTTACAAGTGCCTGTGCGTGGTGTTCGGGGCGAACCACAACGTGCTGTACCTGATGTCCCACAACTACGAGATGCGAGACAAGTGGGTGAAGGGTCTGCGATACGCCCTGCAGCTCGACCAATACCTCAAACAGAAGGAAAACAGCAACATGTATCCTTCTGCTGTATGTAGTATATGAGCCAGACCCCTGCAAATAATGCCATCCATTGCTCATCTTAAGAGATTATCAGGCTAGTATTATAAGTGTCTTTTGACAATTTATCAGGCTCAACTAGGAAACTGTAGGAATTCCGAGACGAGTCACATAATTCCTACCGTTCCCTATCCGAGCCTAATAAACTTGATATCAAAAGACACTAGGATCGTATTTTATTTATCAGGTAACATTTTGTGAAGCGGAATGAGCATTTTGGCATTGTACATTTCATCGACATCATACAGTAACTTCATGTGATGTTGTAGAATCAATGAAACATTGATGAAAGTACTTTTCAAATTTGGATTGAGCGTGATACAATTTATATGCGGCTGTGACTGGAGAAATGGGACTTATGGGTTTTGCGACCAGTGTAGATCCTGATCAGCCTGTGCATCCGCACAGTCTGATCAGGATCTGCACTGTTCGGCATTCCATCAATGAAACAGACGTCATGCTTCTAACAAGCAATATAGATCGTTATCAGGCTACAGGAGCGTACTATTTGACCAGGAGCTACACTGGTCGCAAATCCCATAAGTCCTATTTCTCCAGTAACAGGCACATATCAGTGTGATTTTGTTATTTGTCTGTATGTATTTGAGTTAGTTTCTTGATAAATGTGATATATAGTGGCACCAAATTGGGAAATTATACCTCATGACGTTATGACATATTGGTCCAGCATATCAATCAATGAGCCAATCAATCAATCAATCAACCAACTAAACAAATAAATGTCACCTTAACCTGGCCCTAGATGGATCCGACAAGCGTTCGAAATGGCGGACAAGAACTCGGACAATCGGCTCGACTTTGAGGAAGTGATGCGACTCCTGAAGAGTTTAAACGCAGATCTGTCCAAGGCTTATGTGAAGGAGATGTTTAATGTAAGTGGACTGGTGGTATTTCGTAATGCACACATATCAATGTTGTATCGTCTTCTGAATATATTTTGTAGACTAAATCCCAGTGTATGTTCCACCCTCCCCCACCCCTGCCCCACAGGTTGAAGTAATAGACCGAGGTCTATAAATACATTAAATATGCCTAAAAACATCAATAAACGAAGAAAAAAAATATAAGCTAAACATATTTTTTTTTACTCTCCATATAGATTCCTAATGAGTCCTAAGGAGTCTATATGGAAGGAGTAAACAAAATAAAAAAATTAGCTTATTTTTTGTTCGTTTATTGATGTTTTTAGGCATATTTAATATAGGAATGAATGGGCTTTTTGTTGAATTTATCGGGGTATAAACTTGGAAAAGTCGCGGGAATACTGGACGAAGGCCGGAAGGCCTTCGTCCAGTATTCCTGCGACTTTTCCAAGTTTATATCCCGATAAATTCAACAAAAAGCCCATTCATTCCTTATAATTCCAGCATTTGAAATAAATTCATCAAGAAAATGTGTTTATTTTCCGTTTTCTTAAGAATTATTTTAACTGCGCCTCACGGTTACGGAAAGTAGTTCGGCATGGGAGTTTACTGGGATATAAATTTTGGACAGCGACTTGCTACGGGCCAATCAAATGTTAGGGAATTGTGTAAATATTTTTGTGCTGGAATTATTGTATTTATAGACATCGGTCCGTTACTTCAACCTGTGCCCTGCCCCACCCCACATTGCTTCCGCCATCCAAGTGGGGAAGATTTTGGCCTGTACATAATTGGTTGATAAATTACCATTTTAATTAACTCAGACAGTATAAATGCTAATGTTTGCGATGATTGTATATCCTTATGAGCTGCCACATAATGTTGTGAATTTTTCACCCAGCTGTATACATATACATGGTTGTTGAATGAATCAGATTGGAAATCCTTTATCTGGAAAGTTTCTGTAAATTAATTTGCAAAGGCTTCATCTAATAAAATAAGACAGACCATGCAATGTTGTACCTGAAAGGTGAAGAAATTTCATTGCAAATGAGCAATTGAATGCCGCATTTGCTCTGACCATTTTGTCAACTTCCAACATCATTTACAGAAAATATTTTAAGTTTCGTAAATACTTTTCAACATGAGAAATCACACATCTTTGTAGGTACAAAATCACATGCCTCGTCTGAATTATGACTAATGATTAACCATTTTCATGCTGAGGATACTCCATTTTGTTTGTGGAAAATCCTACATATTTTCTTTATATGTGCTGAAAGGTATATGTTGTGACCATCACTTGAACCGTCTCATCGTGTGAGTGGTCACAACATATACTTTCATTGTGAAATAACAATAATAAATATAAAATATTTGAAACATTTCATGCCTGTAAAGGATTTCCCCCCAATGCAGTAGGTTAAAACGGGATCGAACCCGTTTGCCTGACCTTACATGACCTTAGCTGTTGATAGGCCGTTAAACACCAATAAACAAACAAACAAACAAAACCTGTAAAGGTGCATTCCGAATTTAACCCATTTCATGCTGAGGATACTCTGATTTTTGTTGAAAAAATCTCATTATTTTGTTCATTCATCGATAAAGGTATATGTTGTTACCACTCATTTGAACCGTCTCGTTGAGACGGTTCAAATGAGTGGTAACAACATATACTTTCCAAAGGATATAAAGAAAATAGGGATATTTTTCTCTCAAAAGGTTCATACTACTAAAAGTGTATCCCGTCTGTAATGGGTTAATGGGTTAAAATGACATAAAAAGTTGACAAAATGTTCAGAGCAAATGCGGAATAGAATTCTGTTGAACTGATGTAAAACTAAATTCAAGGAATGGATGTAATCAATCAATCAGTCAGTCAATCATTCAATCAGTATTTCCCCACCTGACAGGTGGCGGACACGCGGCGAGCCAAGGGAGAGAAGCCCACCCTGGACCGGGAAGAGTTTGTCAACTTCTACAACATGCTCACAGAACGACCCGAGATTGAAGAGCTCTTCTTGAAGTATGTAGAGGTCAAATTATTGTACTGTACACAAATCCTGAAACATGCCTCTGCAAATTTGGCATATACTTGATTTTTTCAGCGCAACCTCTGACAATGTGTTAATTTGTCTCCTAGAATTTGCTGTGATCAGCCAATCAAAATCCTTGGTTAAAGAGACTAAATACCAGATTTCTCTCTTGATTTATTGACAAACATCATGCGACACTGTTAAGACAATTATTGAGAATTACAGTGGAACCTCTCTAAACCGGACACCAACAAAACACCTGTGATCTTATTTTTGATGAGTCATTTATCTTGGGTGATAATGTCTGTTTGTGATCGCATAGCACACAACTGTTTCTCAGAATCATCAAACGCCTGATTTACAGTGAAACATCTCTAAGCCGGACACCCGCATTCTCTTGGCTAATATTGTATAATAACATTATTGGTTTATTAAATTGTGAGTTATATTTGTCTGTAGACTAATTTCGCTGCTGGATCTGCGATACCATATTCTCCATTCCGGAACATTATTGGCCATAAGTAATGACAGAAATTATAAATAGTTTCCCAGTGAATCGAGTTCAGATTCTCTATAATTTATTTTTCATCTCCATTGCTTGGCCCAAAATGATACTCTTTTGTGTTGATGGGCAGTTAAGCACCATTCCATTCCATTCCATTCAGATTCTCTATAAAAACAATGAATTTACGTTCTGTTGTATTAACCCTAAAACACCGCTATCTTATTTTTTTTGTCGTCTGCTGTTTATTTTCTATTTTTATTATCAAAAACATGCTTTAACAGCACTTTAGATTAATTTACAACATGCTTTGACAACACTTCAGAATCAGTTCCATTGGAAATGATTCTGAAGTGCTGTCAAACCATGTTTTTATTGAGAAATAAGGCAAGATATAAAAGCAGACAACAATTGTTGTGAGTAGCGGTCTAAGGGTTAATGATCTTTCACAATAACGTGTCATGCACTAAGGGAGCAGATTCATATAGAGATACTGTCTTTTGGGTAACTGAATAGTTTGGAGTGTTAACCCTTTGACCGCTACTCACAACAATTGTCGTCTCCTGTCAAAGTATGTTTTTCATAATAAAAATGGAAAAGAGAAAATAAACAGCGGACAAAAAAATAAATAAGTTAGCGGTCTAAGTGTTAATGCAAGTCTTATTGTCTTCAGCAAATAGCACATATTGGAAGTGTTTGTTCCATACAATTGATATGTAGATCTCGTGGGGATAAATTTCCAATATTAATTAACGATTTAGTTACATCGCTAAATGTTGACATAGTTGCAGTACAATAGGACCAACCTGACTATCGACAACATACAGAATTGCAGATGCATTTTTTTGTTTCACCTATCACAGATTATGCTTAAACCTTAGAATGTGGGAAACAAAAATTGTTGTCTGCTGTTGTTTTCTCAATAAAATGATAGTTTGGCAGATTCTAATTTGACCCCGATTTGACCCAGTATTCCTGGCCTAAAATGACCTTAGCTATTGACAGGCCATTGAACACAATTGAATAAATAAATCATCATTTTCTGGAGCTCAATTTCAGCAGTATTACTGTATATGTACACAGCAGCATTACAGTACATGTACAAATGCCTGGTAATTGGCCTGAAATATTAATTGGAAGACTTTGTGATAATTGGCTCTTGGTTTCTGATGGGTTTGACCTTTGGACAGGTCATATACAAAACTGGCCGGTATCTACTGAGAGCACAGTGCATATTCCGACCTCCAGTTGAACGTAGATCAAACGTAGATCATCATGGGCATGGGCATGTTCACTACAGTGCAAACTCAAATTTGCGACCAATGGGAAGACACAAGACTGGCTGATGTAGAGATGTTAACCCTTAAAAGGCGGGAACCGAAAATTGTCGTCTGCTGTTATTTCATATTTTGTCGACTTTATCCAGAAAATCATGGTTTGGCAGTACTTTAGAATCATTTCCACTGGAAATGATTCTAAAGTGCAGACAAACTATGTTTTTATTGATTAAAATGGAAAATAAAAAATAAGTAGCAGACAATAAAATTTAATTCAACATTGCAAGGGTTAAATGGGCTACGTAGGCATTTTTCCAATTGAGATATGTTACAGAGAGGTGACTGTTATAGGGAGTTAAATAAATAGGATAGGAACATATCCATTTGGAGTTTAAATAATTATTGTTACAGAAAGGGTGTTAAGAGGTGATCATTAACAGATAGGTTTGATTGCAGTACAGATACGCCATTAACTGTTTGCATGCTGGGAAACTTGTGGGTTATAAATAGTTGAAAAATAGCAGATGACAATTCATTATTAGCTCACCTGAGCGAAGCTCATGTGAGCTATTGTTACCGCAATGTGTCCGTCGTCCGTCGTCCGTCGTCCGTGAACATTTTCAAACGTCTTCTCCTCAGTAACCATTGGGCCTATAGTCACCAAACTTCATGGTCATGGTCCTTAGGTAGGGGGATTACAAAATTGTTAAAATGACGTCATTACGTAATCCAAGATGGCCACCGTCTAAAAATAGCACAAATTCTTCAAAAATCTTCTTCTCAAGAACCGCCAACCGGATTTCGACAAAACTTGGTAGGAATGATCGATGTACAATGCTCTTTCAAAGTTGTTAAAATGGTCAAAAAATGGGCGCGGCCCGTGGGGTCAAATTGGGGTCAAATTTTATTTTTGACCGAATATGGTCATGTCTATATCAAATCGAAGGTATCAAAGAGGCGATCGCTCTGGTACATTATTTGTCGAAATTGGATGGTCATGTCATCAAGATAGCCGCCGAAAGGTCAAAAGGTTCTTTTATTAGAGATTTCAAAATTCTTCTTCACACGAACCGCTTGGCCCATGGTGGCCAAACTTCACAGTTATGGTCCATGGGTGAAGCCTTTTCAGATTTGTTAAAACGGAGGTCGTCGCTGATCCAAGATGGCCACTGTCTAAAAATAGCACAAATTCTTAAAAAATCTTCTCATGAACCGCCAGCCTGATTTCGACGAAACTTGGTAGGAATGAGGTCAAATTTTATTTTTGACCAAATATGCTCATGTCATATATCAAATTGAAGGTATCAATGAGGCGATTGCTCTGGTGCAATATTTGTTGGAATCGGATGATTATGTCATCCATGATGGCCTCCAAAAGTTCCATTTATTCAAGATTTTGAACGTCTTTTTCTCAGGAACCACATGGCCAATGCTGGCAAAACTTAATAGTAAGTTAAGATTCTTGGGTGAAGCATTTTCAGATTTGGTAAAATGAGTCATCGCTTAATCCAAGATGACCGCCATCTGAAAATAGCACAATTTTTTTAAAACACATATGAACTCTATGTCACATTCTCCTCTGGTGTTCATGGAGTCAGGTGAGCGAATTAGGGCCATCATGGCCCTCTTGTATTTTCTTTTATTTCTCCCTGTAAGTAGCACGAACATGTCTCGAAATTTCATTAGAATTGAGTCCTTCTAATGAAATTCCAAGACATTTTTACAGAGAGAAATAAGAAACATACTTGTAATATGTTGGATGTTATTTTCACCGCTAGCAAGCAAAGAGTTAATTACCCCTGATCAGACTCGGGCTATATTTGTAAACATCATAATATACACTTTCTCATTCACCATCTAGATTACTTCATCCAACACTCTAGTGGGCAAAAATGGATTCTGCTACATTTACGACCATTATTGTCCCATATCAGATAAATACTATTACCTAATACCTAATTGCGAAGTCTGATCTGGGACTACACTGTTAACCATTATGTAAATGAGCTACTAGCACTGACTCTGTTAAACTTATTTGATCGTGGCGATATTTTGTAACCGAAGAATTGATCAGAATCTACACTGGTCAGAAATGCATTAAAAGTACATTTGTGTGCCAGCCACCCATCTGTTCTGTGTAGGATCAGTCTCATATTGTTGTTGTTGGAATGTATCCAGTCTGACCCATTGTGTTGGGCCATGAAAAAATTAACCTATACATATTCACAAACAGTGTAGTCACAGGTCAGTCCGAGTATGTATGCTAACCAGGTTATACCATGTTGGACATTTTGTATGATCTGAGCATCGAGACTACTAGGGCCCGTTTCACTAAACTTCGTACGACTAAAATGTTCGTAAGTGCAAATTTTGGAACATCTGGAAATTTCAATTGATGGATTTACATGTATTGAGTATAGGCTGCATGCTGCATGCAGCCTATGCTCAATAAATGTAAATCCAATATTTTTTTACAAGAAAATACTGTTAATGTGAAATTTACAGACTATTATAATTTTGCACTTAAGAACATTTTAGTCGTACAAAGTTTAGTGAAACGGTCCCCAGGTAGCTAGAATTTAGAACTGGTTGCAGGAGTGTGCCAGCTGATCAGGAACTATACTAGTTTGCAAACAGGATATACGGTTGGTAGCACATCAATATTTATTGATCGTTCTATCTAATTATCTGGATAGTTTTTCACTGGGACAGCTATGGTCTGTTGGGATATACAGTGACTAGCCAAATGTCAGTGCACAATTTGTGTTCATTAGCACATAATTAGTACATGAAACCTCTATAAGCCGGACACACTGGGGACATCCCCAGGGTGTCCGGCTTAGAGAGGTTTCACTGTACTAATCAAATGCCTGATTTACAGTGAAACCTCTCTAAGCCGGACACCCTGGGGACATCCCAGGGTGTCCGGCTTAGTGAGGTTTCACTGTAAATCAGGCATTTTATCATTCTGAGCCATAGTTGTGTGCTGTGTGGTCAGGAACTGACAGTATCACCTGAGATAAATGACCCAAGAAATTCATTATAATAAGATCAACATGTGTTTTCTTGGTGTCCGGTTTAGAGAGGTTCCACCGTATAAAAATAGTTTTCCTTTGGCCACTTGGGCAGCTGTATAATGCTGGGTTATAATTCCAGCACAAAAATATTTACACAATTCCCTAACATTTGATTGGCTCGTAGCAAGTCTCTGTCCAAAATTTATCTCCCAGTAAACTCCCACGCCGAACTACTTTCCGTACCGTGAGGCGCAGTTAAAATAATTGTTAAGAAAACGGAAAATAAACACATTTTCTTGATGAATTTATTTCAAATGCTGTAATTATAAGGAATGAATGGCCTTTTTGTGGAATTTATCGGGGATATAAACTTGGAAAAGTCGCGGGAATACTGGACGAGGCCTTCCGGCCTACGTCCAGTATTCCCGCGACTTTTCCAAGTTTATACCCCAATAAATTCCACAAAAAGGCCATTCATTCCTATACTAAGTGTCAGTTGTTGTGGCCCAATGGATAAGGCATCCACCTCACACCTGGGAGGTGATTAGATTTCGAGCCCCTGCTTGGGCTGATATAACAGATTGGTGAGCTGCCAGCTAATTACATAAATTGTAGGAATTGCCTGGCATACAGGGTAGGAATTAGGAAGTACCACTGTTTAAAGTGTCTGATAAGTCAAGACTGGCTGTCCCTTTCAATATGCGTGACATCTGCTTGGGCTGATATAACAGATTGGTGAGCTGCCAGCTAATTACATAAATTGTACGAATTGCCTGGCATACAGGGTAGGAATTAGGAAGTACCACTGTTTAAAGTGTCTGATAAGTCAAGACTGGCTGTCCCTTTCAATATGCGTGACACTGTATTAAACATGTACTTTACTTTACTTTTGCCGTGACCTACCAACTGTGAACACAATAGTCATAAAACTCACTGCTACTTTGATGCGATTTCATGCTGTGTAAATATGTTGTGTGATACTTTCTTATGTAAACTGTTTTGACCCTGCAGGTATGCAAGAGGAATGGGTCACATGACCGCGTCAGATCTACACATGTTCCTTATACAAGACCAACAGGTAATCTCCACTGTCTAATATGTGCATGTGACTGGAGAAATGGGGCTTATGGGTATTGCAACCAGTGTAGATCAAGATTCCATCAATGGAACACCCATCATAATTATAACAAGCGATACCGATCGTTATCAGGCTACAGTAGTGTGCTATTTGATCAGGAGCTACACTGGTCACAAATGCCATAAGTCCCATTTCTCAAGCCACAGACACAAATTTGGCTCTGTGATTCGTTCTCGCCCCTGTCAATGTTGCAAATTCCTCATAACACTTCACAGATATCAAAATTCAAGTCAATTCCCACCCTTAACCCTTACATCGCTATCTTATTTTTTTGCCATCTGCTGTTTATTTTCTATTTTCCATTTTTATCATCAAAAACAAAAACATGCTTTGACAGCACTTTGAAAATTAATCCTTACACTGCTATCTTAAATTTTGTCATCTGCTGTTTATTTTTTATTTTCAAGTTTTCTCCAGTGCAAATGATTCTAAAGTGCTGTCAAACCATGTTTTTATTGAAATAAGGCAAGATATAAAAGCAACAGCAGACGGCTATTGTGTGTAGCGGTCTAAGGGTTAAATGTATACTACTGTAACTAATAAATGTTGTTAAAGGTACATGCCCACTCAGTAGGCACAACATGCTCTTTATGGGAATTAAATAAGTGTATACTTGTGTCACTATTCCACCAGTTCTAAAATTTACAAGTGCCCGTTATACAGATATAATCATTTAGTAATATTTATTTTACTGATAGTGACGTGCCGTGGTATCAGGCTTTTTTCATATGCAAATGCGGCATGATATTTTTTAATTATTTATACTAATTAAATGCAGCACCTAAAAAAGTAATATTTTAGACAGATTATAAAGTATGATCATTGCACATCAAAAAATAAATACAGAGAATAAATAGTAATGTCCGTTAGTATTTTAATGAAACACTGTTATCACCCCTGATATTTTTGTGAACATTTACGTATGATATAAAATGTATAATAATGCCAATTAATACGTGGGGTAATGGTGACAGAATGTTTGTTTTGCCAGAAAATGTCTCCGATGATGTCTCTGATATAAAGATCATGTTGTGCCTACTGAGTGGGCGTGTACCTTTAAGGCATTGAACCATCTCTGGGCATACATATGTAATGAAGACGTAATTGACCCTCCCAGACGATACTTGGGGATACTATGGATTTCAAACCATGCTGTGAATAACTCAGAATTACACATGTTTGCCATATCCCCCCAATATAAATGTTGCCCTAGTATATAGGCTAATACTGTTATTAACACTGCTGTTACAAGCAACGATACGTAAATATTAAAAATATATCAGATAATAAGAAATAATGGAGAAAAAAGAGAGAATTTATACGCCCAGCTGGCAGGTCTACGAATACAGACTGGTTCTATCTAGTCATGGGCAGTTACTTCTATTCTCATATCCATTCAATCAGTCGATCATAGAGGTTGGGAGGGTATGCATTTCTTAACTCTTTGTGTGCTAGCGGCGACAATATCCGCCAAACGAATTAGGAGTATATGTTTTATTTCTCTCTGTAAATATGTCTTGAAATTTCATTAGAATTGAGTCCTCAGGACTCAATTCTAATGAAATCCAAGACATATTCATGATATTTACGGGGAGAAATACAAGAAAATATGATGATTTTTTGTCAGCTAGTTTTGAACTATTTATAGCCCACAAGTTTCCCAGCATGCAAAGAGTTAATGATGAATCAATCTTGAAGGATCTGGGGCCCGTTTCACTCAACTTCATATGACTAAAATGTCTGTAAGTGCAAATTTAGGATCGTCTGGAAATTTCTATTGATGGATTTACATTCATTGAGCATACATAGGCTGCATATACCAACCTACCAACCAGCCAACCAATTGCCAACCAACCACCCACCCACCCACCCAACGAACAAACCGACACATAAATCAACCCACCCACCACCAACCAATCAACCAACCAACCCACCCACCCACCCAAGCCAACAACCAACCTACGAACCAACAAATCAAGCCAACGTGGTGTCCGTATATTGCAGGAGACAAAGACAACGGAGGAGAAATGTAAGGAACTGATCGCGGTGTACGAGCCACAGCCGTCCATGAAGCGGGCGGAGCAAATGAGTCTCATAGGTCAGTCCTGCTGCTGTATACACCAGTCTTATAAATATAATACTGAACCTGAAAAACATCGGGAAAAATAACGTCCCGTAGAAACACTTGCCGGTCATTGTCAATGTTGGAATTTGCAGAGTTTGTCGGTTAGATGTCACGTTGCTTAGTTTATACTAAATAGCGTAACGGGCAAACCAACAAATGCTACAAGTTCTAACGGTGATGATGCTCCAGAAGTAGTTCTAACCCTTAGACTGCTACACACAACAATTGTCGTCTGCTGCTGCTTTTATATCTTGCCTTATTTCTCAATAAAAACATGGTTTGACAGCACTTCAGAATCATTTCCAATCAAAGAGCTTGGCAGTTCTTTCATCATGTTGCTGTCATCTTGTTGTAAATGCTTTTATTTAACGACGGCACTGGCTCGATGACCTTGCATGTCGGGACCGACTATTTAAGTCCCCATCCGATAGGACTAGGCTAGCACGAAGTTGTCTTGCCCAAGGACATGCTGAATCGGCCATTCACAGCGGTTGAGGTGGGATACGAACCCGGTGTCTCCCGATCCACAGTCCTACTGAGCTAATCCTGCCACCTGTCTTGTTGACCCTGTGTGATGTATTTATTGTTCGAACAACCTGATTCAGCTATGATCATATGGCCGTGTTTATTGCTTATTTGACGCGTTTATGATGTATTTGACAGGGTTGTCTACTGAAGAGACACTTTGTGTCAATACAGTGTGACTGCACAAATGGGGCTTATGGAATTAGTGACCAGTGTAGATCCTATCAAATTGCACACTCCTGTAGCCTGGTAACGATCTATATTACTTGTTAGAAGCATGGCGGGTTGTTTCATTGATGGAATGGCAAACAGTGCAGATCCTGATCAGACTGTGCGGATGCACAGGATGATCTGGATCTACACTGCTCGCAAAGCCCATAAGCCCCATTTCTCCAGCCACACCCACAATTAGCCATCAAGTCACATTTTTATGTTGCAACAAGACACCAACCAATTTATCTTTCCAGTATTGCGCTCAATAGACAAAGGGGAATAACTCCTGTAAAACTGTCGCTCAACGACTACTGAGTTATCCTTCCCACAACTGCATTCATGATGAGAACAAAATATTATTGAACTTGATATCAAATGACACTAGCCTGTGGCCCGTTTCAGTAAACGTTGTACGACTAAAGGTTTGTAGGTGCAAAACTAACCTGGAGAGCAAGGTTGGCATTAGAAGACAATTTTGAGAAATCTTTGGCTGATTTGTTCACATTTAACCCTTACAATGCCGAATTAATTTGTGTCGTCTGCTGAATATTTTTTATTTTTCTCATCAAAAACTTGGTTTGGCAGCACTTTAGAATCATTTCCAATGGAAATGATTCTAAAATGCTGCCAAACCATGCTTTTACTGAGAGAAAAGACAAAATTTGAATTATCAGCAGACGACTATTTTCGGTTCCCGCATTCTAAGGGTTAAAGCTCACTGCAAATAGGTGGAAAAAGGTAGTATCAGTGGATCACATTATATGTGTGAAGTAAATTGATATAAATCTTTGTAAGAACATTTTTATCGTACAAAGTGTAGTGAAACGGGTCACAGGCTAGTGTCATGGTACTCTCTATGTATTAATCTTTGTCCGGAAACATTAAGAATTCCTCTTAATTCCTACGCGTTTTCTAGCCTCACCTGTAGCCGATTTCACCAACATTGCAAAGTATAATTTTCTAGCAAAGTATACTTTGAGGGAGCAATCATTTATTTTTCCTGAAATGCATTATTTCATATAGAACTAACTACTGCATATATTTGATGATTAAAAGGACGCAGAATTATTATACTGAATTTATTACATTATCACAGCCAAAATGGCTGTGATAATGTAATAAATTCAGTATAATAAACATTAATAAATTTATCCTAAAATTTCTCCCTGAAAGTATACTTTGCTAGAAAAGTATACTTTGCAATGTTGATGAAATCGGCTACTGATGAACTTGATATGAAATTACACTAGCCTGGTATTCTATCTGCATCGGTCTTTGTCTGGAAATGGTAGGAATTGTTTGACAAGCCTCGTAATCCCTACACATTCTTAGCCGCACCCAATTTCTTGATATCAACTGACACTATGTATCGGGAAACGGTAGGAATTCCTCGACAAACCTCGTAATTCTACACATTTCCTAGCCTCACCTGATAAACTTGATATCAATTGAGACTAGCCGGGTATTCTCATTGTATCTGGCTTTATCCGAAAACGGTAAGAATTCCTCGACAAGCCTCGTAATTCTACACATTTCCTTGCCTCACCTGATAAACTTGATTTCAGTTGAGTCTAGCCGGGTATTCTCATTGCATCGGGCTTTATCCGAAAACGGTAGGAATTCCTTGACAAGCCTTGTAATTCCTCCACATTTCCTTGCCTCACCTGATAAACTTGATATCAAATGACACGATCATGATATTCTAATTCCATCTGTATTCAGGATTCCGGAGCTTCATATCTTCCCAGCAGCAACATTTGTTCAACCGTAGTCAGCGGCGAGTCTACCAGGACATGACTCAGCCCATGACCGACTACTTCATCAACTCATCTCATAACACGTGAGTACTCACACAGTGATTATTTAACGCTCTGAGCTTGTGCTCAGTACCTATTTCACCAACATTGCAAAGTATACTTATCTAGCAAAGTACACTTTGAGGGAGAAATTTTCAATTTACAGATAAATTTATTATTTTTTAGCCAGGTTTTTTTAAAAAAAATCCAGGCTATTGGATTGGCGAAAGCCGGGCAGTCGGGCGGGCGGCGGGCGGGCGGCGGGCGGCGTCCACAATCAATGTTAAGTTTTCGTGTTTGAGTCCATTTCTTTGTTACTGTACCACCTAGGACCACCAAACTTTCACAGCTTCATAATCAAGGGGTGCCCACCACATATCACTATCCAACATGTTACTTTTTTTTTAACTTAACCCATTTTAATTTTCAATTTAAGGATAAATTTATTATTTTTTAGCCAGGTTTTTTGAAAAAAAATCCAGGCTATTGGATTGGCGAAAGCCGGGCGGGCGGGCGGGCGGCGGGCGGCTTCAACAATCAATGTTAAGTTTTCGTGTTTGAGTCCATTTCTTTGTTACTGTACCACCTAGGACCACCAAACTTTCACAGCTTCATAATCAAGGGGTGCCCACCACATATCACTATCCAACATGTTACTTTTTTTTTAACTTAACCCATTTTTTCCGCGCAGTCAACTTAGCCATTTTCAATGTTAAGTTTTCGTGTTTGAGTCCATTTCTTTGTTACTGTACCACCTAGGACCACCAAACTTGCACAGCTTCATAATCAAGGGGTGCCCACCACATATCACTATCCAACATGTTACTGTTTTTTTAACTTGACCCATTTTTTCCGCGCAGTCGACTTAGCCATTTTCAATGTTAAGTTTTCGCGTTTACAATGTTAAGTTTTCGTGTTTAAGTCCATTTCTTTGGTACTGTACCACCTAGGACCACCAAACTTTCACAGCTTCATAACCAAGGGGTGCCTACCACATACAACTATCCAACATGTGACCATTTTTTTACCTTCGCCTATTATTTCTACGTAATTGACTTAGCCATTTTCAACGTTAACTTTTTAACGTACGTCTGGTTAAATTTTTTGGTTAATTTTTTTTGTTATACTACTGTATATCTCTTCAACTGCTTCGCCCATTACCTTGAAACTTCACATGGGTGTTTATCATCGTCCATATTTTCACTCTAACCCCCAACCGTGCGGCCCCTGTGCGCAATGTCAAGGTCAAATTACTTTGAATTTATTTGTTAAAGTTTTTTTGTGTACTATATCTCTGCAACTGCTTCACCATTACCTTGATACTTCACATGGGTGTTTATCATCATTGTCGCACCCGCTTGCGGAAAGCGCGATATCGTCGGCATTTTGGCATACGTCCGCCGTCCGTCCGTCCGACCGTACCGTACGTCCGTGTCCGGTTAAAGTTTTTTTCGTTAAAGTTTTTCCATGTACTATCTATTTTTTTAGTGTCCATGCCTCGCCCCAAGGCGCGACATGCAGGCCACGGCCATCTAGTCTACAAAAAGTGGGTATAATTATGTTATCCAAGTGTCCATGCTTGGAAAAAACCTGGCCTTCGTGGCTTTGCCTCGTTTCTTGTTTTTTAACTTGACCCATTTTTTCCGCGCAGTCGACTTAGCCATTTTCAATGTTAAGTTTTCGCGTTTACAATGTTAAGTTTTCGTGTTTAAGTCCATTTCTTTGGTACTGTACCACCTAGGACCACCAAACTTTCACAGCTTCATAACCAAGGGGTGCCTACCACATACAACTATCCAACTTGTGACCATTTTTTTACCTTCACCTATTATTTCTACGTAATTGACCTAGCCATTTTCGACGTTAACTTTTTAACGTACATCTGGTTAAAGTTTTTTGCTTAAAACTTTTTCGTTATACTATATCTCTGCAACTGCTTAGCCCATTACCTTGAAACTTCACATGGGTGTTTATCATCATCCATATTTTCATTCTACCCCCCAACCGTGCTGCCCCTGTGCCCAATGTCAAGGTAAAATTACTTTGAATTATTTTGTTAAACTTTTTTCGTGTACTATATCTCTGCAACTGCTTCACCCAATACCTTGATACTTCACATGGGTGTTTATCATCATTGTCGCACCCGCTTGCGGAAAGCGCGATATCGTCGGCATTTTAGCATACGTCCGTCCGTACGTCCGTGTGTCCGGTTAAAGTTTTTTTCCTTAAAGTTTTTCCATCTACTATATCTATTTTTTTAGTGTCCATGCCCCCCCCCCCCCAAGGCGCGACATGCAGGCCACGGCCATCTAGTCTACAAAAAGTGCGTATAATTATGTTATCCAAGTGTCTATGCTTGGAAAAAACCTGGCCTTCGTGGCTTTGCCTCGTTTCTTGTTATTATACTGAATTTATTTTATTATCACAGCCATTTTGGCTGTGATAATGTAATACATTCAGTATAATAGTTCTGCATACTTTTAATCATCAATTATGTGCAGTGGTTAGTTCTATATGAAATAATGCATTTTGGGAAAAATCAATTATCACTCCCTCAAAGTATACTTTGCTAGATAAGTATACTTTGCAATTTTTATGAAATTTGCTACAGATCTTGTGCTCAAAATCGTGTTGTTTGTGATAAGAACACTTAAACATCTATAGCTGACATTTGTGAATAAAAAATAATGTAACATCATTATATAAGTCAAGGCGGGTTTAGTATGTCACGGACACCTGCTATTTGGATGGGGTGCACTGAATCAGGCAAGAAAAATCCTCCACTTCAGACCATTCTTTATTTAATATCTCAGAAACTATTTAAACGATTTTGACGAGATAAAGCGCAAACACCCCGGAAAATTGAATAGCAACGGGGTGCACTAGGGTTTAACATTTGAGTTTTCCTAACGGATTGATGAATGCGCAGTATTATTGCATGTCAATACTACCCTATCAGGGCCTGTGAGGGTTTGTGTGTCTTTTGGTGGCTACAAACTGCATTTTCTACCAATGTCGGGGCATATACTGGATCCGAGTACATTGTTGTTGTTGTAGATATTTAGCAGAGGATCAGCTGCGAGGCCCCAGCAGGGTGGAGATGTACATATCAGCATTAAAACGCGGCTGTCGCTGTGTCGAGTGTAAGTTAACCCTTTCAACACCACGGGCCTGTATAGTGGTATTGGCAAAAAGTATAGATCTAGATGAGCCAGCTCGTGACGAGCCGTCTCATCATGATCTGCACTTTTTGCAACTCATTTTCATATTTTTTTTACAAGAAAAAAAACACCCCCTTTTTATTAATGGACTACTCTGAAAATCATTTTGTGATGCTTTGATTGGTCGGAAAATTAACATATCACAATCCATTCCAGTTACTTAGGGGTGAAAGGGTTAATAGTGCTCTTGTCCAGTATTAACCCTTTCCACGCTAGAGATATTAATCACGATGTTCGCAAACAGAGTAGCTCCAGATGAGAGCCAGCTCCTATGTATGTAGCGTATTTATTCTAATAGTAACCCTCTCTCAAATAGTAGCACCCCCCCCCCCCTTTTTTTTTTCTTTTTTTTTTTTTTTTCTTTTTTTTTTAAGTTTAAATTTGCTTTCTAAATATGTTATTGTTATTGTTATCGCTATCTGGCCGCACTGTTACCTTTACATGTCACTAGAGACCAGAGCTCCAGATAAGCTGCGTATTTGCTTAATTACCCAATTAAAATTGCCAAAAAGCAATACAAATTTTGTGGTACCTTTATCATGCTGCAGAAAACAATAAATAGACCACAAATATAGCATTTATTTTTTATTTTCCATGAAAACACATCTTCGTATTTCAAGACAATTCTAATGAAATGCCAAGAGATGTTTTCATTTCGAAGCAAACTATTCAATACTTGCTGTCTGTTGATGTGTAAACAGTAGTGTGATTTTATTTTACCCAATTAAAATTTTGAAATACCCAATTGCTTCAGAAATGATGGAGTGACGATACTCAATTATTAATTTCTTATCTGGAGCCCTGCAGGACACTAGCATATATCAACTATAAAAGTGAGGCATATAACACACCCATTCGCAACTGAAAATATTTTTTTGTGTGTTTTTCTTGTTTTTCACAAGACTCGAGTATTTATGCAAAACAATAAATACAAAAATAGAAGGGCCAGGCGGCCCCTTCAACATTTCTGGAAAAAAATGCATTCAACCAAATCAATCGACTCCTATGACGGTGGCGGATCCAGGACTAATTGTCGGTACATAATGGTCATGTGATATCTGTACATTGATCTGATAAAACCACCCTTATCTGACGGTGCTTGCTAATTTATTGCAGCAATCAGACAGCTTCTCAATAGCAAAAACACTGTGTGGAAACTTGAGGCCCGTTTCACAGAACTTCGTACGACTAAAATGTTCGTAAGTGCAAAATTCTGTAAATTTCACAATAACACAGTTTTCTTGTAAACAATTACTGGATTTACATTTATTAAGCATAGGCTGCATGTGCAGCCTATGCTCAATAAATGTAAATCCATCAATTGAAATTTACAGACGATTCTAAATTTGCGTTTACGAACATTTTAGTCGTAAGAAGTTTTAGTGAAACGGCCCCCAGAAAGGTTGGGCCTGGGCCCCCTCCCTGAATCTGCCACTGTATGAAGCAGTTGGGTCTCCATAATGATTCAAACATGGATATTTCATCATTATTTACCAGTGGAGTGTCCGTGATTTCAGTGGATTGCTGGGACGGCAACGACTCGGAGCCCGTCATCTACCATGGCTACACGCTCACATCGAAGATCCTGTTCCGCGACGTGATACAGGCCATCAAGGACTATGCCTTCAACACATCGCCCTACCCCGTCGTCCTGTCTATAGAGAACCACTGCTCCATCGAACAACAGACCGTCATGGCACAACACATGACCAGGATCCTCGGAGGTAGCTGAGCCTCTCTAAAATGTACACCCAGAAAATCTATGTGGTTTATTTGTATGGGTTTAACTGTCATTTGTGCATGTGAGTAGAGAAATGAGACTTACAGGTTTTGTGACAAATGTAGATCTGTAGCCTATTTCACCAAAATTGCAAAGTATACTTATCTTGCTAATTACACTTTGAGGGAGAAATTTTCAATTTAATGATGAATTTATTAATCTTTATTATACTGAATTTTTTACATTATCACAGCCATTTTGGCTATGATAATGTAATAAATTCATTATAATAATTCTGCATACTTTTAATCATCAAATATATGCATTCGTTAGCTCTATATGAAATAATGCATTTCAGAAAAAATGAATGATTACTCCCTCAAAGTACACTTTGCTAGATAAGTATACTTCGCAATTTTGGTGAAATAGGCTACAGGACCAGACTATGCATCCGCAGTCTGATATGAATATGCCATCAATGATTCACCCTCCATGTACAGTAACAATTTGATTAGTAACCATTTAAAAAATCCACATAATCGGGCTGTAATGAGTAATATATAGTGACTCGGAAAAGAAAGACCAACTTATTCCAACTTAATATTATTTAATATGCTACAGACATGCTGTATTGCCCGGACCAGATGCCCGACGTACCGCCATCTCCACATGAACTGAAGCACAAGATCATCGTCAAGGTGAGCGTCTGTCCGTCTGTACAGCCGATCACTGCCATAGGTGACCTCTACAACAGCCTCACAATGACAGCAAATATTTCTTGTCAAGCTTTCTTGCGGTAACCAAGGCATATAGAAACAAAATTGCTACCCCGCTCCATACCTCTCGCGACGGTAGCAATTTAACCCCATCTCTTTAATGTAACACATGGAAGAGTGATTTTTGCAATCGGTTATCTGGCGTGTTTGATATGTTAGCGATATAAAACTGTCAAAGAAGTATCAATAAATTATTAATAAAGAATATACACATGCAGAAATTAGTTATTTTACCGTATCACGGTGTTCATCTGACATTTACATGTATATTTTCGTTATGTTCAATGTTGAACAACAACAAGAGAAAATATGGCTTCCATGGGAAAATGATTTCCCTGTTCTATTATTTTTGGCAATTTACTAGTTCTACAGTTTACTAAATTTTGACCTACATTCAACAGGTTTGGGTATGCACTTCGGTTGCTCACATTTATTGAGTGGGTCAAATTGTAGCCGTAGACTATCAGAGTGGAATTATTGTAGCTACCAAGGCATAGTGATCACAATGACATCTGTGTGACCATACATCTGTCCAAAATGAATTTGAATGTACAGTGCTCTCCCATAGTATACATGTGCATTACTTTTAGGGCGTGATTCTGGTGTGGTAAGGACCTGGGGGCCGCCGTTTCACTAAACTTTGTACGACTAAAATGTTCGTAAGTGCAAATTTAGGATCGTCTTGAAATTTCAATTGATGGATTTACATTTATTGAGCATAGGCTGCATATGCAGCCTGTGCTCAATAAATGGAAATCCATCAATTGTTTACAAGAAATCATTGTTAATGTGAAATTTACAGACTATCATAATTTTGCACTTGCGAACATTTTAGTGGTACGAAGTTTAGTGAAACACGCCCCAGTAGCCTATTGCACCAAAATTGCAAAGTATACTTTTCTTGCTATTAAGTACAATTTGAGGGAGAAATTTTCAACTTAAGGATAAATGTATTAATTTTTATTATACTGAATCTATTACATTATCACAGCCATTATGGCTGTGATAATGTAATAAATTCAGTATAATAATTCTGCATGCTTTTAATAATCAAATATATGCAGTTGTTAGTTCGGAAAAAATAAATAATTACTCCCTCAAAGTACACTTTGCTAGATAAGTATACCGGTACTTTGCGATTTTGATGAAATAGGCTACTGGTACCATATCAGGTTATCCTAAATTCAGTACTTGACCCGGCCTGAAATGATCTTACTTGTTGACAGGCCGTTAAACACCATTAAATAAATAAAATTAACTGCATATATAGAGGATATTCATATTTTTGCAACGAATATGACATATATGTTCATCGAGTGGTGTGAAATGTCCATATTTCACGAGTGCCGTTATATATGAATATTCTATTTATTATATACCGCTCCATGGAAATTAGCAGTTTTTATACGCCTGTTTGAAAAAACGGGACGTATTATGTATTCATCTTGTACGGGCGGGCGGGCTGGCACAGCTTGTCTACGCAATAACTAGAGTTCTACTTGACGGATTGTAACCCAATTTGGTATACACGTTTATCATGGCAAGCCGAAGAAGCCTATTGATTTTCAAAACTTTCCGATGACTTAGCTCCCCTTGGCAGCCATTTGTATTTTTCACACTCTGTATCCTTTGTCCACGCAATAACTCAAGTTCTCCTTCACCGCTCGTAACCAAATTCGGTATACATGTTTATCACGGCAAGATGAAGAAGCCTATTGATTTTGAAAAATTTCCGATACTTATCTCCCCTTGGCAGCCATTTTTAATTTTCGCACTCTGTATCCTTGTCCACTCAATAACTCAAGTTCTACTTGACCGATCATAACCAAATTCGGTATACCGTAAAGATTCTAATAAATGCCCGGGCGTCTATTAGAATCACCACTGGCTCCGAAGTCCAGGGTGGGCGTTTAATAGAGGCAAGTGTTATTCAGCAAAGGGAAAATTATAAAAAAAATATACGATGTTCTGCTATCTGAACAAAAACATAACTAAGGGACGTTACTCTCAAACGCCAGACTTGATTGTACTGTCTGTCAGTTTATAAACATTTGGGCCAAGAAGTTTCGGCCCACTCTGGTCATTATGGTACAGTCGGTAGAAATGTTAAATTTAATGGTAATGTATATCAAGACAGTGTCAATCATTTATGCTGATCAGATTTACGCCTACGGACGTTTCGTCAGCGTTTCGGATCTGTCGGGTTTGAGATGCTTTGAAAATGGCGTCTCCATAACCGTGTACATTCTGATCACCCTGTGTCCGTGCAAATAGCTACTGCTGATGAGGAATTTACTGTTTCACCGGAAACAGTCGAATTTCGCTTCCGCTTTTGAAAGTGAAAGTAGCAATTATGTTTTTTCCCCGATTTTAAAGGAAGTTGCTTTCGAAATAATGGAAGAAAAAAAATCTAATTTGACAATTAGCTCCGATTTTGTTTCAAGTCGGTACTGGGCGTTTATTAGAGGCACTAATTTCGTGAAAATCGGCCAAAAAATGTGTCATTTTCAACGTAAAAAGTGGGGGGTGGGCGTCTATTAGAGCATGGGCGTCTATTAGAATCTTTACGGTACATGTTTATCACGGCAAGACGAAGAAGCCTATTGATGACTTATCTCCCCTTGGCAGCCATTTTTGATTTTCGGACTCTGTATCCTTGTCCACGCAATGAGTCGAGTTCTACTTGATGGATCGTAACCAAATTTGGTTTACATGTTTATCACATCAAGATGAGTTATCTCCCCTTGTTGACTGGCCTTGCCTCGTCGAGACGGTTCAAATGAGTGGTCACAACATACACTTTCATTGAGAACTAACAAAAATATTAAATATTTAACAAAATTGAATCCCGGAAAGGTGTATTCCGAATGCAATGTGTTAATTCAATAAACCCACCACCCTCCCAGGGCAAGAAGCTGGCCACCGCCCCCACCCCCCAGGCAGGACAAGGGGACTCACAGGAGGGCGAAGTCTCTGATGAGGATGAATCGGCAGAGGCTAATGAAAGTGTTCAGACCGATAAACAGAAGAAAAAACAAAAGTTGAAATTGGCTCCCCTCTTCTCGAAGAGCGTCGGAATGAAGAGCGTACATTTCGGTGGCACGGGCGATGTCCCGCAAGGTAGGCTCGTGTGTGGGTCTATCCCATGTTATTTTTATGCCCCCGCTACCGAAAAGTACGGTACGGGGGCATATAGTGTTACCGGCGTCCGTCCCGTCCCGTCCGTCCCGTCCGTACGTCCCGATATTACCATATTCTTTAGTAACTTCTACATGGCTTCACATATTATGTCAATATTTATACATGTGATACATATGAACATGCCTTACACACTCCACCCCCCAGTACTTCGACCTTGACCTTTGGCCTTGACCTTTTCCACTTTAAATGTTTGCTTGGCACTTTGGGACAAATCTACGTGCACGTTTCTCAATCCTACACTAACTTCTCAATACTTTTGACAATCGCTTAAATATTTATACACATGATACATATGAACATGCCCTACACATTACACCACCCAGTACTTCGACCTTGACCTTTCACCTTCACCTTTTCTACTTTAAATGTTTACTTAGCACTTTGGGACAAATCTACATGCACGTTTCTCAATCCTACAATAACTTCTCAATACTTTTGCCAATCGCTTCAATATTTATACACATGATACATATGAACATGCCTTACACACTCCACCACCCATTACTTCGACCTTCACCTTTGACCTTCACCTTTTCCACTTTAATTGTTTACTTGCCACTTTGGGACAAATCTATGTGCGCGTTTCTCAATCCTACACTAACTTTCACACACGCATTGCTCCAATGGTCCTCTACCGCCCTGTGACAAATCCACATTCGTCCTGCCCCCGCTAAGCACAGGGTCAAGGTCACAGACTTGGTGCGTTTGAAACCTTAACATTCAGTTAAATGGCTTATAATTTGTGTTTCCTTGCTCGGATCTGCTTCACATTTCACACACGCATTGCTACAATGGTCCTCTACCGCCCTGTGACGAATCCACATTCGTCCCGCCCCCACTAAGCCCAGGGTCAAGGTGCGTTCAAAACCTTAACGTTCGGGTAAATGGCTTATAATCAAATATGCCTCGTTTTCTTTGGCTGCCAGCGGGGGCATTCGTGTGCCGACAGGCCACATTTCTAGTTCATACTATTCTGTATAATATTTCATTATAATTTTAGATCCTTGTCTGATGCAAGAACCAAAATTTACAGTTGTGTCATTAAAGATAAAAATCAGAAAAGAAAACTTTTGTTGTAAATACCAATGCAAGTATATGAGACACGTCATGTGATTTTGTACGTAAGAATATGTGCGATAGCTCATGAAAAATATTTACAAAATTTGCATTATTTTCCATAAATGACCCATAAATGATGTAAAAAATTAAGAAATTGTTCACAGCTAAATGCGGAATTCATTCTACTCCGCATGCATTTGATATGAAAATTTTGTCGTCTTTCGACGTCATTTGCTGAAAATATCAGTTTCTGTAAATATATTTCATGAAAAATTGCACATGTTCTTAGGTACAAAATCACATGGCGTGTCTCATATTACACATACAGGAGCAAAATTCAAAGTTGTGTCATTGGCGGAGAAGAAGATCGGGAAACTTCTAGACGCGGAGATGGAGCGAGTGTGTCGCTACACACGGGGCATGTTGATACGGACGTACCCGGCCGGTACACGCACTGATTCCAGTAACTACAACCCCGTACCCATGTGGTGTGGTGGCTGCCAGATAGGTATGTTCCAGAGTACGCGTTTCGTTAACGTATTGAGAAACTTTTATAAGCAATAGACCAGTAGCCGATTTCATCAAAATTGCAAAGTATACTTATCTAGCAAAGTATACTTTGAGGGAGTAATCATTTATTTTTCCTGAAATGCATTATTTCCTATAGAACTATCGACTCCATATATTTGATGATTAAAAGTTGCAGAATTATTATATTAAAATGGCTGTGATAATGTAATAAATTCAGTAAAATAAAAATTAATAAATTTATCCTTAAATTGAAAATTTCTCCTTCAAAGTATACTTTGCTAAATACGTATACTTTGCAATGTTGGTGAAATAGGCTACAGGGCCTGGTTGCTCAAAACCTCTGATAGCTTAACAGACTGTTAAATCCTTATGTCTGTAGTTAGTCTGAACATTCTGTAGAGAAATGTCACCGCTTCCAAATGCAAATTACATGTTAACCCTTAGACCGCTACTCACAACAATTGTCGTCTGCTGTTGCTTTTATATCTTGCCTTATTTCTCAATAAAAATATGGTTTGACAGCACTTCAGAATCATTTCCAATGGAAATGATTATGAAATGCTGTCAAAGCATGTTGTAAATTATTCTAAAGTGCTGTCAAAGCATGTTTTTGATGATAAAAATGGAAAATAGAAAATAAACAGCAGACGACAAAAAAAGTAAGATATCGGTCTAAGAGTTAATATTTGAATTTCTCTACAGCATGTTCAATCTAAGTACATAAGTAATGCTGCTAAATTTGGTTTGTCAAACGGCTGGAACATGGTTATCATTAAAAGGAAGAAACACTTCATGGGTGCTGCCATTACGCAGACCCAAAACAATAGACCACATGATAACACACTGTGGGGTACAACATTGTATTAGCAGTCAGCGTGTATCTGGTTATGCTCAACCATTAACCAATCTGTTATCACATTACATGTATCTCAATTCCCGCATATTTTCAGTGGCCTTGACATTATCTCCATTCTCACATATTTTCAGTGGCCTTGACATTATCTCAATTCCCACATATTTTTAGTGGCCTTGACATTATCTCGATTCCCACATATTTTTAGTGGACTTGACATTATCTCAATTCCCACATATTTTAGTGACCTTGACATTATCTCAATTCCCGCATATTTTCAGTGGCCTTGACATTATCTCCATTCCCGCATATTTTCAGTGGCGTTGAACTTCCAGACAGGCGGCGAGGAGATGCAGCTGCTCCACGGGAAGTTCCTTGACAACGGCAACAGTGGCTACGTTCTCAAACCCGCGTGTCTCCGTGACGACCGCGAATATGACGGCGTCGTCGGCACCAAACAATCACAAACTCGCAAACGACTCCACCTCAAGGTCAGATATGCTATTAATAAACAATAAATGTACCTAACTGGAGATATGTGGTTTATGGCATTTGAGGGTTTACACAGTTTGTCAATGTACAGCTCACTACCTGATAATCCAGCACAAAAATATTTACACAATTCCCTAACATTTGATTGGCTCGTAGCAAGTCTCTGTCCATAATTTATATCCCAATAAACTCCCACGCCAAACTACTTTCCATAACCGTGAGGCGCAGTTAAAATAATTCTTAAGAAAACGGAAAATAAACACATTTTCTTGATGAATTTATTTCAAATGCTGGAATTATAAGGAATGAATGGCCTTTTTGTGGAATTTATCGGGGATATAAACTTGGAAAAGTCGCGGGAATACTGGACGAGGCCTTAAAAAATTACAGTTTTCGAAAAACAAAAAAAGAAAAAAAAATAATATTTTTTTCGAAGTAATTTTTTATCGCTTCGTCCAGTATTCCCGCGACTTTTCCAAGTTTATACCCCGATAAATTCCACAAAAAGGCCATTCATTCCTATAATAAAATAAATGGTGATGGAAATGCTCATAACCTTTTGAACCCATTTAAGACTATGGATACAATATTTATTAAAAACATCTGATTATTTTCTTTATTCCTCCAAAAAATATATGTTGTTACCACTCATTCGAGACGGTTCAGATTAGCTACAATAATTTGCCTCCGTTATCTACGGCTACAATTTAACCCATTCATAAAATGTAAGCAACCGAAGTGCATACCCGAACCTGTTGCATGTAGGTCAAAATTTTGTAAATTGTATATTTTATACCTTTAAACAAATAATCTTTGATGTAGAACTAGTAAACTGCTAAAAATAATATAACAGGAAAATCATTTTTCCCATTGAAGCCATCTTTTCTATTGTTGTTGTTCAACATTCAGCATAGCAAAATGAAGCTTTCAAATTTACAAGACATACATGTAAAATGCCAGATAAACACCTTGACACGATACAATAACCGATTTCTGCATGTGTATGTTCTTTATTAATACTTTATTGATACAGCTTTGACAGTTTTATATCACTAACATCAGTCTTCCATGTGTTACATTAAAAAGATGTGGTTAAATTGCTACCCTCGCGAGAGGTATGGAGTGGGGTAGCAATTTTGTTTCTAGGTTCAGTAGCCGATTTCATCAAAATTGCAAAGTATACTTTCCTAGCAAAGTATACTTTGAGGGAGCAATCATTGATTTTTCCGAAATACATTTTTCCATGCAGAACTAACGATTGTGTATATTTGATGATTAAAACTATGCAGAATTATTATACTGAATTTATTACATTATCACAGCCAAAATTGGCTGTGATAATGTAATAAATTCAGTATAATAAAAATTAATAAATTTATCCTAAAATTGAAAATTTCCTCCCTCAAAGTATACTTTGCTAGTAAAGTATACTTTGCAATGTTGATGAAATCGGCTACAGATGAGTGGTAACAACATATAAGTTTGAGAAGAAATGAAGAAAATGGCAAAAAAAAATCTCAAAAGTTTCAAACTAATGTACCGGTACTTGTATCTGGCCTATAATGGGTTAAATATATTAACCCTTACACCGCTATCTTAATTTTTTGTTGTCTGCTGTTTATTTTCTATTTTCCATTTTTATCATCAAAAACATGCTTTGACATCATTTTAGAATAATTTACAACATGCCTTGACAGCAGTTCAGAATCATTTCCGGTGCTGTCAAACCATGTTTTTATTGAGAAATAAGGCACGTTATAAAAGCAACAGCAGACGAAAATTGTTGTGTGTATCGGTCTAAGGGTTAAAATATTTCTCGCTACTTTTTATGCCCTGTTTGAGTCCTATTATGTATTCACGTTGTACGGGTGAGCAGGTACATCTTGTCCTTGCAATAACTTTATACTGATTTACCTCCCTTGGCAGTCATTTTAAAATTTTCACCTATCATTGTTTTGGCGAGTTTACTCCCGTTGTTTCAACGCAGTGGTCGTATATTATGACATTTAACCTTTAGACCGCTACTCACAACAATTGTCGTCTGCTGTTGTTTTTATATCTTGCCTTATTTATCTGACAATAAACACATGGTTTGACAGCACTTCAGAATCATTTCCAATGGAAAATGATTCTGAAGTGCTGTCAAAGCATGTTGTAAATTATTCTAAAGTGCTGTCGAAGCATGTTTTTGATGATAAAAATGGAAAATAGAAAATAAACAGCAGACGACAAAAAAATTAAGATAGCGGTCTAGGGGTTAAGACCCTTTTTATTTATTTTTCAACGTAAACATTTATTACAATTTTTAGCAAACCATGAGAATCATCTCGTAATGATGTACACGGGTGTGTATACAGACAATATGAATAATGTCCTGCCTTTTATTCACGGTTGCCCGCTCTTCATATGTAGGTGATCAGCGGGTTCCAGCTGCCGAAGCCCAAGGATTCCAAGAAAGGGGAGATAATCGACCCGTTCCTCAAAGTGGAGATTCACGGCGTGTCGCGGGATAAACAGGACAAGAAAACTAACGTGATCAAAAACAATGGTAAGTGCTGAATGTATTCACAGATCAATAATTCCAGCACAAAAATATTTACACAATTCCCTAACATTTGATTGGTCCGTAGCAAGTCTCTGTCCAGAATTTATATCCCAGTAAACTCCATGCCAAACTACTTTCCGTAACCGTGAGGCGCAGTTAAAATAATTCTTAAGAAAACGGAAAATAAACACATTTTCTTGATGAATTTATTTCAAATGCTGGAAGTATAAGGAATGAATGGCCTTTTTGTGGAATTTATCGGGGATATAAACTTGGAAAAGTCGCGGGAATACTGGACGAGGCCTTCCGGCCTTCGTCCAGTATTCCCGCGACTTTTCCAAGTTTATACCCCGATAAATTCCACAAAAAGGCCATTCATTCCTATAGTAAATATTATAGAGCCTGATCTCCCATATGTTTTTATCAAATCACTAATATGTTTTCATTGCAATTTTTGAACCAGAAACAGAACTGCTGAATTAATTTCTTCCTTTGATAAACTCGTCCGTAAACCAACTCCAAACAGTGGACGAGTTTGTTGGCGAACGAAATTGTATACACATTACATTGGGTTGACCTCGCTGTGTCAATCATAATCCCCCATTTAAATAAATCAACAATAGTTGTGAGTGAGATATATTCACCCTGGCTACATAAACGACCTAGTACTGATTCGCATTGTCCGCTGACGTATTAATAAATATTTTGTTGAGTGAATGTCGAACATGGTAAACCATGACGAGAATCGACAAATTGGTCTTCTAGACTTCCCACTGATTTGTCAGGATAGCGGTCCGATTCAGAAAACACAAGCCGCTTGGTAAGCCGTGTCGTATGTGCAAATGACGTCAGCAATCGTGTGTACTTTGAATTATCGTTATGACTAAGTGCCCACGGCGTGGAATTTACACTTGGTTCAAATTGACACCACGACATCTTGAACTAGACAACACAACGAGCTGACTTATCACAGGCGTGTTACTTTAGACCAATCAGAGTCGGGTAAACAATAAAAGATAATGGTGTTGTAAATTTTATGCCGAAGCTATTTTGTACGAATTTTCAAACTGCTCATACATGTACAATATAGAATTATAGTAAGTCTACTGGAATACACGACACAGAACGGGTATCAATATCATTCAATCAAAACAACCAGATATAACTAGTGTCACCAAATGGCCTATATGGAAAGGTAAATATAGTTAAAAAGAGGACCCGACATCTATTAGCAAAATATTTTAACAATTTTAGGCTAGGAAATTTGGAAATATTCGCGGAGATTTACATTCGCGATTTCCAATCCCTCACGAAGAATTAGAAGGTATCTCGCACGCGAATATTAGTTGGTTTACAGTATGTTGTTGCTACTGAATCGGACAAATATGATTAAACAGCAGACAATAATTTTTGGTTCCCACCTTTTACGAGTTAACTTGTCCAGCAGCTTGCAATGAATTATCCCTGGCTAATGGATATTTACAGGTTTCAACCCTGTCTGGAATGAGGAGTTTGACTTCGACGTCGACGTTCCGGAACTGGCGCTAGTCCGATTTGCCGTGTACGACTGCGATCGCTATGTCGACGATTTCATCGGCTACTATATCGTGCCATTTAATGGTCTTATGCAAGGTATGGTGGATATAGTTTATTGTGTTCCAATTCAAATGTAACATGCATTACTTAATTATACCCCAGGTATACATATACATGTGCTATTCTGAGACTGTTAAACCCCAGCAAACAAACAAAACAAACTGACGGTATATAGTTTTCTCCATTCTGTTCGATCATCATATGCTATTAACTACCATTCTTGGCCCTAAGTGATATTCTTCTGTGTCGAGGGACCGTTAATACCATTATATTCCATTCTATTCAGTCTTCCATGTTTGCCGTTAATCTGTAATATTTGCAAGTGTTTGTGCACCTATTACCTCTGCAGTCGTATCTGATTTACATGAAACGTCACTCAGAGCTCCAGATAAGCTGCGTATTTGCGTAAATACCCAATTCAAATTGCCAAAAACCCAATTGAAATCAGAAGTAGCGAGTATCAAAACGCAATAAAAAATTTGTGGTACCTTTATCATGCTACAGAAAACAATAACCAGACCACAAATATAGCATATTTTTCTTATTTTCCATGAAAACACATCTTGTTATTTCATTAGAATTGTCTCCAAGGAGACAATTCTAATGAAATGCCAAGACATGTTTTCATTTCGAAGCAAACTATTCAATAATTGCTGTCTGTTGATGTGTAAACAGTAGTGTGATTTTATTTGACCCAATTAAAATATTGAAATACCCAATTGCTTCAGATATTATTTAGCACGAGAATAGAACACATGCTCAAAACGTTCACAATCACCGACCCAGATTATCATGATAACTTCCCAACTTCAGGTTACCGCCACTTCCCACTGTTCGACAAGAATGGTGAGCAGTTTCAGCAGGGTGTGATGTTTGTGCACGTGTCCATCAGTGAACCGCCCCAATGACTAGACGTAGACCGGGGGCCCACAATGTCTCCACTCGCCAGACAGATCACCGGGCGCCTCGAGGTGTGAACGTAATACACCAGGGCCTGGTTGCTCAATGCTTCTGTTAGCTTAACAGACTGTTAAATCCTTAGCATTGCTATTAAAGGATTTAACAGTCTGTTAAGCTAACATAGGTTTAGAACAACTGGGCCCAGTCGTATAACTCAACGAACCTGGGAAACTCACGAGGAACTTCCCCTTGGTCTGACAATAGACCAGACTTATAGATAAGTTACCGAAATGGGAAAATTACAAGTTATGTCGCTTGATCCTACATTAGACAAGACCTAGGTTACCGACCTTGGAAATTGACAAGTAATTTCTGCTAGAAGTACTTCCTGGGGAGTATCAGTTGTAGATTTGGTGGAGTTTTTCGGTTTGACATCACGTTGCTTCGTTACGTCAAACCGACAAGTACTGCCAATGATCCCCTAGCAGTTGGTCCAAGGGAAATTACTTGTGATTTTCCAAGTTCAGTAACTTAGTTATAAGACTGGCCAATATAGACCGTGAAACATGGTGTATACAATACAGTCGGACACAATATAGGTGTACTCGTATCCCACTGAGCGGGCGGAGTGTACAACAACGTATTAGTATTACACTGTACTACATGTCCAGGGCCTGGTTGCTCAAAGCTTCTATTAGTTTAACAGACTGTTAAATCCTTAGCCATGCTAAGGATTTAACAGTCTGTTAAGCTAAGAGAAGCTTTGAGCAACAGGCCCCAGGCTAGAGGAACATATACTGGTACTCTATAACCAGCTTGGACTGGGTGTATACAATGACATATTATGCTGTACTGTATAGACAGCTGCTATATCCAACTTGGAGAGTACAACTTGTTGTTTACACTGGCATACACATCTGTAACTGTATGAGATATTACACTCTATTCCGGTAGACACACAGTTATGCCACTGGGCTGATCATGGTAAAAACCGTTGAGCATTTATACAACTTTCGTATAAGTCGGACTCCTGACATAAGCTATGCCTTGTTTAACTCGGCTAGTAGTGACAAAATGGTTGAGTGTTTATACAAGCGTCTAGATTTAAGGTATACACATGGTAGACATTGCCTCACTTAACAGATAGTTTTGCAAGGGTTGAGTGTTTTTACAATGATCTCGGTCTAAGCCAGACGCCCGAGATATGCTAGACTTTATCTAATTCAGCTAGCGGAGATACAATTGTTGATTGTTTTCCTAGCAGTGATACAGTAGACGAGTTTTGTGTGCCAGAATCTGGTTCATATTTACTACACATATATGAAAGATACAAATTTTGGCTCCATGTTTCAAAGGTTGGCACATGCAATATTGTGTGTGAAACATAATTTTATCACTTCCATTTAGTTATAAAGCAATTTTCTATTTGTATTTTATTCCATGCAATAATGACCAATCAATATGTGACTTGCCAAGGCAAACAGGGGATTATTGCTTTTTTTAACCCTTCCACAGGCTATAAAACCAAAATTTGCAAATATTGTAGATCCAGGTGAGCCGGCTCATGGCTCACCAGGGCCTACAGTGTTTGTCAGATTTTGTAAAAATACCCCATTTCTAATTTCTATTGAAACAGCCCAAAGTGTCACGGAGCAGTCGTCGTCAGATATTCAGGGATAAAAAAAGGTTAAGCCCCAGACAAACCTTCACGACCACAGGTCTGATAAGGGCATACAATATCAAATTGCAAAAACAAAATGTGTGCATCTAATGAAGCCGTTGGATCTGTATTGGCATGTATGACAGTTCTAATCAAACCAGTAGCCGATTTCATCAAAATTGCAAAGTATACTTTCCTAGCAAAGTATACTTTGAGGGAGCAATCATTGATTTTTCCGAAATGTATTATTTCATGCAGAACTAACGATTGCATATATTTGATGATTAAAACTATGCAGAATTATTATACTGAATTTATTACATTATCACAGCCAAAATTGGCTGTGATAATGTAATAAATTCAGTATAATAAAAATTAATAAATTAATCCTAAAATTGAAAATTTCTCCCTCAAAGTATACTTTGCTAGGAAAGTATACTTTGCAATGTTGATGAAACGGCTACAGACCAATCAGGGGCGGATCCAGGATTTCGGGTTAATAGGGGGGGGTGGCGAAACTATTTTGCAATACTCGACTATATTATCGAACGAGCTATGCAAAATAGTCGACCGAGCGGACATTTTTTTAAATCTACATCGTATTTCCTGCGTTCTAGCGCATTTTGGAGCAAAAATGTTGACACTGTCACAGTATGTTTAGACTTGATTTTTGATTGAAAACTTTTAATTTTGAAACAATAAGACAACGACCGAAAAATGCATGGAATACATGGCACTTGGCATGAAACGTGCCTTGTAACTTGTAAAAAATCTTTACTCGGCAAATTTTAGGGAGCGCGCGCGCCGGGTCCGCCCCCCCCTGAATCCGCCCATGCCTATAGTGATAAAAGGCCCACAATATGTCGCACATAAAAACTCAATAATACCCTTCTTGTTCTGGGTAGTCACCAAATATTTTACTTATTTTTATTGTTCTTCCATCAGCCAATTTACACACTGGTTCGGTTGTTATAGATCTCTTACTTGTAAGTTAACCCTTACTACGCTGAATTAAATGTTGTCGTCTGCTGGAAATGTTTTATTTCCAATATTTCTCGACAAAAACCTGGTTTTGACAGCACATGAGAATCGTCTCCAGTGGAGACGATTCTCATGTGCTGTCAAAACCAGTTTTTTATGAAGAATTAAAGCAAAAATGAAAAACAGCAGACGGCAATTTCCGTCAACAGCGTAGGAAGGATTAACCCATTTCAAGTGGGATACAGATTCACACAGATAAACATTTCCCCGACATTTATTTTTCTATTTTTGTCGAGCCCGCTTGCGGAAAGAGACATAGTGATCACAATGACGTCTGGGCGTCCGAAATCGCGTTAAAGTTTTTAAATACCTTATATCTCTGCAGTCCTATGTCACATTGACTTGAAACTTCATCAGCCATATATTCATGCTGTATCCCACTCATGCGACCCCTGTGCCCATGGTCAAATGACTTAGAATTTTGCGTTAAATTTCTGTCCAAATTTGCGTTAAAGTTTTCAGATACCTACTAGCTCTGTAACCGTAAGTCGGAGTTGCTTGAAACTTTGTATGCTTATTGGTCATCATCCAACTAATCAGTCTGTGTCCACTCATGCGGTCCAAGATCAAGGTCAAATGACTTTAAAATTTGTGTTAAAGCTTTTACATACCTTTTATCTCCACAACCCTTATTAAATTCAAACTTCAAATAAATATACTCTTGAGACCATCAAATGCCTCGACAGCTCGACATGGGGGCCGTAGCCATCTGGTCTGTATGTCTCAATGAAAATACTTGTTGTTACCAGTCATAGAAACGGTTCAAATGAGTGGTAACAACATATACTCTTGATGAGAAGTAATGGTGTATCCTCCACACGAATTGGGTTAATTTTACTTCTTCCATAGATCACTGTTGTTACATTTTGCCAATGTTAACTCTTTGCATGCTTGCGGCGAAAATATCCGCCAAACGAATTGGGAGTATATGTTTTATTTCTCTCTGTAAATACGTCTTGAAATTTCATTAGAATTGAGTCCTCAGGACTCAATTCTAATGAAATTCCAAGACATATTCATGATATTTACGGGGAGAAATACAAGAAAATATGATGAATTTTTGTCCGCTAGTTTTGAACTATTTATAGCCCACAAGTTTCCCAGCATGCAAAGAGTTAACTGGGCCAGATATTTCATCATATCTCATATGAGAAGTTCAAGAGCACAAGCAGATACATTTTGTATGTGCTCCAAAATATTTGCCAATTTATGTCATTTACACATTATAGATTTTTTTACAGAAATTAATGCAAGGCTATGATGCAAAGTCAGAAACTGCCATAGAGTGGCACAAATTATAAAGGCTACAATTTGACATACGGCCAGAGAAAGTTAATTTGCAGATTCTCATCCCCTCCCAACCATAATATAAATGACCAAAATATTTATTTGTACAGTGAAACCTCTCTAATTCCGACACCCTGGAAGGTAAATCAGGCATATAACCATTCTGGGACATACTTATACATTTTGCAATCATGAACATGCATTATTATCTGAGATGTGTTAACAAGAAACCTCTCAAAATGAGATCACATATAGTATCTTGGTGTCCGGTTTAGAGAGGTTCCACTGTATGTATAAATTATTGACTTTCTTTAACACTAATTAGAAACAAATTTCAATTAAAAAGAAATGTCTCCCACCTCAGGTGGGTAGCAGGTAGGGAGAATGTGATGGGTAATTTAACGATCGGGGTTCATCCTTACCGGAATCCCGACTGGAGACCTGGTTGGCCCTCACATACGTCTTTGGTATTTTGTATGTGACGGTTGAATCTGGTTATATCGCTTATGTGAGTATTACAATTATTTGTAATCCTATTTTAGGGGAAGGGGCTAAGTGACTTTGGTATGGTATGGACCTGGAACCAGGTCAGGTTATTCTAATTTCAGGGCTGAATATATTTGTTCTCGATGTAAATATTCCGTTCTGATTTTGGGATTTTCCCCCCCAATGCAGCAGGTTAAAACAGGATCGAACCAGTTTGCCGGCCTTACACCTTAGCTGTTGATAGGCCGTTAAACACCAATAAACAAACGAACAAACAAACTTCCACCACAGTTTATACAAAATTGGATGAGAATCGACCAATACATTTTCTATGGTGTAACCTGGCTTATTTTATTTCTGACCAGTGTAGAACCTGGTCCAAATGAGCAATAATCTACAACAATCGTGACAAAGGCAATAAACCCTGTTATGACAGCTTGTCTCCCACATATATTTGACAGGACTAGGGATTCCGCTGGGGGACCAACAGAGCAATAAGTTGATCTACAACAATCGTGACAAAGGCAATAAACCCTGTTATGACAGCTTATCTCCCATTGCATAGCAGTTACGACCTTATGTTACTAGACCATCGATATATTTGACAGGACAAGTTACAACTCAAATAATGCTGCATATTTGCCAATTCTGATCGGGGTATACAGTTGGTAATCTAGTTAGCAGAATGGCCTGAATGCCTATGTAGATAATTGGTCAGAAATCAAATGTCACAAAGTTTGTTGTCAAAGCTGGCTCATGTGTAAATTCATACTGTAAGAATTTATATTGGCAGCCTTCCTCAGTTACGGTACTGAGAATTTTAATGTTATTCATTAACCCTTCAAGACATCAGGGGCCCATTTCACTAAACTTCTTACGACTAAAATGTTCGTAAGTGAAAATTTAAGATCGTCTGTAAATTACAATTTATGGATTTACATTTATTGAGCATAGGCTGCATATGCAGCCTATGCTCAATAAATGTAAATCCAATAATTGTTTACAAGAAAATAGTGTTAATGTGAAATTTACAGACTATCATAATTTTGCACTTACGAACATTTTAGTCGTACAAAGTTTAGTGAAACGGCCCCCAGTTTTGTACAAAAATCAGAAAGTGTCCTCTAACTGTGCAGATCCTGATGAGACGGCTCGTTGCAAGCTGTGGAATCGAGTTCTGTAGTGTTGAAATGATTTATGGTAAAACATATATGAACATTCCAATAAAATTCGGCATGTTGACTTGCATTGCTGAAAACCCATAGTCATGTTTGCCAAGATGATTTAAATCAGGTCACATGTCGCAAAATTTTGAGACAGTTGTGCCGAAATATGGGGGATTTTGAATGTTGTTTTTAATAAAACTATTTTATACGACGAATATGCAATGCCATGTCTAAAGCAATATGGAAATATGTAAAGCAACTAACTTTTGAATTCATGTATTTTGCAAGTATCGTATTGTAAATATAGCTCAGTTACATTATTTGTATATATTTGTAAATACATGTATGTATAAATACAGAAGTATATGTTTAGCACACACTTTTATCTGCCTTTAGTGCATATGCATGTTTAGATACATTGTATATGTATATAATGGTTGGCATTGATAATGGTTGCCATAGTAACTGTTCATGTGTGATTGATGTGTTGACAATAGTTGCCATATTAACTGTTCATGGTGATTGTGATTGATGTTGACAACGGTTGCCATAGTAACTGTTCATGTGTGATTGATGTGTTGACAATAGTTGCCATATTAACTGTTCATGGCGATTGCGATTGATGTTGACAACGGTTGCCATAGTAACTGTTCATGTGTGATTTGATATTGACAATGGTACTTATACTTTGTCGGAGTTTCTCCAATCTGCCAGTGGGGGCATTTGTGTACTAACAGGCCAGATGTTCTTGTTGCTAACAAATTTTGAACTGTTATCTTTCCATAATTCCAGCACAAAAATATTTACACAATTCCCTAACATTTGATTGGCCCGTAGCAAATCTCTGTCCAAAATTTATATCCCAGTAAACTCCCACGCCAAACTACTTTCCGTAACTGTGAGGCGCAGTTAAAATAATTCTTAAGAAAACGGAAAATAAACACATTTTCTTGATGAATTTATTTCAAATGCTGGAATTATAAGGAATTAATGACCTTTTTGTGGAATTTATCGGGGATATAAACTTGGAAAAGTCGCGGGAATACTGGACGAGGCCTTCCGGCCTTCGTCCAGTATTCCCGCGACTTTTCCAAGTTTATACCCTGATAAATTCCACAAAAAGGCCATTCATTCCTACAATGGTTGTTGGATAAACTTGATACATTGTCTCGTCTTTCGTATAAAACATTGCCTCGTCGTTTCGTGTATTGGCGTTATCCTGTGTGCTGTACAGGTTGAAACATTTATTACACGACCAGCAATAACCTACCTTGTGGAACATAATTTTGGGCAATACTTTTATACAAAATTTAGACCTGGCACCATGTCCGCTTATTCTAATTTCAGGGCTGAATTATATATTTTTATATGTAAATATTCTGTTCTGATTTTGGAATTTTCCCCCCAATGCAGCAGGTTAACCCTCACTATGCGGAAGACGAAAATTCTCGTCTGCTGTTTTTCATTTTTGCCTTAATTCTTAACAAAAAACGTGTTTTGACAGCACATGAGAATCGTCTCCAGTGGAGACGATTCTCATGCGCTGCCAAAACAGGTTTTCATGGAGAAATATTGAAAATATAACATTTCCAGCAGACGACAAAATTTAATTCAGCATAGTAAAGGTTAAATACGGGATTGAACCCGTTGGCCTGGCCTTAAATGACCTTAGCTGTTGATAGGCAGTTAAACTCCAAGAAATCATATCAAGATTTTATGTCGGTTGTATTTGCTTAGGATAAACATTATTTTCACAAAATTGTTTTTATTTTATTTTAGTATATGTCGCGACCACCATTTGAACCATCTCGATGGGACTGTTCAAATGAGTGGTCACCACATATACCCGGTACTTTCATTGAGAAAAAACATAGCAAATATTTTAAAAATTTCATAACTGTATTCCGAATGCAATTAATTTAAATATGCAAATAATTCATGTTTTATTGTATTTATTCCTGCCATGGTTTGTTTACCTGTGTGCATGTACATGTACCAATAACATTTGTACAGTGTATATCCATGACTGGATATGTTGCCAAAATACGTCACTTGGCAAACATAGTCTGCCCTGATCACAAACTGTTAGCGGGCCATATATGTGGTTTTCAAACGAACAATCATGTTGTCAATTTATATATGGTATATGTAATAATGCCATACCGGTAATCCATTTTATCCCGTCAACACAGTGCGTATGTGCCGTGAAACACGGTGCCGTGAAACATTTTTGATATCCAGTCAATACTATTTTTGCATTTTACAGCCATTTGTAGGTGTTGACGGGATAAATAGAATAGTAGGTTAGTGCCATGAATGGGAAAAAATATCTGGCGCGGCACGGAAACGGGATGTGCTCGGCAGAGCCTCGCCCATCCCGTTTCCTGAGCCTTGCCAGATATTTTTTCCAATTCGCGGCACTAACCTACTATTCTCTATTTCAGTGTTATGTAATTAGGCAGTGGCGGATCCAGGAGGTGGGTCTAGAGGGGGCGTGGATTCTCAATTGCAAATGAGACACATAATTATGATCATCAACTTTCATAAAATTCAGATAAATGTTTTCTGCATTTTTCTTATTTCTCATCGAAAGTATAAGTTTCTACCATGAGTCGGTTCATCTGAGTGGTAACAACGTACACTGTGGGTGAGAAATAAGGAAATATGTAATCAGATCTTGCCACATAAAAAATCGGTTAACCCTTTGAACCCGAAAGCCCGCTATATCGGTTTATGCAAACAGTGCAGATCCAGATGAGCCGGCTCGTAACGAGCCGTCTCATCAGGATCTGCATTGTTTGAAAGTAATTTTCATATTTTTGAGAACAACAAATACCCCCTTTTCATAAATGGACGAATCTGAAAATCGTTGTGTGAGCGTTGGATTGGTCGGAACAGTAGCATATCACAGTCCATTCCAGTTCCTTAGGGTTGAAAGGGTTAAGATCCCAATGTGCGACAGACACGCCCCTGCCTGGATCCGCACCTGTTAGGCTTCACAAAATGGGCTGATCATCAAGAATGAGCTCATCAAGTTGGCAACCAGTGTAGATCCAGATCTGCATAAAACATTCATGTACAGTGGAACCTCTCCAAACTCGACACCCTGGGAGGTCCACTGTAAATCATGCATATGGGCACCCAAAACAGGCATATGTGGTTTGCGATCATGAACAGACGTTATCAATAGTGGGAAATGAAAATAAAGACATACAATTAATCAAACATAGAGTGTATGTCCGGTTTAGAGAGGTTCTACTGTACATGTATATCTTGTCAAGCTAATAGACGCTATTGTTTCAACCATTACACCGCTATCTTAATTTTTTGTCGTCTGCTGTTTATTTTCTATTTTCCATTTTAACATCAAAAACATGCTTTGACAGCATTTTAGAATAATTTGCAACATGCTTTGACAGCACTTTAGAATCGGAAATGATTCTTAAGTGCTGTCAAACCATGTTTTTATTGAGAAATAAGGCAAGATATAAAAGCAACAGCAACGACAATTGTTGTGTATAGCGGTCTAAGGGTTAACAACTTAACACTGTTTTACACAAGAAAATAATTGTTATCGAGAGTTTTAAAATAAAAATACTTGTCTTATAAAGAATTACCTTGTATATTTTTATGTCTTCTGCAAAATATGATCTACGAACGTAGAGAAATAGGGAACAAATAGGGAACGGATGAACATTGTACATGTGAACATGTGAACATGTACTGTGATCGGCCATATGTGTCCGTTGTATGCAGAGTATACATGATTACCCATCAGCTATCCATGCTTTGCCTTTGGGAGTACATGTAGCTACATTCTGTGATTAACTGTCTAATTCCTGAAACTCGGATTAAATATGTGTCTTAATACCATGACACATGCTTATATAAATCTGGAGAGCATGTTCTTGAAATTTGTACTCGAAAGTAGGCAGTTGAATTGAGCTCAGCCTCAACGAATCAAACGTCCTAATTTCAAAGAGTACAATGTCAAAAAGCTTTATAAGCCCAGGCGGTTGAAGGCATTTTTCTCATACATGGGGAAGGCACCTAAATCTGTGACATTGCTTGCTGTCCGATTCACATGGTGTCTACCTCTCCCTCGGGTAAGAAAAACATTGTTGCATTCACCATATTCACATAATTCATGCAATAACACATTAAATACATGTACACTATAATGTATTCATTTTGTTTATTTTGGTTTCCACACGTGAGCATCCACAACAATACCGGACGATTTGTGATCATTGGAGCCCCAGATCAGCCTGTACATCTACTGATAAAGGCGAATCCCGAATCCACAGACGGACAGGGAGAGGTCCATGTGTACCCAAATTATTTTTGCGGTGCATATAAAAACATTCCATCGGATATTCTATATGGTCTAGACATGAATTAGTGCCTGTAACCTGTCTTTGGGTCGATATCTTGAGATTAGAATTTTTACAAGAACTGTCTATAAAAAGAAGTCCGTAAGTCAGTGGTTAGATTGTTATAAATAGTAAGTTTGGGACCTGTAGCCTATTTCACTAACATTGCAAAGTATGCTTATCTAGCAAAGTATACTTTAAGGAAGAAATTTTCAATTTAAGGACACATTTATTAATTTTTATTATACTGAATTTATTACATTATCACAGCCATTTTGGCGGTGATAATGTAATAAATTCAGTATAATAATTCTGCATACTTTTAATCATCAAATATATGCAGCCGTTAGTTCTATATGAAACTAGAAATGGACGCTTGTCGACAAGCGCATGTGTATCCCCCTCCCCAGATACACAAGTGTAGTTTGAAAAAAGGGTGTTCGAGTTATGCTCCGGAGACAAAATCAGTGACGGAAAAACAAAGGGAGATAACTAAAAAATTAGTGATGCAAGAGTTGTCATTCTTGCGTGACACACCTTTAGGGTTGTGGTCTATGCATGTGTGAAGTTTCATGAAAATATTCCAAAGGGTGTTCGAGTTATGCTCCGGACACGAAATCAGTGCACGAAATAACAAAGGGAGATAACTAAGAAATTAACGACGCAAGAGTTGTAATTCTTACGTGCGACACACCTTTGGGTCGTCTTCTATGCATGTGTGAAGTTTAATAAACTAGAAAATGTGTTCATAGAACACGGATGTCCCACATATCGCTTTGATAATAAATGAGGCCAAATTCCAAGTCAAAATTTTCTTTTACCTGAGCGTTAAAGTTTTTGAAGCACCAAGTATGTGACCTCGACCCTGAGCTTGGCGGGGGCAGGACGAACGTGGATTTGGCACAGGGCGGTAGAGGACCATTAGAGCAATGCGTATATGAAATATGAAGCTGATCCGTGAAAGAAAACAGAAATTATAAGATATTTACCTGAGCTTTAAAGTTTTTGAAGCACCAAGTATGTAACCTTGACCCTGGGCTTGGCGGGGGCAGGACGAGCGTGGATTTGGCACAGGGCGGTAGAGGACCATTAGAGCAATGCGTATATGAAATATGAAGCTGATCCGTGAAAGAAAATAGAAATTATAAGATATTTACCTGAGCGTTAAAGTTTTTGAAGCACCAAGTATGTGACCTTGACCCTGGGCTTGGCGGGGGCAGGACAAACATGGATTTGGCACAGGGTGGTAGTGAACCATCAGAGCAATGTGTATATGAAATATGAAGCAGATCGGTCGAAGGATGAAGAAATTATGAGACATTTACCCGAGTGTTAAAGTTTTGTGACGGACGGACGGACGGACGGGAGGATGGGACGCACGTTCCTACGAATACTCTATAAAAAGACCCAACAAGAGTACCCAACACTATCCTAACCCTACCCAATAAGATCCCCGTACGCTTACAACAAGTACCCATTCGTGTGTGCGGACGGACGGACGGACGGACAAGGGTAACACTAAATGCCCCCTCCACTATCGTGGTGGGGCATAAAAATATTCCAAAGGGTGTTCGAGTTATGCTCTGGATACGAAATCAGAGCATGAAACAACAAAGGGAGATAAGTAAACAAGAATTCCGTGAATCAAATGCCTCGCCTTGTCCCGCCTTGACCTCAAGCCTGGGCCCGAAAGCAATTTTCACTGGCCCGAACATATTATACAATTATTGACTAGTGAGCCATAGAATATCAAGATTATATTCTATGGCTCACTAGTCAATAATTGTTTTATTATATGATAATAGTCTGTATATAGCACTTACGACCTTCTGCTACTAGACAAAAATTTAAAAAGAATTTGAAAAAAAAAAGGAAAAAAAAAGTTAAAAATTAAAAATAATAATGCTTGCTACTGGAGCCCAGAATTTTTTTTTAATAGTCCTATATTTATCTACATATATCTGCACAGGTCCACATAATGCCACAATATTTTCAACAAAGTTTACGGAAATGTAATATACAATGTAGTAATTTACCTGTATAAATTACCTGTGGTCAGATAGTGGTCAAGACTAGACACTTGCACATGCTAGCACATGCACAGGTGAATGGTTCTCCCAGTCTCTATTGTTCAACCGGAGAAGGCTATTGTTCTCTCTACAGGTAAGGTGTACAGAGCACACAAGAAAACAGGTATTCATGCATTATTGTCCAGTTTGTAGAGTGCGCAAAACAAAAAAGGGAGATAACTAAAAAATTAGCTACGCATGAGTTGTCATTCTTGTGCGCGACACACCTCCAGGTCGTGGTCTATGCATGTGTGAAGTTTCATGAAAATATTCCAAAGGGTGGTCGAGTTATGCTCCGGACAGGAAATCAGTGCGCGAAAACAAAAAAGGGAGATAACTAAAAAATTAGTTATGCAAGAGTTGTCATTCTTGTGCACGACACACCTTTGGTTCGTGGTCTAATTGTATGTGTGAAGTTTCATAAAAATATTCCAAAGGGTGGTCGAGTTATGATCAATCAGTGCGCGAAACAAAAAAGGGAGATAACTAAAAAATTAGCTATGCAAGAGTTGTCATTCTTATGCGCGACACACCTTCGAGTCGTGGTCTATGCATGTGTGAAATTTCATGAAAATATTCCAAAGGGTGGTGGAGTTATGCTCCGGACACGAAATCAGTGCGAGAAACAAAAAAAGGGAGATAACTAAAAAATTAGCTATGCAAGAGTTGTCATTCTTGTGCGCGACACACCTTCGGGTCGTGGTCTATGCATGTGTGAAGTTTCATGAAAATATTCCAAAGGGTGGTCGAGTTATGCTCCAGACACGAAATCAGTGCGCGAAACAAAAAAGGGAGATAACTAAAAAATTAGCTATGCAAGAGTTGTCATTCTTGTGCGCGACACATCTTCGGATCGTGGTCTATGCATGTGTGAAGTTTCATGAAAATATTCCAAAGGGTGTTCGAGTTATGCTCCGGACAAGAAGTTTCTGCGGCGGACGCGGACGGCTGTCAAATCCATAGTATCCCCCGACGGATGAAATCGGCTACTGGCTATCCTAAGATC
>CM055273.1:58250832-58280968 GCA_029237695.1 Conchocele bisecta | reverse complement strand
TCTTTAAATTGCTCCTATTCACAACAAATCATGCTACATTCACCCTTTGTACACGCAATAAGGCACTAAGCTACGTAAGTTGGAATGTACGTCACTACTAGCGGGGTTTCCCAGATAAATTGCAATACAGCCGTGTTCAATGGTGGAGCTTCCTCCATTTGCGATAATAAACTGCCAAACGTATGTATATTACCATGGACAAGTTGTGATTGTATTCATACAATATTCATTGATGTATTCTGTGACATGTGTCTTCGGAGTTACCATCTGAGAAACCGTCACTTTAAGGACTTAGCCCTATTCTTCTACTGACACCTTCAATTACTTGATACATTATTTTGATCGACGGATTTTAAATAGTTTTCTTTAAAACTATAATAAACATAGTTTCGAACCCCTTGTATACCGTAACAGACCAATACAGATTTTCGGTCTACCCAACTTACCAGCCGGCGTGTTAACATCGTACGGCACCGAGCCTGTGTAGTCAACGGGGGCAATCACAGGAGCCTCGTTCTCGTCTTCAATGTCCAGAACCTGCGGTCCACTATCGACAACGCCCGAATTACCGTCATCAACTCTGTAAAGCAATGAGTTCAGGAATTAGAAAATACACGGTGTGTGATTACGTGGTTTCCGAACGGCGTGACGTCATGTCCTCTAGATGTGTTTACAGCAGATTTCCTGTAATATCTTCTAATAGCATCACGGATTTTTATGAAAAACATTGAAGCAAATGTGTTCACTTCCACGGGTATCGGTGGTCTTGTTGTTTAACGTTATGTATTTAATAAAATGTATACAGACATTATGTCTGTGTGACATTTCACGATTCAACCTTAACGTGCATCGTCACGTGGTTACAACAACAACAACAACAATGGCTGAAAGTGCTAAAATCTTTCCCACTCCAAAGTAAGTATTATTTGATATTTTCCTCAATATGCAACTGATTTTGATGGCGCAGTTAACGCGTCTTCATGAGCTGCAATTGGTCGTCCCGGAAGTTCGGCACATGTCGTGTTTTCTTCGCAAAAAAAAACCATAGAAGTTTGGGCCAAAGTACAGAGTCCACCAAGTACAACTTAACAAGATGCGTGATGCGCCAGATTTCATCAAAATCCGCTACATAATACGGACAAAATAAAAGAATATGTTCTTTGAATCGGAGGGATTCTGGAAGTTTCAGTACGTGTTGTTGTTGTTTTTATTGTTGTTGTAACCACGTGATCATACACCTTGAACCTTATCTTAATACATTCCAGCAAAGAATTCGTCTGTTCAGACTCCTGTGTTAACACATTTCTGAATCGGAAAACACCTGCTCGGTTACCAAGTTCAGATCCGGTTGTTCACTGATATCGAGGCAATATAAAAGTGGCCGTTTTGAGACTTTTTGAAAAGTGGGTCAATACACACCAATCGTCCAAACTGTGATTTGAATGTGAGATTATACATAGCTACTTAAAAAAAGATGTTTTAATGATTCTGTTTTGCAAAATTAATTACCTTAAAATTAATTGCAAAGTTTGGCTCAAAATCTTTAGAATTGACAACAATTTTCTCGTATCATAGAAGCAAACAAAAAAAAACATTCCATACACGGATTGGACAATTACTTTTCCATTTAGAAACAATTTACTAGTTATTAGTCTAAAGAGTGTTTATAATGCTAAAGAAAATAAAATAAAATAAGATTTAGTAAATTAAAATCTTTTTAAAAAAAGACATGGACAAATTGCCCTAGCAAGGCCTTAATATAAAATATATGTTGACACCGGTAGCGCGAGGTCAAGCGCGAGATTTGGGTTTATATATAGCCCATCCATATTCTTCGTGTGAGAGACGTGTAGTCTAAAAATGAAAGTCGAATGTAAATTTGATTTAAATGGGAAATAGTGGCTTGTCAATGCATACTTTCTTCATTGTCTGTGTCTATCATAGAAATGTGATTTTATAAACAGAAGATGAGCCACTGTTGATTTTTGTCGAGAATTAGTCAAGCATGACTTGCTATGAAGTGGACTTCATAGTTGGATGTCGATCCGATGCATGTGAGGAAAAATATGCACTTGAAAGCAAATACACCGATATCCGCGTTACCCCGATACCCGTGAACATGGCTATATAGTTTACTTTAAGTTTTTCTGACATTGCTACACCACCGCCTGCGCTAATCTTGCCAAAATTTGAATTTTAATTTATTTTAAAAAAATACTTGACTATTGTGCTACAGCTAAGGCACAACCAATCAAACTGCTTGATTGCCAATGCATGTTCAGAAACGTTGACAGCCTGGCAAGATTAACCCTTTCAACCCTAAGGAATTGGAATGGGCTGTGATATGCTAATGTTCCGACCAATCCAATGGTCACAAAATGATTTTCAGATTCGTCCATTTATGAAAAGGGTGTTTTTGTTCAAAGAAATATTAAAATTACTTTCAAAAAGTGCAGATCCTGATGAGACGGCTCGTTACGAGCCGGCTCATCTGGATCTGCACTTTTTGCATAAACCGCTATAGCGGGATTTCGGGTTCAAAGGGTTAAAGAAGGCGGTTGTGTAGGAACTCACAGAGGAATTCAGAGTCTTGACCGATTCGGAGGCGATGTTATCCAACTCCAAGGTGCATGATTACGTGGTTACAACAACAACAACAACAATTACTGAAGCTTGCAGAAGCGCCACCGATTCAAAGTACGTATTCTTGTATAGTGTCCTTATTATGAACGGATTTTTATGAAATATGGCGCATCAAACGCGCCTTGTTAAGCTGCATTTGTCCCAAACTTCTGTTGTTTTGTGCGAGGAATCGATGTCCGTGTTTACTAATACGGAAATCGATTCTTCGCAAAAACGACATAAATATGTGCCGAAGTCCCGAGACCACCAAAATGCAGATAATGAAGAGGCGTTTGCTGCGCCATATTTCATCAAAATCCGTTGCATATTAAGGAAACTATCAAATAATACATATATTGTATATACATAATGGGCGTTCTGGATAAATAAAGTACTAACACATTTACCTTCTGGACCAACCCAAAAATGCATAAAAAAAATTATAGTTTTATATTAAAAAAAATATATATATTAAATTAAGTCTTATTGTTTTAAAAATAAAAATACAACTTTATGTACAATAATTGTACAACATTCTGTACAATAATTTTACAACTATTTGTACAGTACAACTTTCTGTACAAAAAAATGTACAACTTTCTGTACAATAATTGTGAAACTTTCTATACAGTACATCTTTCTGTCTAAAAAACATGTACTAAAATTGCTAGTAGAGGGTTAAGTTGGAATCCTCGCAGACTTTCAGGACCTGAAGCTGAAGTAAAAACAAATACCAATGGGCTAAAACCTCAAATTTATATATTTTATTTAACCTCTCTTCTTCTTTCTCTTCTTCTTTTCACGAATATTGCGACCACCACACTCGATGCAAATATGATAAATGGTACTTTTACCTAAACCGCATTTTAAACATGGAACAACTGTACTTTTATTATTTTTTATTATAAATTTACGAGTTTTACAATAATCACTATCATTTGTGTGCTTAAATTTACATGGTTCACGGTGACCAATTGTAAGCATTTTACAATGACGTTCCATTATTTAACAATCAGATGTATTAGTTTAATTACTACAGGTAAAAATATTACACATATCAATCGTTAAAAAAAATGGCGTATATTAAACTATTAATTATTTTATATATAAATGAAATCCGATGTAAGATATCTACTACGATTACACAGTGAAGGAAAAAATGATGATGAAGCACTTAATGCCTCATTAAAAACTTTTGAACCTATGAAAAGACATGCATTTCGAATATCAAAAAGTTTAGAACAAGAAGAATATAAAAACTAAAATTAGTAGATAAACCATAACCTATACCGGCACCATTGACAGCAAAACCTATAGAAACCGAATCTACAACCTTAGAAAACTTGCGTAAAATTCATAAACAAAAGTATGAAGCTGTAATCAATAAACTTAAATCTAATAAAAGCACTAACTTCTTAGAACTCGTAGATTAACCAAATGTGGATATTTCAAAGCATACGAAATATATGTGAAAAAAATAAAAAGACCTTCAAAAACGATTGTCTGATAAGGAAGATATTATAAAACATCAACTTATAGATGAGTTAAAAGAGATACAAAGATTACTGTAGATGTATACAAAGATGATGGTGTGGAAACAAAACTAACAACAGGAGTATTTCCTTAGCGAACAATATGCTATATTGAATTCAGAAAAATAAGGTGAATTTTACAAAGAATCGTCTTCACATATTCAAAAAAGTATTGAAAACCTCACAAACACGGCTGCAGGTATGATGATTGCCCACTATAATAAATTATATTTAAATATAGCAAACTACGAACCATTACTAGGCTCTTCTTATATTCATCTACCAAACGAATTAGCAGTAAAGAAGGCAATGATCAATGTAAAAGATAATGACGATAAATGGCTCATACATGCTATAAACTCAAGGAATTGATTTCCCCTTCCCAATTTCGCAAATACCAAAAATAGAGAAACAAAATAATCTAGCTATCAGGTATCACTGTGCTAAATATAGTACACATCGGCCAGGGGGTATGCTTTAGTAGTCCGGTATAAAAAAAATAGTGCAGACGTTTTGAGGCCACAGACCCAGTTTGCTTGTAAATCCTGATCCATTACAGCCCAATTTTACTTGAGAAACATGTTGGGGTGTTTTTAACACCAGTTTCCAGCATATTTCTAGCATTTAAAAGAAATTACTGAGCCTGCTTGTCACGTGATGTGAACACTACGTCACATGACACTTTGATGATAAACAATATGGCGGACAGGACAATGTTGAAATTTTCTTTCTTAGGAGTAAGTGAACATATTGTTTAATTAGTGAAAATCCGGTGCAGACAGGTTGCAGGTTATGAACAGGTAGGTTCCACAGCATCCATACGAATAGTGAAAGTGTGAGAGAATGGCCATATTTGGAGGAATCGGTTAAGTTGTATAGTAAAACTAATTGGTGGTTGCTAGCCTATAAGCATTTCCGGGTCATCAGTGGATGTCGTCTGCTTTCTTTGAAAACAATTCTAAACGGTTTTAATCATGGCTACAGCAAGTTTTATTAAGAGGACAAAGGACAGAATTGCTGGAAAATCAGTTTTATTTAATAAAATGAAAATGGTTGCATCAAGTGGGTCGGGATAACCACAGGTGTGCGAGTCAAATATGGAAAGATTAAAAGTTAAATTTCAAATGATGCAAGAACAAAATACTATTATACACATAGAGTAGCATTCATGTTACACCATAATGTGTTTGAAATACCCAGGCACCTTGAAATATCACATTTATGTGGTTGTTCCCTGTGTGTTAACCCGGCCCACCTGAGTGCTGAGTCAACAATCATAAATAATTCTCGAAAGAATTGCCATAGCGAAAAGCGCTGTCTGAGCCATGCACTCGACGGCGTCACATATCCACCCTGTATCTGCTAATAGTTCCTGTTTTATTAATTACGGACGGTAAATTAACTGTATACCTATCTACATTATGTACATGTCTACAAACTAATTACACAGATTTGAGATGCATCAGGGAGCCAGATGAGCCTGTTACTGCTGACTAGTTCAGCCATATTAAAGTGGCGCGTCGCTTTAATTGGCACTGTGTATTTGATTACTAACCGGTATCAAGTGTATAGCTCCCCCACAGGTAGCAACGTTTTTCTAAACATTATTTATTGACTCGGTTGATACTTGCAAACATTATGACCAAATTTGGCTGCGCGATCAGGGTCTACGCCAGTACTTCTTGGCTACATTTTTCCAGAAAAAAATTCAAAATTTTAAATTTAGCAGAAATTATATCATACCGCTGCAAGCTGTTTTCTGCTACTGTTTATTAATTGTAATAAGCACCCAGCTAAGGGAAGATGGAGTGAAAGTTGCAATTTAAGGCCGAAGGTAAAAAAACATCGGATTCCCTGATACATCACAATTCTTACAGCACATATTGTTTCGAGCTATCACAATATGATATATTGTGAGTACTACATGGCTGCTCAGATAGTCAACTTTAATTATCAGTATGCACTTACAAGACTCTCGTCCTTACATGTAGTGCTGCTTTTCATACATACTAGCAAGCATACTGGTGCTCGAGTAGATGGGGCAGGTTTGCAAAGTCTGGTTTAGGATCTGTCATACCCTTGGCGTAATGTAACTCAGAGTTTAGTTTGAATTTTCGTAATCGCGCGGCATACTTAGCTTTCTTTAGTTTACGCATTGTGGTCTGACACTTTTTCCGTACACGACTTTTCTCTGTCTTCCGGATGTGCTTGATGACTGAAGAACCTTTTGTTAAGCTGGCCCCTACTGAGTCTGTTTTCAGTATTGTAGCATCCCCAAAACCTAAGTTTAAGTTTAGAATTGTACCATGAATTCGACCGGGGAAATTGCGCGTGAATGTCGTTGCTTTTGAATTTGATGTCGGGTACGCACGGTTTGCTGCTTCACATTTTTGAGTTGAAGTGAGTAATTTTGTACTGTCAATTGATTTAGGACCAAGGAAAGTTTCTATGCACCGTTTCAGAACAAGTACATCATCCTCCGTCATTTTTAACATTGTAGTTTGGGGGGAGGTAGTTCTTTGCCCTGCGGTAGTCCCCGGGGCAAACCAAACTATACTGTGAACATTGCTTGCCACAGTAACCTTTGAAACACATGACTATTGTGCAAATTATTCCTGGCATTATGCTCTTTATTTGTTCTAAGTTACCATTATGTTTGGCATGTGCTTGCCTCAACTCTGCAATGCACCTGGATCTTACAGAGAGAGAAAATCGGTTTCTCAAGTTTGTTTTCTTGACCCCACGAAACATGTTCGAGCTAAATGGCGCCTTGTTTATTTCTCGTTTCAGGGAGTTACTCAGATGGCGAATATCTTTTAGATGCGTTACCGTTACCCCTGGTTGAGCGGCATCTACACCTTTGTTTGAGATTTACTATCACCGTCCCCGTGTATGACTAACATGTAAGTCACTATTTATCTGCTTCGTAACTATTTCATTCCATTTCGCTTCATTACCTATTGACTCATTTTCGGGGAGGTTGGCAGTGCAGTGACCATGATGGTTTGGGTAGCTGATATCTCCACCCTGATTTCTTAGCTTACTACCTATTATGCACAGCTTACTGCCAACAAATGCCCCAATGATTAATTTATCTTTGGTGTTATTCTCGCACATAGTGGTTGTCACGATTGTACCCGCTTGAAATGGTGTACTGTCGCTATTGAATATTGGGTTATTGTAGCAAGAGTCACCTTCAACTCGAACCGTCTTGCTACGTTTATTGCCACAGAGTCATTCTCTCTGGCCACAGTTTGTCTGATTTCATGCATACTTTTAGTGTTTAAGCCAACCATAGACTCTGCTATCCTATTTGACTGCTTTTGCATAGAGTTATACGTCGGCGGAATTATGTTTGTGTTTACCAACAGCCGACAAGCACCATATTACTGATTGGTGTGCTCATAAGGCCCAGCTGCAAACCCACATTAGCTTTCCCTGATTTCCTACCCTTTCGACTTGACGGAACCTCTTCATATAGTTTAAAATAATATTTACTTTTATATCTACATCGGTGCATTTTAGTCGCTCAGCCCAACAAATGCCCCATTTTCTTGATGCGGCCGCATCAAATACCATTTCGCCACTACAGTGCGTATTAAAGGCGCGATGACTGTTTATTTCAGTATTAAACATCTTCTGGACCTCATACGGTCGATATAATTTGTTTATCAACAGATCGGGGTGTACGGATGCATTTTGCGGTACGGCGCATTCGTCAATGAGTTTCGGACGCCTCGACAGAGAGCGCAGAACAGTTACATCATTGTCCGTACCATCAACATCTTTACAGGTAAACGTTTTATTTTCATTTACATTAACCCGGGATTCAAATGAGTCTTTGGTTAGCCTGATGTACCTATGATTTGTTCCATTTGGTGAGTGAGAAGAAAGTTTTTTACCTTTATTTTCATTTACCCGCCCGCCCCGTTTGAAATCCGCATTTATTACCCCGCCTCCTATGCTTATTGGCCGGCATGTTTTCATTAGGTTAACCAAGTTCACTCTGAGCACTGCATATCGGTAGAGAAATATATATGGGATAGCATTGCTCATTTAACAGGCAGTGTCTATACCCTAAGGAAACAAGTGTCAACACGGGCACACGTGTTTCAATTTCCTGTGACATTTTAACACTTCTATGTCTGAATTCGCTGGCAGCACTTATACACTGGGCTGGTTTCAATTTAATTTGACACGTATCATTCTGGCATGTCATTAAGTTATGCGGACAAATGTTTCTATGCAAATTACAACATGTAGATTGACTAAATACTTCGAAAGTCACTTTTTCGCCTGTTTTCATGATAAAAAAATGACAAAAATACTCCGAAATCACCCGACTTTCGATAAATTTAATCGTTTTAACCCATAATTGTGGAACAGCCAACCAATATTTTTGACAAGCACCATCTATTTTATAATAATTTTTTACAAGTGCATCAACAATATAGACTTTTCCTAAGAAATATATGAGAAAATAATACTTTGGAAAATTCTGGTGAAACTGAAGTTTCGGCAGCTGGACAGCCATAATTATATGACCATTCTTAAATTGCCATTGTTGAAACGTTAGTCTTCTAAATATTGTCAAATTACATTTGCTGTCACGAAATAGGTCAGACAAGACAATGGTAGGCAGTTTATTGAGATATTATAGCAAAAAAATGCGCTTATAGGTATCACTGTGCTAAATATAGTACACATCGGCCAGGGGGTATGCTTTAGTAGTCCGGTATAAAAAAATAGTGCAGACGTTTTGAGGCCACAGACCCAGTTTGCTTGTAAATCCTGATCCATTACAGCCCAATTTTACTTGAGAAACATGTTGGGGTGTTTTTAACACCAGTTTCCAGCATATTTCTAGCATTTAAAAGAAATTACTGAGCCTGCTTGTCACGTGATGTGAACACTACGTCACATGACACTTTGATGATAAACAATATGGCGGACAGGACAATGTTGAAATTTTCTTTCTTAGGAGTAAGTGAACATATTGTTTAATTAGTGAAAATCCGGTGCAGACAGGTTGCAGGTTATGAACAGGTAGGTTCCACAGCATCCATACGAATAGTGAAAGTGTGAGAGAATGGCCATATTTGGAGGAATCGGTTAAGTTGTATAGTAAAACTAATTGGTGGTTGCTAGCCTATCAACGTGTATGGCTATGATATAAAACAATGTTTGGGCACAAAGATATTAAATTTATTCCCACACCGTATATCAGAACAGCCTAAAGAAATAAACAGAATTAATTTAATCGTATTATATGAGGATGAAGTCAAATCAATCACATACCATTACTGTTGGATAAAAGATTTACATCGCCAGCTTTATAATCAAAATAAACATCATGGAATGACATACTTCTTTGAACTATGCCTTCATGGTTTCTCATCTGAAAACTGAAAAATCACAATGAAGACTGTGATGGCATCGATGGTAAAGGAGTGAAAACAGAAATGCCCGTAGAAAGTAAGAACCACCTTAAATTAAAAAGCTATCACAAACAGATGCCTGTACTATTTGTAATATATGCTGATTTTTAAAGCATCATAAAATCAATTAATACTTGTAAACCAGATCCAGAAAAGTCATCTACCACTTTTGCTCAGTTACATGAAGCCTGTGGATTTGGATACCAAATTGTTAGATCTGATGGTAAAACATGTAAGCCTGTAATGTATAGAGGCGAAGATACTGTTGAAGTATTCGTACAACAATTACAACAAGAAGAAAGACATATCAATAATTGTTTCGCCCATCCCCAATTTATAATCATGACAGAACAAAATAAAATTGATTACGAAAAAGCGACCCATTGTTGGATTTGCGAAGACAAAAATAGGAAATATCAAATATAAGATAAGGGATCACTGCCATTTTACAGGAAAATATCGAGGTGATGCACATAAAAACTGTAATCTAAAATTAAAAATAAAACCTGGAGTCACTCCAATCCCTATAGTATTCCATAATATCAAAGGATATGATAGTCATCTAACTATGCAGGAAATAGCCAAAATAACAGGTACAATTTCATGCCCCCCTTGCAATTAATACTGAAAAATTTATAACTTTCAGTTAAGGACAACTTAAATGTGTTGATAGTTTTCAATTTATGCCATCATCATTAGAAAATTTAGTAGAAGCCAGTGATGATTTTAAAATTACTAAAGCCGAATTTGGATCTAAATCAGATTTATTAGAAAAGGAATATATCCTTATGAATACATGGATAATTTTGATAAATTTAATGAAACTGAATTAACACCTATTGAACAATTGTATAGTAGTCTTATAAATGAAAGTATAACTATACAAGATTACATATATGCACAAACAATTTGAAAATAATTTAATTGTAAAACAATAGGGGATTATCACGATTTATATCTAAAAACAGATATAACTTTATTAGCCGATGTAGTTCAATCATTTAGAAAAACATGGACGAAAGCTTATGAAATAGACTCATTACATTATTTTACATTATCTGGATTAAGCTGGGATGCTCTATTCAAACATACAAAAATATATATATTTACAATTATTATCAGATATTGATATGCATTTATTTATCGAAAAATGTATGCGTGGAGGAATAACAATGGTTTCTAAAAGACATGCAAAAGCAAATAATAAATATATTATCGGTTATGGTTCAAATAAAGATCAAAATCATATAATGTATTACGATGCTAATAATCTTTACGGTCATGCAATGAGTCAGTAACTTCCACATGGAGGACATAGGGTTAAATATTTAAAAAAGCGACATGGAAAGGATGCAATACGTAAAGTTGATTTAGAATATCCAAAATAATTGCAAATATTGCATATTACATAATGATTATCCTTTAGCACCTGAAAAAATAAAAATAAAAAAGGAATTCGTATCTGATTAACAAAATGAATTATTAGAAAACAATAACATGAGAAATGTAGAGAAACTAGTTCCAAATCTTATGGATACAAATAAATATCTAGTTCATTACAAAGTAATTGAACTCTATCTGTCTCTCGGTATGAAAAATACATAGACTAATAGAATTTGATGAAAAACCGTGGATGGAACCATATATCAGAATGAATACAGAATTTCGAACGAAAGCCAAATCAACCTTTGAAAAGGATTTCTATAAACTTATGAATAATTCTGTATATGGCAAGATTATGGAAAATGTAGGAAAATATGTAGAAATAAAGCCAGCCAGAACTAATTGTTCTGAACAGGAAAGAAATATAAAACTAATGGCTAAACCAAATTATCAAAATCGTGTTAACATGTCAGATGAATTATCATTATTACAAATGAAGAAAACAAATGCAAAATTTAATAAGCCAATCTATGTTGGTAAGTGTGTTTTACATTTATCAAAACATTTGATGGATGATTTGTATTATATATTGAAGAAGAAGCATGGTGATTATTGTACCATGCTTTATACATATACAGATAGTTTACTAGTTGATATCAAAACCGAATATATTGATAAAGACATGCCTGAAATGAAAGATTAATATGATACTAGTGATTTTTCTAAAGACAATCCACTATATGATATAACAAATAAAAAAGTAATTGGAAAATCTAAAAAAGAATGGAATGGGGTTCCTATATCTGAAGGTGTTGGTCTGCGATCCAAAATGTATGCCATTAAGAAATCAGATGAAGAGCACATTAAGAAAGCTAAGGTCGTAAAAATATATGTAACAAAAAAACAAATAAACTTTTAAAATTATAAAGATACTCTTTTCAATAATGAAATATATAAGCATGAAATGAATACTTTGCAATCTAAAAAGCATCAAATATATGGATTAACACTAAATAAAACAACACTCTCTCCACTAAATACTAAACGATCGATAGCACCAAATAATATACTCTAATACCTTCCATTACAATATGATAATTAATCTTCTGAATATCAACACTCCTTATCGGTTCAGTTGCTCTGCGTCTCCCTCCACCTTCTTGTTATCCAGGCTGGCATAAATATCTTAAACTGGCATTAGGACAGACTGGTTCATCTTTTAACTCGTGAATTTTAACTGGTGGAGGTTTTTTCGTCTCCGAATTTATTGCTTGTAATACTTTTGGTAATCTCTTCACCCATTCTCTATTTCGTTTATATGGATTTTCAGTTTCCTTTGTATATTGATAACCAAATAATCTTTCAGCCAATGTTCTGTTAAATCTTTCAAATATAGCCTGATCTCTATGTAGTTCTGTTCTACCTGTTCTTAATTTTACTTTATGTTTATCCATGCATTTTGTAACAGCTCCCATGAATTCTCTACCTGGATCTACTTGTAATAACTTTGGATATAAATATTATCAAAAGCTTTTGCAACTTATTTACTGTCTTTTGAAGTTAGTATTTCAGCGTCTTTAAATGTACTGGCAATGTCAACTACAGTCAATGCATACATACATACATATATGTTTTGCGATTGATAGTATCAATTTAATTCCTCATCAGATGCTTCACCAACTTCTAACGCAGTAGAAACTTTTAGTTGCAATAGAATTAAGTTTAACCATAGCTAGCATTTGTATTTCATCATGTTTCTCTGCTCTTAACAATACTTGTGAATTAATAAATTACTTGAAAACGCAACAGCGCCACATATACCACCAGCGATACCAACTCCAAGAGAAACGGGCACTTTTACAACCGTTAATAATAGACCAGCACGCACTTTTTCCACTCATCACTAGTCTAACAGTAGCTAATCCAGACTGAACACCATTCAATATTTTCATTGCCCTTTTATATTTATTTTGCATGATTTTCATTATTTCAACTTCTAGTTCTAGTTTATGCTTTAAAGCACTGATTTCACACAGTCTATACTTTTCAGTATTATTCTCCTCATCTGGTAATTTGGGATACAGTTTTTCCATTTTTTATATGAATTATTTATATATCAAGTTCAATTAAAACATTTAGAATAGATACAGAAGATTTATTAGAACTTGTGAGTGAATCAAAATTTAAAACTGAACCAGCAGACAATTCAATTGGGGGTCTAATTATTGTAAAAGCTGAACGTTGTCCCTGTGGTTTTGTTAACCTACCAGTACTATTATCAGGTGGTGTTCCATTAATACTAATTGCAACTTGGATGTCATCTGTCGCAAATCCGTCTCTAGTTACACTACATAACCCCATTCGCAAAATTCTACCACTGCATAACATTGTATAACCACAATTGCTATGAGCCAACCCAGAAGCACCATTTCCAAATGCAAATCCTAACTAACCCGCTTTTAAAGGTCCAATTTCTTCTGCACTTATTGTTATTATTTTTTATCCTCTTTATGTTTTAGATCTTCAATTGTTTGTCTAAAATTCGGAATAAACATTTATTTCTTAAAAATACAGCTAAATATTGTACTTGCTGTACAGTCTTTTAGTCTCCTGCATCCACTTGTGCGCTAGAGTATGCATATAAACTATCATAACCATATTCTAGCAGTCGGACATTCAACCATTCTTATGAACACTTTGGGTCACAAGCATTCACTGGGAACTGGTAAGTACATATGTTTATTATTTACTTTCAAATGCTGCAAATTACGTCTGACTCCTGCAAAGATCGGCAATTCACCGCATTATTATCGTATCCTCGATAATACTGCCCTATTTCATTAACCTGAGTTATTTGGACCCATTTCGACCAAATGCTTGGTCAATAAAAGCCGTATGGCATGTATCAGCTGGTGTAGATTATCTCCATTGATCAAATCGATCTGAATCATTAATAATTCGTGTTTACTTGTAAATGATAACGATTACAGGTTTCGCATGTGGGAGCATTCCGTGAGTAGTGTACTGGTATTGTATTCTCATCTGGTGTGTGCATGTCACTCCGACTAATTGCAGTAGCAATTTATTCTATTTGTAAACGAAGGGCGAACACTATTGAAATGTTTACTAAAATTTTGCTATGCATTTTATATTACTATTCAATCCAATATCAGCCATGCGCCCTGTACTATACATGAGAATATTGCCAATTTTAACTTGCAACAAATGTAACGTGAATTTTCTGTACGACTTTCATTTACTCTATGTTGGACATATGTAAAACTCCAAACCCAGTCGTCTGTACAGTCATTGTATTAAGTCATGTACGTTCAGAGTGAATTGTAAATAGTGAAAATGCTATTGCGACCAGGATAGACCAAATCAGACAGTTCTGCTTTGATTTATACGTTAGTAAGCTGTAATAAGGACATGATGTGAAGTATAATGTATTCCAATCACTGATTATTTAGGTCAGCCTGTGAAATCCTACAGTCTGATTAAAGTCTACAGTGTTTATTATTAGTAATGTAATACTGTGGGTCTGCACAGGAAAATACTTGGCATAGTTACTCTTTATGAAATTAGCGCAGTTGGCCACGGGCAGTCTGATCAGGGTAAGGCCAGTCGCAATTAAATGTGTGTTTACTAATGGTAAATAATTTGTGAATGACGTCGATATTCACATGTATGGCTGTGAATATATATTATTGTGTACACTAGATAAAATTATAGTGGCTGTTCATTAATGTGTTACATCGCATTCTCCGACATATGAATTCCATCAGCCCCCTTCTTCAAACTAGTGAAAATATCTTTGACTACATTGCAATTTATCATGATTCATCATTGTAATTTACGAGGTTGTTTAGTATTGCCATGCAATCATAATAATGATTTCATGTGCACTACTGTGACTATTATGGAGAATATAACACGTTACATTCTGGTAACAACACCGTTGGTGTTCTGTAGTCCCAGCCAGTCAGCCAGTCAGGCAGCCAGCCAGCAACCAGCGACGGCACGTACATCTAGTGTATTCGCGTAGAAGCAGTACGCTGCACCGATATTATTCTGGGGTCCACAACACGACACCGTGTACCAGCGAGGACTCTGCTCCGCGTTGACCAGGGCGTAACGAGCGGGGTATTATTCCGGTGACGTCATTCCGTCCAAGGACGATATGAATCTCGAAGGACGTCCACCCATGTGATAGATGCCCCATCCGCCCAAGTAGTATTTATACTTTAGTTCAAAGTAACTTTACGACGTCATAAAAAGTCACCGTCATCATGGGGTAAACCTGAGTTGAATAACAGAAACTCTAAGTTCGGATCTTGAACATGATGTACATTATTATACGACACTTACCTGTTCCAGAATCGTGACTGTGCCTTGGTTGTGTGACTGTGCCTGGGGTTACCATCAAGAGGACGTTGTCCGTACTGTCTTGATCAATCATTGTTTGTGTATATCATTATTTGTAAATACATCATCATTGTAACTATATACCTTGTTGTCTCTTTCCACAACGTGCTTGGTGTTCTGTCACATCAATAAACTATCCCGGTGTCACCCTGGCGTGACACACAGTTATTGTTGGTATGATAATAATTATGATATTTCAGCTTACCATAGAATATGCACCGAATTTGGTATTAATCCAAACAAGGATTTCAGACAAAAAATAAACCATTACAATCATAATCTTGGCGAATGTTCTATGTATTTCCAGCTAAGTGGGGCATATAGATTAAGTCACAGAGATGTCATTATTCAATGAGAATGATTATATCCAGCATAAAGTTGATATCACCAATGCCTGGACCAGTTTTGTTCTAGACAACTCAGTTGGATATGCTCAAGCTGGAGTTGAACGACTGAATGATAGTATCCAAATATATGTATGGCCAATACTTGGAGCCCAATCACAAACTAGAACTTCCATTCTTGGTACTTGGACTGCTTTTGATGCACAAAACAATATTTAGCCAATGTTAATGATGCTATTAATAGGGCAATAGATTTACCCGATATTATTTTTGGATATCAGAATGTTTTAAGACATGCTAGGTCAAAAGTTGATGTTCTATATGGAATTGGATTATATATGGCGCCAAGCGACATGGATTTACAAATTGGAAGTATTCAAAATTATAATAATTTAATAGTAATAGCTACCAATAAACAGTCGGTTGGTTTTAATCATAATGTAAATAATATGCCTGTACCGCCTCCGATACAAACGAAAGAGACAAGTATTATTAAACCATTACCAGGTAATGCTGCTGCTGCCTTACCAGCTAATACTTTAAGTAAATCGGCTAAATGTTTTAATTATTTCTTTTACCCATTCTTTAGCTCCTCCTTTTCCTGGTGGTTTGCAACACTAGATCCACCTGTAAGAGATACTATAGGTATCACTGTGCTAAATATAGTACACATCGGCCAGGGGGTATGCTTTTGTAGTCCGGTATAAAAAAATAGTGCAGACGTTTTGAGGCCACAGACCCAGTTTGCTTGTAAATCCTGATCCATTACAGCCCAATTTTACTTGAGAAACATGTTGGGGTGTTTTTAACACCAGTTTCCAGCATATTTCTAGCATTTAAAAGAAATTACTGAGCCTGCTTGTCACGTGATGTGAACACTACGTCACATGACACTTTGATGATAAACAAAATGGCGGACAGGACAATGTTGAAATTTTCTTTCTTAGGAGTAAGTGAACATATTGTTTAATTAGTGAAAATCCGGTGCAGACAGGTTGCAGGTTATGAACAGGTAGGTTCCACAGCATCCATACGAATAGTGAAAGTGTGAGAGAATGGCCATATTTGGAGGAATCGGTTAAGTTGTATAGTAAAACTAATTGGTGGTTGCTAGCCTATAAGCATTTCCGGGTCATCAGTGGATGTCGTCTGCTTTCTTTGAAAACAATTCTAAACGGTTTTAATCATGGCTACAGCAAGTTTTATTAAGAGAACAAAGGACAGAATTGCTGGAAAATCAGTTTTATTTAATGAAAATGGTTGCAGCATCAAGTGGGTCGGGATAACCACAGGTGTACGAGTCAAATATGGAAAGATTAAAGTTAAATTTCCAAATGATGCAAGAACAAAATACTATTATACACATAGAGTAGCATTCATGTTACACCATAATGTGTTTGAAATACCCAGGCACCTTGAAATATCACATTTATGTGGTTGTTCCCTGTGTGTTAACCCGGCCCACCTGAGTGCTGATTCCACAATTATAAATAATTCTCGAAAGAATTGCCATAGCGAAAAGCGCTGTCTAAGCCATGCACTCGACGGCGTCACATATCCACCCTGTATCTGCTAATAGTTCCTGTTTTATTAATTACGGTAAATTAACTGTATACCTATCTACATTATGTACATGTCTACAAACTAATTACACAGATTTGAGATGCATCAGGGAGCCAGATGAGCCTGTTACTGACTAGTTCAGCCATATTAAAGTGGCGCGTCGCTTTAATTGGCACTGTGTATTTGATTACTAACCGGTATCAAGTGTATAGCTCCCCACAGGTAGCAACGTTTTTCTAAACATTATTTATTGACTCGGTTGATACTTGCAAACATTATGACCAAATTTGGCTGCGCGATCAGGGTCTACGCCAGTACTTCTTGGCTACATTTTTCCAGAAAAAAAATTCAAAATTTTAAATTTAGCAGAAATTATACTGTGAACATTGCTTGCCACAGTAACCTTTGAAACACATGACTATTGTGCAAATTATTCCTGGCATTATGCTCTTTATTTGTTCTAAGTTACCATTATGTTTGGCATGTGCTTGCTCAACTCTGCAATGCACCTGGATCTTACAGAGAGAGCAAATCGGTTTCTCAAGTTTGTTTTCTTGACCCCACGAAACATGTTCGAGCTAAATGGCGCCTTGTTTATTTCTCGTTTCAGGGAGTTACTCAGATGGCGGATATCTTTTAGATGCGTTACCGTTACCCCTGGTTGAGCGGCATCTACACCTTTGTGTGCTTTACTATCACCGTCCCCCGTGTAATGACTAACATGTAAGTCACTATTTATCTGCTTCGTAACTATTTCATTCCATTTCGCTTCATTACCTATTGACTCATTTTCGGGGAGGTTGGCAGTGCAGTGCAATGACCATGATGGTTTGGGCAGCTGATATCTCCACCCTGATTTCTTGTCTTACTACCTATTATGCACAGCTTACTGCCAACAAATGCCCCAATGATTAATTTATCTTTGGTATTATTCTCGCACATAGTGGTTGTCACGATTGTACCCGCTTGAAATGGTGTACTGTCGCTATTGAATATTGGGTTATTGTAGCAAGAGTCACCTTCAACTCGAACCGTCTTGCTACGTTTATTGCCACAGAGTTCATTCTCTCTGGCCACAGTTTGTCTGATTTCATGCATACTTTTAGTGTTTAATCCAACCATAGACTCTGCTATCCTATTTGACTGCTTTTGCATCGAGTTATACGTCGGCGGAATTATGTTTGTGTTTACCAACAGCCGACAAGCACCATAATTACTGATTGGTGTGCTCATAATGCCCAGCTGCAAACCCACATTAGCTTTCCCTGATTTCCTACCCTTTCGACTTGACGGAACCTCTTCATATAGTTTATAATATTTACTTTTATATCTACATCGGGTGCATTTTAGCCGCTCAGCCCAACAAATGCCCCATTTTCTTGATGCGGCCGCATGAAATACCATTTCGCCACTACAGTGCGTATTAAAGGCGCGATGACTGTTTATTTCAGTATTAAACATCTTCTGGACCTCATACGGTCGATATAATTTGTTTATCAACAGATCGGGGTGTACGGATGCATTTTGCGGTACGGCGCATTCGTCAATGAGTTTCGGACGCCTCGACAGAGAGCGCAGAACAGTTACATCATTGTCCGTACCATCAACATCTTTACAGGTAAACGTTTTATTTTCATTTACATTAACCCGGATTCAAATGAGTCTTTGGTTAGCCTGATGTACCTATGATTTGTTCCATTTGGTGAGTGAGAAGAAAGTTTTTTACCTTTATTTTCATTTACCCGCCCCCCCCGTTTGAAATCCGCATTTTTTACCCGCCTCCTATGCTTATTGGCCGGCATGTTTTCATTAGGTTAACCAAGTTCACTCTGAGCAGTGCATATCAGTAGAGAAATATATATGGGATAGCATTGCTCATTTAACAGGCAGTGTCTATACCCTAAGGAAACAAGTGTCAACACGGGCACACGTGATTCAATTTCCTGTGACATTTAACACTTCTATGTCTGAATTCGCTGGCAGCACTCATACACTGGGCTGGTTTCAATTTAATTTGACACGTATCATTCTGGCATGTCACTAAGTTATGCGGACAAATGTTTCTATGCAAATTACAACATGTAGATTGACTAAATACTTCGAAAGTCACTTTTTCGCCTGTTTTTATGATAAAAAAATGACAAAAATACTCCGAAATCACCCGACTTTCGATAAATTTAATCGTTTTAACCCCATAATTGTGGAACAGCCAATATTTTTGACAAGCACCATCTATTTTATAATAATTTTTTACAAGTGCATCAACAATATAGACTTTTCCTAAGAAATATATGAGAAAATAATACTCTGGAAAATTCTGGTGAAACTGAAGTTTCCGCAGCTGGACGGCCATAATTATATGACCATTCTTAAATTGCCACTGTTGAAAAGTTAGTCTTCTAAATAATGTCAAATTACATTTGCTGTCACGAAATAGGTCAGACAAGACAATGGTAGGCAGTTTATTGAGATATTATAGCAAAAAAATGCGCTTATAGGTATCACTGTGCTAAATATAGTACACATCGGCCAGGGGGTATGCTTTTGTAGTCCGGTATAAAAAAATAGTGCAGACGTTTTGAGGCCACAGACCCAGTTTGCTTGTAAATCCTGATCCATTACAGCCCAATTTTACTTGAGAAACATGTTGGGGTGTTTTTAACACCAGTTTCCAGCATATTTCTAGCATTTAAAAGAAATTACTGAGCCTGCTTGTCACGTGATGTGAACACTACGTCACATGACACTTTGATGATAAACAAAATGGCGGACAGGACAATGTTGAAATTTTCTTTCTTAGGAGTAAGTGAACATATTGTTTAATTAGTGAAAATCCGGTGCAGACAGGTTGCAGGTTATGAACAGGTAGGTTCCACAGCATCCATACGAATAGTGAAAGTGTGAGAGAATGGCCATATTTGGAGGAATCGGTTAAGTTGTATAGTAAAACTAATTGGTGGTTGCTAGCCTATAAGAGTAGTAATTATCATTCCAATAGCAGTAATAACTGAAACGATTGTTATTCCTGTTTCCGTAAACAAAATATTTACTCTTTCTCTTAATGGTTTAGATTTATACAGTATTTTTTCAAATTCACGTACTATCCTACTCTTCTGGTCATTCAAGGAATATTCAATGTTTGATATTGCATCCTTAGTGGCTTCTCGCTCAGATTCAATATCTACAATATTTGCTATTCCATTATTTCAGCCTCTGGATTGTTCACATTAAATGTTATTGTAGCTGATAGCTTCAGTTGAACCGCCTTCTTAATCGTATCAAGTTCAGCTAATTTTGCCTTATTATTTGCTAACTCTCCTTTTAAAGTTTGTATGCGCTCATAATAGCCACGAAAGTCCCTCGATGGTATGGAATCAAAGGTTCAAGTACTAACTGTTTGCCTTTCTGCATATTGTGTTGATGTATCAATAAGTTTGTTTACAAGTGTTTCTTCTTTATCAATAATAGTAATTGTCTGGGCCCGGTTGCTCAAAACACCAGTTAGCTTAACGGACTGTTAAATCCTTAACGGACTATTAAATCCTTAACTGAATGGTTAAAATCTCTGTTAAAACAGAGATTTTAACCATTCAGTTAAGGATTTAACAGTCCGTTAAGCTAACGGATGTTTTCAGCAACCGGGCCCTGGTCTTTTGTATCACCTACCATATGTTTTTATTTTAATTCATTAAATGTCCTGTCAAGTTCTTCTGAATACACATCAACATTAGGCAATGTATGGTATAACACCTAAAGCATGTGCAAAGGTGTTACCATAATGTGTCGTAATTATATTCACTAACAAAAATTCTCCTTGTTTATTTTTATATGTAAGTCTTTTCCAGTCATTTCCCCATTAAACCCATAAGTCGCCTGTTTTTGTATTGCTATAAATTCAAGGTGTACTGGATATTTTCCCTCTAATACAATATGATTTATAAATTCACCCTTCGCAGCTTTTAATGTATCAGGCGAACCAACTAGTAATTATTTTGGTACTTCTTTCCCACTGGCCCAATTAGGTAGAACACTAGGTGATGTATATTCTCCAGAATTACTAAAGACTGTTTCTTGAGTTGTTGAATCATCACCATAATTATTATGTGAAGCCTCATGCATATCATAATCTCCTCCTTCAGCCGTGTTTTATTTTTTAATATTACTAATTGAAATATACTTCATATATAAAATGACTACATATGGCAGAAAACGTAATCCTTACAGACATTTAAGAGAACCGTACGGAGTGAAAGGCATAAGACAATCAATTACAATAACAAATAATCCATCTACCATTGACCAACATCAGCAACTTTTAGTTCCTTTCCCAAACTTAGGAACACATGATTGTAATAGTCCAGGTACAGTTCGTTTGGCATTCACAATTGCATTGGCTTCATCTGATGGCAATGCGAGAGTAGTTGAAAATATCGGCCGCGCGTGCTATCATAAAAAAATAGCTATTAAAATATCTGGAAATGAAATTATGTCAATTGACGATTAAGATGTATTTCACATTTATAATGATTTATTGAAAACATCATCAGAGCGATATAATTTAGTTTATCAAGGAATAGATGAAGTAAGAATTCAAATATTACAAAATTACGAGTTGGTGCAGCAGATGGAAATGATATCAAAGTCCAAGATAAAGCCATTGTAGACAAATTTGGAAACCGCTTCTATATACCATTAGGCTTTGAACTTCTTGAAGCTCATATGCCGTATTAATTCTTCGACATCGTAAGATTGTGAAATATAAGAGTGATGTATTATGGAATATTAATCTGAATACTCTAGCCCGGTCGATGAAGGGTATTTTAATACTTTGTGATGTATATAAAAAATAATGGAGAGCAATCCTGAGGTACAATACAATACAATACAATATATTTTATTCTGGTATATAACATATTTTACATGTTTTTACCATACGAAAATGTAGTATAGTACAGTGAGACATGATAAATTAAATTAATTATCGTGTTTGGTGAGCTTAGAATGTGAAACCTGAATGAGGTAGAAATTCCAGAACAGAAAGAGTAGAAAAGGGTCCAGCTGCAAGAAAGGTCAAACAAGAAAGCCTATTAAATATGGTACATAAACAAAAAGTAAATATACCACCTGAAGAGTATAAATTTACAATGAAAGTTCATAAAACTACGTAAAATGTGACATATTTGATTGTTGGAATATGTATAAGTGCAGGTGCTTTATTTGATTGGAACTTGTTTTGCCGTCCAGCGGTAGTAAAGGAAACACATATAAACATACATAGAGTCAGTGATGTAAAACGCAATCCACATTTTATGGAGAGAATAATTAATTAAATACATAATGTATAAACAATAAAAATAACGACGAGAATACCAATGGGAAAATAATAGGAAATATGCTGTATCATGCTGCTGTAATAACGGCGCTTGAAATAGGTTGTGCACACAAAATTAATACCATTATTAAACAAACAGTTCCAAAATTTCAACTTGATGGTTCTAATATGTTTATGCTTAGGTTGGATACCGGACTTGCTATTGCTACTAGAGATATGCCGGTAAAGCAGGGTATAATATCCAAATAATAGTTTGCAGTAATAACATTATTATATATAAAAAATGGCGCTGAATAGCTATGATGGTTGGTGGCACATTAGTTAATGCATTAGCCTTTACGGGTAGCAATTTATTATTTAGTTCATTAGGTAGTAATTCTTCAGACAGAAAACCAACATTGAGTGATTTTTATACACCTTCACAAAGTCCAAATGATACAGAAATTTTGTTCGTTGCTCGTGGAATGACGGTTATTGTGTTCATTGTGTATACGTATATTGGCTTAATTGTATAGCTGACTGTTTATTCAACCGCCTATATCCAGAAAATCTTAAGTTAGTATGTTTAATATATGTTTTACTTCCACTTCCGGTCCTGAAAGTCTGCGAGGATTCCAACTTACATTTTTTTAACATAAAGTTGTACTGTACAGAAAGTTGTACAATTATTGTACAGCAAGTTGTAAAATTAGTTTACAGAAAATTGTACAATTGTTGTACAGAAAAGTTGTACAATTATTGTACAGAAAGTTGTATTTTTATTTTTAAAACAATACGGCGCAATATAATTTTTTGGTGATCTGGCAATTTTTTCAATGCAAAAATAAATAAGTGTTTTTTATGCATTTTTGGGTTGGTCCACAGGGTAAGTGTGTTAGTACTTTTTACAAATTTTAAAAAATAAGGGTTTATTTGAGCAAAAAAATTGTGTTGGGTATGGTCCAGAACACCTATTATGTATATATATAATACTTACCTTGGAGTGGGCGCGCTTACAACACTTTCAGCCATTGCTGTTGTTGTTGTAACCATGTGATCATGCACCTTTAACTCGATATCAAAAGACGCCATCATGGTATTCTATTTATCAGGCAACATTTTATACTAGAGAATGGATACTATTTGATGTTCTTTGTTGAATAAGACGCGGACTTGTATAAGTGCACCATTACACTGGCACTATGCAGTAACATCACGTGGCGCAGTTCGATCAATGGAACGCGACAGAAGGTAGTTGTAACCATGGTAACGATGCGTATGCAGGATACGACAATTTGTTATAATTTAGTGCGTATTCGATCAAGGCATAGCAACGTGTTAAATTATCAGCGATGTCATCAGTAGTTTGGAATGTGGGAGAACTACCTGCGTACATGTAGAAAGTAATGTTATAGGAATGAATGGCCTTTTTGTGGAATTTATCGGGGATATAAACTTGGAAAAGTCGCGGGAATACTGGACGAGGCCTTCCGGCCTTCGTCCAGTATTCCCGCGACTTTTCCAAGTTTATACCCCGATAAATTCCACAAAAAGGCCATTCATTCCTTATAATTCCAGCATTTTAAATAAATTCATCAAGAAAACGTGTTTATTTTCCGTTTTCTTAAGAATTATTTTAACTGCGCCTCACGGTTACGGAAAGTAGTTCGGCGTGGGAGTTTACTGGGATATAAATTTTGGACAGAGACTTGCTACGGGCCAATCAAATGTTAGGAATTGTGTAAATATTTTTGTGCTGGAATTATTGTAACATTATAAACAACACAAAACTCGTAATTACATACTTGATGCTGTTTTCTTCTGAAATATTCGGATTTTTTAAACGAAATTGCTGTAATACTAACAATATCAAAGGACTGAACGTCCTGAAATTCTTCTCAGTGTATGTGGATGACAAATATACTAATAATTAATCTAGAGTGGAAAGCGTTTCGCGAAAAATAAGCGCGGGAATTTCACAACAACAAATTTTCCCAAATCTTACGAAAACTGGCCCAGATCATGACAGCTCGACACTTCTGATACGGTGTTTCGATCATCTCCAATAAGATGCTCTCTATAGACAAACGACACGATGTCGTGATCTGCCTAACAGTAGTCAAATAAACAAACAATCGGTGAAAACCCGCCTTGAGTGCTTGTTCTGGGCCGAATTGACAAGGGGGAGAAAACGTTGAGTTAAAAATAGATAATAAATAACGTTAAGTTTATGAACGCACAAAGACTGTGACAGCAATTATAACAACGTTTTCCCAATGTTAAATTCATGAAAGCACAAAGACTGTGACATTGACCTTGGGGTTAGCGGGGGTCTGAGCGTCGTTGATTTGTCACAGCATGATAGATAATCATTAGAAAAAGACACGTGTGAAATATCAAAACGCTTGGTGAAATTTCCACCAACGTTCAGTTCATGAAACCACAAAGACTGTGACATTGACCTTGGGGTTAGCGGGGGTCTGAAGGTCGTGGATTTCTCACAGCATGATAAAGAATCATTAGATAAAGGCATGTGCGAAATATCAAAACGATTGGTAAAAGGAAACAGAAACTAAAACAACTTTCCCCCAACGCTATGTCTTAAGCACTCATTTCTTCGAAAGGTACGCTAAAAAAGGCACGGACTGTCGATTATATATACCAAGTTCCATCAAAATTCGTCAAGTACATAAACAGTCATTTGAATAATTGTTCAGGTTTTCAAAATATGTACAGTCCATGGGGGTTAACGGATCACAGGGAAAAGCAGGTCAGTTTTTCATTTCAAGCCCCAAAAAGGAAAACATAAGCAATTTATAAAAAAATCTAATAACATAAATCATAAAATCATAAGAATCTGAAGGTGACCCAACCAGTCAATTAATAATATAACTGTGAGTAGTATATAGGGTATCACTTCATTACCGCGGGAGGTCACAAAGGATTCAGACGGAGGGCAACCTCCCAATGGGGTAAAAAAGTGGATTTTTCAATCTTAATTGAAATGAAAGAAACTCACCCCAGCAATAAAAGAAGGTCATACTGTTGTACGGGGTGTTTTTAATAAATTAATTTTCTCAAAATTAATTTTCTCGTCAAAATTAATTTTCTCATAAATTTTGAAAAATTTGCAATTGAACAAAGAACATATATGAGTTACAAGTTAATTATTTTTCATTATTGAAAAATAATATACGTATTAGTGTATAGACAACTTTGAGAAAATTATGTCACACATTATTGAGAAAGTTACGCGGAAAGTTGGCCCTAAATGATCTCGTCCAAAGATTGGTGAGATCGGGGGTACAATGCCTAGAAAATTAGCACAGACTTCTTCCCCTAAGATTAGAGAATTGAGAGCTGAGCTAGTAAGCATGGGTATACCCTTTTCATCCAGATTAAGAGAGACGGGTTTGAATAAAATTATAAAGAAGGAAAAAAATGAAGAATTTATGAAAAGGATGGGCCGAGAGTTCTCCAGAGGGGCATTTAAGGGGGTAGAAAATAAGGATATAGGCAAAATAGCACAAACTCTTGCGGACGAGGCCTCCTTAAGCCTTAGAAGTAAAAATATTGGAAAGCCTAAAAAGAGGGTTCAGAAAGGTAGTTTGCTAAAACAGTTAATAGTGGAGGGGGATGAAATATTAGAAGATTACAAACAAAAAGAAAAGAATATAGTAAAGGGGCGTAGAATGACTACAATAACATTGAGAAGAAAACTTTAAACAGACAACACCGATAGAATAATGGCCGAGTTAGAGCCGCTTCTAACTGGGAGATTTTATTTGAGGTACTCGTTTTCTTACAGACTGGTTCATCTCGAGGAGAAAACCCTGAGAGGAAAGCCGAAAACCCTGGTATTTTATAAAAACCTTTACGGGAGCCCGTTTTGACTCCGACTTGAATCATAGGGCCCAGGCCATTTTTGATCCCGCGGTAATCATTTTAATAAATCTGAAAGAGCGATTCACTATCAATAATTCCTGTCCAGTTTCGTCGAAATCGGTCTGGCGGTTCGTGAGAAATAGATTATATGAAGAAATTCATTTTAATAAACGTGAGACGCCTTAAAGGTACACGCCCACTCAGTAGACACAAACTGTTATTTATACCAGAGACATCATCTGAGACATTTTCTGGCAAAAATAAACATTCATTCACCATTGCCCCACGTATGGATTGGCATCATTATACATTATATATCAGACGTAAATTGTCACACTGATATCAGGGGCGATAACCGTGTTTCCTTAAAATGTTAACGGACAATACTATTTATTATCTGTATTTATTTTCTGATGTGCAATGATCATATTTTATAATCTGTCGATAATATTATTTTTTCAGGCGAAAAATTTAATTAGTATAAATAACTAAAAATTAGCATGCCTCATTTGCATATGAAAATAGCCTGATTCCACCGCGCGTCACTAATCAGTAAAATTAATATTACTAACTGATTATATATGTATATTTGGCACATGTAATTTTTAGAACTGGTGGAATAGTGACACAATTATACACTTATTTAATTCCTATTAAGAATATTTTGTGCCTACTGAGTGGGCATGTGCCTTTAAACCACGGACATTAACTGTGAAGTTTGGCCAATAGTGATTGTATTGTCGATACCTTCGATTTGATATATGACATGACCATAGTCGGTAAAATGTGAAATTTGACCGCCCGCGCCTCGCACACTTTTGATTTTTTAAGAATTTTTTTAAGAATTTGATCTAACTGTATATGGCGACCATCTTGGATTATGCGACGACCTTCATTTTAACAAATATGAAAAGACTTCACCCAGGGACCATATGTGGAACGTTTGACCAGCAAAAGATTCTCATGAGTGAATGTTTCCTCGATACCTTCGACCATATATGGTAAACTGTGACATTTGACCACTTTGACCCCGGGCCTGGCCCAGTTGTGATCTAAGGGTGATAATTTTAACGTCAGTTCGTGAGAACAAGATTTATTTAAGAATTTTACCTAATTTACTATGGCTGCCATCATGGATTATGCGACGACCTCAATTTTAACAAATATGAAAATGCTTCACCCACGGACCATAACTGTGAAGTCTGACCAGTATCGGCCATGTGGTTCACGAGAATATTTTTGAAATCTATAATATACGGATAACCTTTCAACCTTCCGGCGGCCATCTTAGATGATGTAATCATCTTATTTCGACAAAAAAAATGCTCTAGAAAAAAATGCTCTCCTTGATATCTTCGATTTTATATATCATATGACCATATTTGGTCAAATGTGAAATTTGACCACTACTTGACCCCTCGGTCTCAAACCATTTTTGATCCCGGGATAATCATTTTAACGAATCCGAAGGAGCATTGACTATTGATCATTCCTGTCCAGTTTCAGCGAAATCGGTCTGGCGGTGCGTGAGATGACGATTTTTTTAAGAATTTGATCTAACGTTCTATGGTGGCCCTCTTGGATTATGCGACGACCTTCATTGTAAGAAATATGCAAAGGCTTAATCCACGGACCATAATTGTGAAGCTTGACCAGCATCGGCCAAGCGGTTCACGAGAATAAGACGTTTGAAATCTATACTAAAATGATGACATTTCGGCGGCCATCTTACATGACGTAATCATTCGATTTCGACAACAAAATTATCCCGAGCGATCGTCTCCTCGATACCTTCAATTTGCTATATAACATGATCATATTTGGTCAAATTTGAAATTTGACCCCTACTTAACCACGGGGCCCGCCCATTTTTGAAGCCGGTGTCATCATTTTAACAAATGTGAAAGAGCATTGACTATCGATCATTCCTGCCAAGAATTTGACCTACTTTCCGACAGCGGCCATCTTCATATCCATGAAGTTTGTTCAACATCGGCCAAGCGGTTCAGAACAAGACGAGGTCGGATACATGTTGACGGACGGACGACGGGCGGAGGAAAAGAGGTAACAATAGCTCACTTGAACCTTCGCCTCAGGTAAGCTAAAATGTCCGGATGTTTTGAGGACACAGACACAGTTTGCTTGCAAATTCTGATCCATTACTGCCAAATTCCAGCCGAAAAACATGGTGGGTTGTCTTAAATGTAGATGCCCACTCAGTAGGCAGAAAGTGTTCTTTATAGGAATTAAATAAGTGTATACTAATATCACTATTCCACTATTTTATTCTAAAATTTACAAAGTATCAACATTGCACATCAAAATATATACATAGAATAAATAGTAATGTCCGTTAATATTTTAAGGAAACATGGTTATCGCCCCCGATATCAGTGTGGAAATTTACGTCTGATATAAAATGAATAATAATGTCAATCAATATGTGGTGTAATGGTGAATGAATGTTTATTTTGCCAGAAATAAAATGTCATATCTACAGTATGTACGAAACTATCTGTCTCCCTTTTCGTGTGCCTACTGAGTGAGCATGTAACTTTAACTCCTGGTTTCAGCTTATTTTTTAGCGTTTAATGGAAAACACTGAACCATTTGATCACGCGATGTAAACACCGTTGCAGTGGCCAAATAATATTAGCAAAATTGTGGGACAAGTCCATTTATTTAAAATTCTTACTTATTAATTCAGTTAATTTGCAGTTTATGAAGCTACCCAAAGTTTCTAAATAGAGTTAATATTTGCTGTAATTCCCTACTTCGTGTTGTGCTTCTATACTTCGAGTTGTTTGCGGCTGTCCCAACGACCAGCCTTTTATACCCTTGGTCAAGCTCATACTAATGATGATGAACGCCATCTGAATACGTCATCAGCAACCAATAAATTAATTTAGTATAAGGGACTAGGGAGTATCAAGAATAATGTCAATATATTGGGAAGGTATCAGTGTCTAATGCGTCGCAAGAGAAACAGGAGGACCAAATGATTCTCATTGGCCGTTATTTATATGGCTTACTTTATGTACAGAGCTAAACTATCGTCACCTCCTGCCATCAAACGTATTCACCTGCATTTTCAGTACAACTACCAGATGTTAAATGTTATTCCCATAGAAATACCTTGCAGTCGAAACACAGATGGTGTCATACAACATCCACGTGATAATAGCATACACACCATCTGCACCTAATGGAGGCTGCAATGTTACATTGGTACTAATTGTACTATTTTTATAATTGGTATAACAGGATTCAACTCTTAAGAAGCAAATATTTTCCGAAGCCAAACATGTACCTGACCTCCCTCAAAGTATACTTTGCTAGATAAGTATACCTCGTAATTTTGATGAAATGGGCTACAGGATTCCATTGAGGATAAAACCCAACGTATCCTTCGCTAGTTGTTAACGGTAATTCTTCCAATCTACTCCCTTATCGTCCGTTGCCTACGGACGGTACGGGAGTAGATTTCAAGTTACCGTTCGCAACTAATCCTTCGCATGCTCCCAACCAACCAACCAACCACCGAAACATACCCGAAGTGAAACGTGTATCTGCTATCAGTCTCGTAGTCTATTCCGGCTGGCGCTCGCAGAGAGCTTGCGTCCAGAGTAAATA
>CM055273.1:58059956-58250332 GCA_029237695.1 Conchocele bisecta | reverse complement strand
AGGAGCAATTTAAAGATGGCGGCTATGAAAAACATGTATGTTAATGTAAAGGCATATTGATTACAGTTTGATAAGGCTACATATGACATCGTACTATTCTATGATGAGATACAACAAACGCTACACATATATAACATTTACATTATGTTCATATTTGGCGTTATGGGGGCGTGATGACTACAGTTCACCGGTACAAGCTGGCACCTCGGATGTAGGAGCGACCATGACCAGGCAGTGGTGCTTGTACCTAAACCACTGGGAGCTGATCGAAGAACGCACATGGGCATGTTCGTCGAACAACGGCCTAACAGAAGAATGCAGTGTGCTGAAAAGCCAGACGGAGTCGTGGTCATGGTCACGGCAGGGCAGAGTGTATGATTGAGTTACATCCGAGGCAGAATACAAAAAATCGCTGGAAGAACCACGGGCCTATCAAAAATCAGAAATCAGAGTATTTGACGTACTTGAGTGGAGCTAGGTTCCAATGGAATGACGTGGTTCTTTGCCAACACTTTTTTGGGGGCTCTCATAACATACTGTTATAGTGGCCAAACGAGTGAAGGTGAACTGAGCGAGAGCCCCCAAAAATGGGTGCCACCAAGATCAACATATTGATAGAAAAGGGGAACAAGCACCGAGCAATATTCGCAGACAGTAAACGGCAATGATACCGGCCAGCGTACTTACAGTGCTGGTTTATTAAAACACGGAACCTTAAACCAATGAGCTATCTGACTCACATGCTAGCAGTTAATGAAACTAAACATAAATATGCTAAACAATCATGTGCAGCACATTTGCAGATGTGCCTGGTGAATATTTGCTGCATCAGTTCTGATGTATCTTCTGACCATCTGCCCAATACCTTGAAGAGGTGATCGGGCACTTGACCGTTTGCCGCCGAAGTGGCACCACATATTCTAAGACTATGAACCGAGTATGCATTCCCATCCATTCCCAGTTGAACGAGCAGTTTTTTCGCGCCTGCTTTAGCAGAGGCGCGACTATAGTCGGCGCTTTTTCCGTCGTCGTCCGCGTCGTCGTCGTCCGCGTCGTCCGTTTTTTTTGTAAGGCAAATGCGTTAAAGTTATTGTTTTTTTCACAATATCTCTTTAACCCCTTGTCAGACTTTGATAATATTTCACATCAATGTTTGTCATGGGATTATGCTTCATTACGCACACCCCACATCCAAATTCTCAAGGTCAAGGTCATTTATTTACTTTTAATGTTCACCGGTTTTGTAACAGAAATGCGTTAAAGTCATTGTTTGTTCACAATATCTCTTTAACTCCTTGCCAGACTTTGATAATATTTCACATCAATGTTCGTCTAGGGATGATGCTTTACTACGCACACCGCCACATCCAAATTCTCAAGGTCAATGTCATTTATTTACTTGTAATGTTAACCGGTTTTGTAACAGGAATGCGTTAAAGTTATTGTTTTTTCACAATATCGCTTTCACCCTTGCCAGACTTTGATAATATTTCACATCAATGTTCGTCTAGGGATGATGCTTCAGTACGCACATCCCCACATCCAAATTCTGAAGATCAAGGTCATTTATTTACTTGTAATGTTCACCGGTTTTGTAACAGGAATGCGTTATCAATGTTCGTCTAGGGATGATGCTTAATTACGCCCACCCCCACATCCAAATTCTGAAGGTCAAGGTCATTTATTTTCTTGTAATGTTCACCTGTTTTGTAACAGAAATGCGTTAAAGTTATTGCTTTTTTCACAATATCTCTTTAACCGCTTACCAGACTTTGATAATAGTTCACATCAATGTTTGTCTAGGGATGATGCTTCACTACGCACACCCCCACATCCAAATTCTCAAGGTCAAGGTAATTTATTTACTTGTAATGTTCACCGGTTTTGTAACAGAAATGCATTAAAGTTATTGTTTTTTCACAATATCTCTTTAACCCCTTGCCAGGCTTTGATAATGTTTCACATCAATGTTTGTCATGGGATAATGCTTCATTACGCACACCCCCACATCCAAATTCTGAACGTCAAGGTCATTTATTTACTTTTAATGTTCACCGGTTTTGTAACAGAAATGCGTTAAAGTTATTGTTTTTTCACAATATCTCTTTAACCCCTTGCCAGACTTTGATACTATTTCACATTAATGTTTGTCTACGGATGATGCTTCGTTACGCACACCCCCACATCCAAATGATCAAGGTCAAGGTCATTTATTTATTGTAACGTTCACGGTCAAATGCCTCGGCAGGCGCGACACAGCTTCAGTGGCGGAATTCTTGTTTGAGATTAGAAACAAAATACTCTCTACTCAATACAGAACCAGTAACGTTTATAAACAGGGGGTCGAGCTTTGTTGCACCGGACTGTAAACGTAAGTTGATGTACAACTTCATAAGCTGCACCGGACATTCATCATTGCATGTAGCACTGATAAACACGGTAACACCCAAATGAGAGGTGTCAACTTTTGAAGACTTTAATAACAATCGGTATGACCGTGAGTCCGGACTGAAGATGACGTCGCAGATGAACACTGGGATCAAACAGGCAACCTCGTATGGTAAACTCACCACAACGCAATCATCCAAAAAACGCCATACTAAACACAGCCGCTAACATAATACAATCATAGTGGCATACTAATGACCCTGTATGCAAGATGCCAAGTATTCGCTGTAAAATAGGATATGTTAAAGGCAGTTTTGTCTTGGGAATGATGAGTTGTGCCCTTTTTGCCCCCCTCAGTACCAAACATAGTCTTGGAGAATCTGTTAGTGACGTCCCGGGGAATTTCACATTCAACTTAAGATAGTAGTAGCGAATCCCGGAAATACATTGCCTAATAGTATCATGGTGTAACCCTTTCGTCACGCAGTTACAAACAAAGTAGATTAACATATCCTCGCTAACGAACGGAGGCACTGTTGAGTCGGAGTCCCATAAGGAATACGACTTTAAAAAACGAGTGAAAAGTTTGAATGCTGTCTGGTATATCCGACGAGTGCCGTCCGCGATGCGCCTCTCCCATAGACCATTGACAGTCGTCTCTAGAGCTGAAGTAGTTGTGGACCGTTGGTACGGCGGCTGATACTAGCCTCCTGAACCGTGTCATCTAACTTCACGTGGTGACTGAGTTCCTTGACTGTCGTAGACAACCCTAGCAGATATGACACGAAACTTCTGCCAGGAATGATAACGTAGTTAAGATGCCCCAACAAACTTAACAACTCGCGCTTGGTCACATATGTCTTTGCTGAAAACTCACACAAAACCTGTTTAATTCGTGAACCTTTTACCGGCGGCAGGCGCGCTTGCATCCTAACAGAATCGAGCGTAATTCCGAGGAAGTCCATGGTCGTATCCGGTCCGAGCGTTTTCTTCGGGTGAATAAGAATGTTAAGAATTCTAAACACGTGCGTGAGAATTGCCATTGCGCGATAACCATCGTAGTGTTTAGGAACTATCGACAGGAAATCGTCCAGAAGAAAGAACAGTTTCACGACGTGGTAATTATGTGTAGCTATCCAATGTATGGCTTCCGATAAAAGTGTAAATATTTTGGGACTGCTCCTGGATCCGAAGCACAAGCGTTTGTAGAAATAGAACTTATTTTCCCAATATATGCCGTGAAATTTCCACAAGTCCGGCCTGAAAGGAATTAATTTAAAGGCCTCGACTATATCCGTCTTACAGCAGATTGTGCCGTAGCCAAAGTATTTAATGGCAGAAATTGCATCATATATTCGTACATAGGAAAGATAATATTCGTCTTTGTTTATTAGGCTGTTGATATTGACGTGGCCATCTGTCTTGTGAGGCGCATTGAGGTCTACTATTAATCTATGATGTTTAGTATATTTCCTTGCAGCAAGACCAATAGGGTTAATACGGTAAACGTCGAACGGAGGTAAAACAAACGGTCCTAATAAATATCCCATTTCCAGTTCATGTTTTAATAATTCGGACACTATTTGAGGCTCGGCTCGCGCTGACAGCAGGTTGTTACAGATATACGATGTAGATGGTGGATCAATAATTCCTGTATCGAAACCATTACGCAAACCACTCAGAAGTCTGTGAACATATGTACGATCCGGATGGTGCTGAAGTTCATTCTAGAGTTTGTCGATATCTATCGGTGTGGAAGCGCGTAGTTCGGACTCACAAATCAAAGCCTCATATTGCCATAGTTTCTTTGGGCCCGACTTCTGTTGAAACGTTCTACATTCATTCGCCGGGTGCTGTCCTCTACATTTAGCACATACGTATGAGAGCCGACCGCACATGGGGATTGGAACATCCAATCGTATTGTAGTTGTTGCATATTTCTTTTACGTTGCAGAATATGCGTGGGCGACCGAACTTATCGAGTTCGTCGCCCGCACTAGCGGCGGGAACAGAGCTAACTTTAATGTTTGACGCTGATATTTCATTACGGCTCGGATTGGTGTTCCGCTGGTTTAGCGGACAGAAATTTGTCGAGTGGCCCGTGCTGGCACATCAGTCGCAAGCAATGCTCATAATTCCGGAGAACGTAGTTACATACAGCTTGGTGTCGACTGATGCCCAATCAACAGGCGTGTTGTCCAACTCGTGCTGCTCCGCTTTGCGCGAAAATCTTGTGTGGTAGTCATAGAAATGCGATCCTCCATACTGGCGATACATATCATCGAGGTATGTATCGAGTTCCTTCCGCCTTTAGGGTTCGGTTTCACACAAGACGTTTTTATGTTTTGTGAATGCCGTTCGAAATTCATGTATATTTAATTTCTTCACCATTCGCGCGTCATTACCCCGAATAATGGTTTGAGTCCCGTTTGTTTCGATAATCTTTGTTTCATTATCATAGTTGTCATGTGGCATGAGTAACGTAGCCAAGTTCACATGTTTGTGTCACTGTATGGCTTTCCTTACATTTTGCGGTATGACGTTTATCGTGGGTAATTCGTCCACCGGTCGTCTCAGTCGAGTGTTATTGTACGTACCCATTATGTGCGCACCTGTATTTGGCAGTACATGCGTAGAATCGGGTACAGCAGCGCGTGTTAATTTGCTGTTGATCTCAGCAATAGCACCTTGCAAATGTAAAGCAGATTGCTGCAGTGATGTCTGATCGTGGGACTGGTTTTGTTGTGGATTGCGGTGTTCGCTACTGTGGTTAAAGGAATTCCCCTCTGTAGTATTTTAACAAACATACTTATGGCAACACCCTGTATATAATTGACACTATCTCCATGTATTCACCTTGAACCCCAGCATCCAGTGCGCATGCTCTGTTTATATCTGTGTGACTGCAACGGCCACTGAGTCGTTATTATCGTTAGTCTTAGTAATATATCCAAGCAGTAAACACGTCTTGTTGTTTCACTCATCCCACAGCTCAGTGGTTAAGCTAAGGCTTACACACCCTCAATACAGGGTATACAACACCCTCTGTATCAGATTCGACGCTTGGAACCCCGCAATTGGTGTTGACAGGAGTGTTGACAGACGCCACGTTATGTACCGCGCTACTAATAACATTGTCGCTGCAGCTAGGTAGGGCAGTAACTGGGTCGTTGTGTGTCTGATCACGCATTACATTTTGATCATACCTTAGGATACCTTAGGATCTTCTTATGGACGCTGGCATCTCTGCCACTATATCCACATCTAATTGTTCTTCTAATATCAATAATTATCATGGCTGTCAAGGTCGTGGTTGACCTCTGGCGTGCGCGATATGTTATTCGTTTGTAAACATACATTTAATAGCGTTTTCCTAGACGTATGTGACGGGAAAGTCATACCTTCGGCTTTCAGTTAATTTTTAAGATGTTCCAATGTCCATTTTCCCGGTATCGATTTGTCCATACTAGATCCATTATTCACGTCCTGAATGACTGCGGCGGCGGGCGTATTCCGATTTATTGGCGATCTTTACCGTTGTGGCGTTGTTGCGGGTGATCTGCGCCTGGCAGAGGATGGATTATTCATTCTGCCTAGGCCTGAAATGATTCACAGTTTATGTGGATTCGTTGTCAATGTTCAAACACTAAATTCCTTTCCCGAATAAATATTAGCTCAATGGCGACTTCCCTGCCAAATCACACTGACGTAAACGAGGCTGATGCATATCATTGGATAAGGCGAGCGGCTAATGATAGAAGTTGCCGCCTACTTTAAAATTCGATTATTGTAAACAATAATCCACACCTATAGTGATTTCGACTTGTGTTGTTTAGCCTACATATCTATGCAATCTGATATGGGACTACTTTATTTGCCAGATTCATATGTTCACACTTATTAATGTTATTGCAATCAGTGTAGACCCAGATCATGTTGCACAGATGTGTAGTCTGATCTGGGTCTACTATATTCGCAAAACTCGGTTTTTGGGCTATTCAGTAAGAAATAAACGCTGCAATACAGCAAAGTACCGGCTCGCTATAAATAGGTTTGCAAAGGGAAATAACTAGCTACAATCCCTCATTGAATACTTAAGCACAATCACCACAACCACTGTAATACATGTACATTGTACAATGCGCGAACTGAACGTCATCGGTGACATTGTCCAGTCATGTGTGTACTATCGCGAACGCATCCGCGGGAAATATGAATGAGTTTGCAACGCCAGTTGATTTTTACGATAATAAACATATTGTTACTTCTTTTTCAGGTGTAGTGACCCATATGATCATATACTTATGTTCATGAACCAGATACAAATCTACCGTGAAATGTTTTTTCTCCAACTGTTTCGCTCACATTTCATCCACATCTGAGACACAGTGCCTTTAATAGACTTGGCCCCTTTCTTCATTTGGCCCCTTCAATTAGTTCTCGAACTTATTTGTACCCACGTACAGGCCCGTACGTAGGAATTGATTTAGGTGGGTGGGGGAGCAGTGGGGTGGGTGCGTTATCGACGGCGCGAAGAGCCAAACATTTGTTTTTGCACATACACGGACAGATCTCGGCGGAGTAACGCTTTCACACCTAAGTAACTGGAATGGATTTTGATATGTTAATTTTGCAACCAATCCAATCATCACAAAATGATTTTCAGACCAGTCCATTTATGGACATGGGGTGTTTTGTTCTCAAAATTATGAAAATAAAGTGCAGACTCTGATGAGACGGCACGTCACGAGCCGGCTCATCTGTAGCCGATTTCATCAAAATTGCAAAGTATACTTTTCTAGCAAAGTATACTTTGAGGGAGTAATCATTTATTTTTCCCTGAAATGCATTATTTCATACAGAACTAACTACTGCATATATTTGATGATTAAAAGTATGCAGAATTATTATACTGAATGTATTACATTATCACAGCCAAAATGGCTGTGATAATGTGATACATTCAGTATAATAACAATTAATACATTTATCATAAAATTGAAAATTTCTCCCTCAAAGTATACTTTGCTAGAGAAGTATACTTTGCAATGTTGATGAAATAGGCTACTGGATCTACACATTTTGCCAATACCACTATACATCCTGTGGTGTTGAACGGGTAAAGGGGATGAGTACGCACCCGTCGCACTCCCTCCGCGTACGGGCGTGAAGTATGTGCAGTTAGTTATTGGGTCTGGTTGGCCGCGGTACAGCACATGATTTACGCCCAATCTATTTTCACACTATTTTCAAGTGTATTTGTTTCATTTATTTCAGGCCAAATGAACATTCATTTACCATGGTTACAGGATTTGTTAATTGCCATTGTTATACTTTTAATATCAAACGTGAATTGACATTCTTTATATCAGGTGCGATAACCGTGTTTCCTTAAAAGGTTAACGGAAACAACTACTTATTAATGGGCTCTATTTATTGTTTATGTGCAATGGTCATACTTTATAATATGTTGATAACAGTATTTATTAAAGTGACGCATTTAATTGATATATACTTTAAAAGTGGCCTACATCGTTTGCATATCAAAATAGCCGTATACAAACGCGCGTCTCTATCAGTAATTTAAAACCTAATAAATGATATATCTGCATAGCGGGCACTGGTAATGTTTAATACTGGTGGAATAGTTACACAATTTATATACATTTACATAATTCTCATCACGAACTGTTTGTACCTTATATATTGATGGGACCCCAACGTTAAAGATACATGCCCACTCAGTAGTCACACACTGTACTTTATATCAGAGACATCATCATAGACATTTTCTGGCAAAATAATCATTCATTCACCATTACCCCACGTATTGATTAGCATTATTATACATTTTATATCAGACGTAAATTTCTGCACTGATATCAAGGGCGATAACCGCGTTTCCTTAAAATGTTAACGGACATTACTATTTATTCTCTGTATTTATTTATCGATGTGCAATGATCATACTTTATATTCTGTTGAACATATTTTCTTTTCAGGTGACTCACTTAATTAGTATAAATAATTAAAAAATAGAATGCCTCATTAATTTGCATAGTAAAATGGCCTGATACCGCTGCGATTCACTATCATTAAAATCAATAATATTAAATTATTATATCTGTATAGTGGGCACTCGTAATTTTTAGAACTGGTGGAATAGTGACACAATTATACACTTATTTAATTCCTATGAAGAATATTTCCAGCCTATTGAGTGGGCATGTACATTTAACAACAAGTCCACATAACACTTCCTGTTTTCTTTTCATTTGCCACAGCGAATACGACGTATTTTATAAATTTGTGATGACGTTATAAAAGCGACATTTTGTTGTGTGATGACGTTACTAAATGACGTACCTTGTAGCACAAAGTTTCAAAATCTGACAACGCTCATCTCTGGTGCTAGTAGCGAACAGTAACTCTTGCAATCTACTCCCGTACCGGAGTTTGCAAGAGTTACTGTTCGCAACACCACTGGTGCTGCACTCCGCACCCGAGTAAAATGTTACACCTCCAAAATTTCACCGGTTTCCTGGCGACATGACACTGTTCTACTTAGAACTATTGCACCAGCGCATTTTTCGTCTAGTTTCAAATTTCTTACGCCAGTTACTAGACGAAATGTGTTTATGTGGTATATTCTACATGTGTCTGCATGGGAATTCGTCAGGAATCCAGGCGCCTATTTCGATTTTTTCCAAGTCCGGTAAGCTAATTATACAAGTGGCTTAATACCTGACACGAAGAATAATTTCTATGGTTTCCTGGCCATGCCTCGTGAAATTGATGTACCGTTTATTTAATCAGGGAAGCTGATTATCATGAAATAATGCACGAGTGAGTGGGTCCTTACGCTCAACAAACGAGTGAGCGGAAGGACCAAATCACGAGGGCATTATTTCAAGATAATCAGCTCACCTTGTTAAATAAAGTTTTCTTACATTTCACACACGATCCTTTATTAAAACAAAGCGAATCAAGCGTAAAAGATGGCCAAGACGTTTGCGAATTAATTTCTGTAGGCGGGTCGTAGTGAAGGCGACCGTCTATCGATTCATGGGGTGTGTCTGAGAACAGCATTTGATTAGCTGAAGGAAACACGTCATTGCCACGTTACTGACTTCATTGCTCCATATATAATATGGTAAGCACGAGAGCGGTGTAAACTACTGCTGCCGAGTGGTGTAATTCACCGTTATATCTCTGTAAACTACTGGCTGAAATGGTAGTATATTTATCAGTAGCCTATTTCACTAACATTGCAAAGTATACTTATCTAGCAATTTTAAATTTTAGGATAAATTTTAAATTTTAGGATAAATTTATTAATTTTTATTATACTGAATTTATTACATTATCACAGCCATTTTGGCTGTGATAATGTAAAAAAGTCAGTATAATAATTCTGCATACTTTTAATCATCAAATATATGCAGTCGTTAGTGCTATATGAAATAATGCATTTCGGGAAAAATAAATGATTACTCCCTCAAAGTATACTTTGCTAGAAAAATATACTTTGCACTGTTGGTGAAATCGGCTACTGATACCATACTTGCTGTTATGTTGCGTCATAGCAGTGTGACATACGTCAACGTGATATGGCGTATATCGGCACACTAAACGTCTACTCAGCGAAAGTACTCTTTGAATATTTTGTATCAGCGTGCCTGCTAGATATAACATTTTGTAATGTAAGCGATGTTCAGCGGATTACCTGAAAACTAAATAGAGAATACCAATCTAGTGCTTCTTTTTTTATCAATTTTATCAGGCACGACTAGGAAAAAGCGTATCCGGTAACGATTTATGATAGCCAATGCTCAAATATGAAATGATTTCGTTGAAAAGTATGCCGACTTGTTTACGGTGCAATGTTACTAATTCGGTAACGTCACGTGACGCTGTTCGACCAATGAAACTTCAGTTTTCTATTCGTTATTACCCGGATATTCGTATCTAGGCAATGCAGGTTACGACGATGTGTTAGTTATCAGTCGGCGTGTATTCCGTCAATGCCCAGCGAGTTACCTGATAAAAACAACATTCTCCACTTCAGATATCCAGATTGTGACCGTTACAGCCACCGACCCGGATGGAACAGTTACAAATCTTCTGTTTGCGGAGCTCACATTTTCCTTGATCGAAGGTAGACTGATTTTTATTTACGAAGTGAAATTGTTTGCTTCATTTTGCGACCCCATATGCAGTATGACCTATCTAAATCTGACACCCTGAACATATCTGGATATGCAATTTTGGTGGGTCTCACTGTTCTGTCCTGTCTATGCTTGGGCATTTTGGGCTGAACCTGTAGCCGATTTCATCAAAATTGCTAAGCATACTTATCTAGCCAAGTATACTTTTAAGTGAATAATCATTATTTTTCCCGATATGCATTATTTCATACAGAACTAATGACTGCATATGTTTGATGATTCAAAATATGCAGAATTATTATACTGAATTTATTACATTATCACAGCCAAAATGGCTGTGATAATGTAATACTTTCAGTATAAAATGAGTAAATTTAGCCTTAAATTGAAAATTTCTCCCTCAAAGTGTACTTAGCAAGATAAGTACACTTTTTCGTTTTAGATCGCATCTACATACCCTATAGTATTGGAATCCGACGTATGGTACTCTGTCACCCTTGATAAGTTTTCAAACTCCATAGTGACGTCAAGATTGCCAAAATTGGCAAAAACAACAAACATAGCTATTGGACAATAGTCTGAAATACATGTATATACATGCAACTTTTTTTGTGTCATCTCGTCATATGAGACACGCCATGTGATATTGTACCTTCGGACATCTTCGTAATTTCATGACATACGTTTACAAAATTTACAATATTTTCCGTAAATGGCGTTAAAATTTGACAACATTTTGAGAGTACATGCGGAATATAATTCCTAATTCCTAGATCTACTCTAAAAATGTTAACTTTTTTATTGATGAAAAATATTGTAAATTTTGTAAACGTATTTAATGAAATTACGGAGACGTCAGAAGGTACAAAATCGCAGAAGGTACGTAAAACGTGTATTGCAGGGTCTAAATTGAATCCAGTATGGCTGCCATAATATTAGGCTAACTAATGCTGCATATTCGTGGTAATTTCAGTTGCTAGCTAACGATCCTAATGCAGGCCCGTACGCAGGAATTTAATTAGAGGGGCTAAACATTTGTTTTGCACATCCACGGACAGACCTCGGCAGATTATCCCTTTAACTCCTAAGTAACTGGAATCGATTTTGATATGTTAAGTTTGCAACCCAATCCAATCATTACAAACTGATTTTCAGACCAGTCCATTTATGGCATGGGGTGTTTTTGTTCATCTGGATCTACACTTTTTGCCAATACCACTATACAGGCCTGTGGTGTTGAAAGGGTTGAGGGAGGGGGATGCGTTCGCACCCGTCGCACCTCCTCTGCGTACGGGCCTGCAATGTGCATGCGTTTATTGGTTGTGGTGGCATTTGTATTACTACATTAATGAAGACAACGCACTCCGTATTCTGAAAGATATATAATGGCACAGAGAACATTTCTTGAATGTAAGACTCGGATCGGTGAGCAGTCCCAAAACGAGTGCCAATCCCAGGAGCCTATTTCACCCAAATTGCAAAGTATATACTTATCTTGCTAAGTACACTTTGAGGGAGAAATTTTCAATTTAAGGATAAATTTATTGATTTTTATTATACTGAAGTATTACATTATCACAGCCATTTTGGCTGTGATAATGTAATAAATTCAGTATAACAATTCTGCATACTTTTAATCATCAACAATATGTTGTCGTTAGTTCTATATGAAATAATGCATTTCGGGAAAAATGAATGATTACTCCCTGAAAGTATACTTAGCTAGATAAGTATGCTTAGCAATTTTAGAACAAAAGCCGAGAAAGTCAGGAAAATTGTACACATGGAACATTTTCAAGATATGACCGTCATAGAAACAAGAACAACGCATGTTGTGTAATTCATGTCATTGATAATCACTTCATGCTGGGTAATCTACATTTGGCCTCGATGACAAAACTGACATGTTCTATCGTCGCCGCCATCATTGCTCTGGACGCTGGAGACCGGAGCGGGACGTTACGTCACTAACTTTGACGTCATTCAATGATGAAGTCAAAACAGCATAACTCAAAACATACGGATTTTAGTCCCCGTTCTGGGGAAAAATAGTCTCCTGTTCTGGGATTCGCAGCCGTTCTGGGACTGACCCCCGGAACATATGACCACATACATACCGAACTATGATAAAAAAAATTTCAATACATTTTCACCCCGTGGAGAATCCGAATCTATTGCATATTTCCACGAGCTGGCACTACACTAAGCTAATTTGCATAATGGAAGTAAACACATGTATATATCGTGTGTGTAATATGCGCGCGCATTACCTTCTTTAAGTGTAAACTTATTGTTATCAAGATGAGCTTGTATGCTTTCTCTGAATCTCAAGAGCTGTTGTGTAATCGTATCTGAATGGCCCCCATCTTTGACGGGCGTATTTTGTGACTTACGGCACTCTTGTTATTTTTGTTATTTCTCAATGAATGTATATGTTGCGACCACTCGTTTGAACCGTCTCGACGAGACGGTTCAAATGGTGGTCACGACATCTACGTCTAAGCACATATAAAGAAAAGATTTAGAATTTTCCACGAACAAAATGGCATATTTTATGACGGCACTCCTATTTGCCCTACCATCGCTCTACGGGGCGCCAAGTGGGATATGGCTCAATGTTGTCAACAAAATTCATTTTTGTGCCACAAAATTCAATTCTGTGTCACAAAATTCACTTTTGTGCCACAGAATTCAATTCTCAAAATTCACTTTTGTGCCACAAAATTCAATTCTGTGCCACAGAATTCTGTGCCACAGAATTCAATTCTATGCCACAAAATTCAATTCTGTCAATTCTGCACACGCATGTAAGAAGAACTACCATTGGTCAGAAACTGCACTGGAGAAATGGGTCACGGTCGCCGATCTACACATTCAATGTCGATGATTCATTTCTCATTCTGCCGATGATTCATTTCTCATTATGCCATTTTGCTTCAACTATCTCCAAACAGTCAAACGTTGACAAACCCATTCGTATTTAAACTCATTTGCGTTATAATTGTACACATAATTCATGTACATGTAGATCTCCCGCGAGTACTGACGTCATGTATTGTGTGTATCGCAAGGTACATCTGCCCAGTTAAATCAATAATACACGCGCTGTGGCCTGTGTTCTGACTGCTGTCTGTGTTTATAAATAGAATGTGTGTATTGGGCCATTTGAGGAAACCATTTGTAGTATTTGTGTAGATACCATGGATACTAAGATGGTGTATACTGTAAATAATGCATGTAGACACATAGTTGCGAACACGTAACTTCGCAACTAGTAGACACAGATCCAATACCATTTGTTTCACAAGGTTGGATCTACTGTTAGAATACGACGTCATCTAATATCATTTTCGAGCATAAAACGTTACCTGATAAATAGAATACCAGGCTAGTGTATTTTAATATCAAGTTTATCAGGCTCGGTTCGGAAACGGTAGGAATTCCTCGGCAAGCCTCGGAATTCCTACGCGTTTCCTAGCCTTGCCTGATAAACTTGATATCAAAATACACTAGCCTGGTATTCTCTATATATGGGCATGCTCTCAGGTCTAGCTATGTCCCGGCTACTATATGTTTGACCCTGTTTACATAATTGAGGGAAAATTCTGAATAGTTTTCTTATTTCTCCTTCAAAGTATATATGCTTATATGGTGTGACCACTCATTTGTAATCATAATATAACCAAAATAACTGTCCATAAAGAAGTATAATATTGATATATTGGGTTATATTTTCGCATTGAAATATTTAAACCTGCAAGTGTACTCCACCATCTAATAAAATGGACTAAGACCGATCTCAACCAATCAACGTAGAGATGACATAGACTATCCTACGCAAACTAATTTTTGTGGACAAAAATGAATTCTGTCCCACAAAACTGAATTTTCTTCACAAAATTCAATTCTGTCTTACAAAATTGAATCCTTTATAACAAAAATGAATTTTGTATATACGAAACGTATGCAGAATTGAATTTTGTGACACAGAATTGACAGAATTGAATTTTGTGACACAGAATTGAATTTTGTGATTTTTAGTGTTACAAAACTCAATTTTGTACACATAATTAACCTGTCCTGCATGGCGCCCCGTACGCTGTACCGACTAAGCCAATCGGGCACATATACAAACTTCCTCCACACAGTGAGCTACATTGTACGTACCGTGACATACTCCCCCGCCAAATTGGAATTCGACCCCGATGGTACGGGAGTTACCGTTCGCAACTAGGGGGTTGTCCTATTTTCGAGCTCTTCGAAATGCACTTTCCTGTGTTGTACGGCATTTAAATTCAGACTCCAACTGGTGGTAAACTGTGATATATGTGTTTGAAACCCCGGAACCCCCTCCCCTCTAGATCCGCCCCTGCATATATATAATGATTGATGTATAATTACATGTACTTCTATGTGCACCTGTGATATTGCATATATCCGTCCGTCACATTTAAAGCTAGTTATGCACGATTGTGGTCCGGATAAATGACACATGTATTTGAAATCATTAAAATAAAAAAGAAATGACTAAATTCATTCAATACATGTAATGCAATATTTCACTGTATCTATATGTATCTATCTTCCTGATAGTCAAACCCCTGCCGGGGATCTAGACTTTGTTGTGCGTCAACGGATAATGCTATTATCAGTGATTATAAGGAGTAAAAGAAATAGAGAGAGAAAGTGAGATGTATACAGTGCTTTAAAATAGATAAAAGCAGAGCAGTATTTTAGGGTGAGATATTTTCAACTTTAGAGATTGTAAAACTGTGGCCCCGGACTAGAATATGTAGGTGTAAAATAAAGCTGTTTGAATGAAACGGGTTATCAAAGTACCGAACGTACTGCATCATGCTCAAATGACTGTACCGAAAGTACTGCATATATGCTTAAATTATACGATATTTCCGACGGAAATATAACAATAACGTTCGACCATGTCCAGCCGTGGGTGGTAAACGTTTGCCGTGGAACTCGGGAATTGTTTGAACTCGCGGTCTACGGCCTTGGGCAAACGTTTACCCACGGCTGGACATTGTATTCGTGGATTTGCTAGCATGCTACTTTCACATTTCCAGTCAACACACACACAATAAACAGCTACAAAGAGCTCGTGTTACATCACGCTAGATGTAGTAAAGTCGGTAGTCATGGGCTTGATTACCACAACCAGTTATTTTTTAAAATTTATTTGCCTTACTGTAAATGCGAAACGTATACATACAAACTATACACAACCATTACATACTTTATTTGTTTCAATTACATGTATGCAACACTACCTTACATACTTCAATACAACCATAACTTAGATAACAAACAGTATTATGATCCATAAGAGACTCTGCCATCTTCTTCCAATTATCCTCTCCATTTATCAGTAATCCCATCAGCTGTAGAAGACGCAGTATCCATTGATCAGCTGACAGGCGTGCTTACTGTGCATTCACAACATTTATCCAGCGGCAACTGCGACGGGGACGTGACAGTAAACGTGAAAGTAGCAGACGGAATGGGACTCACTGCCGCTACCAACGCTAGGGTCTCGATATCGGTAACGTGTGGTGGTAAGTTTACAAGTTTACCAGTTTACCACGGCAGACCGACCAGAATACCGGCACGATCACGATAACATGTGGTGGTAAGTTTACCAGTTTACAACGGTAGACAGAAGTTTACCAGTTTACAACTGTAGACCGACCGGTCTACCGCCACGATCAAGGTACCATGTGGCGGTAAGTTTACCAGTATACAACAGTAGATCGACCAGGCTACCGTCACGATCACGGTAACATGTTGTGGTAAGTTTACCAGTTTACAACTGTAGACCGACCATGCTACCATCACGATCACGGTAACATGTTGTGCTCAGTTTGACAGTTTACAAAGGTAGACAGAAGTTTTCCAGTTTACAACTGTAGACCGACCGGTCTACCGCCACGATCAAGGTAACATGTGGCGGTAAGTTTACCAGTATACAACAGTAGACCGACCAGGCTACCGACACGATCACGGTAACATGTGTTGCTAAGTTTACCAGTTTACAACGGTAGACAGACCAGGCAACCGTCACGATCACGGTAACATGTGTTGGTAAGTTTTTTTTATCAGTTTACAACGGTAGACCGACCAGGCTACCGCCACGATCAAGGTAACATGTGGTGGTAAGTTTACCAGTTTACAACAGTATACCGACCAGGCTACCGCCACGATCACGGTAAAATGTGGTGGTAAGTTTACCAGTTTACAACGGTAGACCGACCAGGCTACCGCCACGATCACGGTAACATGTGTTGGTAAGGTTTGTTTTATCAGTTTACAACGGTAGACCGACCAGGCTACCATCACGAACACGGTAACATGTGGTTGTAAGTTTACCAGTTTACAACAGTAGACCGACCAGGCTACCGCCACGATCACGGTAACATGTGGTGGTAAGTTTACCAGTTTACAAGGGTAGACGGACCAGGCTACCGTCACGATCACGGTAACATGTGGTTGTAAATTTACCAGTTTACAACAGTAGACCGACCAGGCTACCGTCACGATCACGGTAACATGTGGTTGTAATTTTACCAGTTTACAACAGTAGACCGACCAGGCTACCGCCACGATCACGGTAACAAATGTTCGGTGGTAATAAGTTTACCAGTTTACAACGGTAGACGGACCAGGCTACCGTCACGATCACGGTAACATGTGGTTGTAAATTTACCAGTTTACAACAGTAGACCGACCAGGCTACCGTCACGATCACGGTAACATGTGGTTGTAATTTTACCAGTTTACAACAGTAGACCGACCAGGCTACCGCCACGATCACGGTAACAAGTGGTGGTAATTTTACCAGTTTACAACGGTAGACCGACCAGGCTACCGTCACGATCACGGTAACATGTGGTTGTAAACTTACCAGTTTACAACGGTAGACCGACCAGGCTACCGCCACGATCACGGTAACATGTGTTAGTAAGTTTACCAGTTCACAACGGTAGACCGACCAGGCTACCGTCACGATCACGGTAACATGTGTTGGTATGTTTTCCAGTTTACAACGGTAGACTGACCAGGCTACCGTCACGATCACGGAAACATGTGTTGGCAAGTTTTCCAGTTTACAACAGTAGACCGACTAGGCTACCGTCCCCATCACGGTAACATGTGGTTGTAAGTTTACCAGTTTACAACGGTAGACGGACCAGGCTACCGTCACGATCACGGTAACATGTAGTGGTAAGTTTACCAGTTTACAACAGTAGACCGACCAGGCTACCGTCACGATCACGGTAACATGTGGCGGTAAGTTTACCAGTTTACAACGGTAGACCGACCAGGCTACCGCCACGATCACGGTAACATGTGGTGGTAGGTTTACCAGTTTACAACGGTAGACAGACCAGGCTACCGTCACGATCACGGTAACATGTGGTTGTAAGTTTACCAGTTTACAACGGTAGACCGACCAGGCTACCGTCACGATCACGGTAACATGTGTTGGCAAGTTTTCCAGTTTACAACAGTAGTCCGACCAGGCTACCGTCACGATCACGGTAACATGTGGTTGTAAGTTTACCAGTTTACAACGGTATACCGACCAGGCTACCGTCACGATCACGGTAAAATGTGGTGGTAAGTTTACCAATTTACAACAGTAGACCGACCAGGCTACCGTCACGATCACGGTAACATCTGGTTTTAAGTTTACCAGTTTACAACGGTAGACCGACCAGGCTACCGTCACGATCACGGTAACAATGTGGTGGTAAGTTTACCAGTTTACAACAGTAGACCGACCAGGCTACCGTCACGATCACGGTAACATGTGGTTGTAAGTTTACCAGTTTACAACGGTATACCGACCAGGCTACCGTCACGATCACGGTAACATGTGGTTGTAAGTTTACCAGTTTACAACAGTAGACCGACCAGGCTACCGTCACGAACACGGTAACATGTGTTGGCAAGTTTTCCAGTTTACAACTGATTTACAGTAGACCGACCGGGCTACCGTCACGATCACGGTAAAATGTGGTGGTAAGTTTACCAGTTTACAACGGTAGACCGACCAGGCTACCATCACGATCACGGTAACATGTAGTGGTAGTTTACCAGTTTACAACAGTAGACCGACCAGGCTACCATCACGATCACGGTAATAAGTGGCGGTAAGTTTACCAGTTTACAACGGTAGAACGACCAGGCTACCGCCACGATCACGGTAACATGTGGTGGTACGTTTACCGGTTTACAACGGTAGACCGACCAGGCTACCGTGACGATCACGGTAACATGTGATGGTATGTTTTCCAGTTTACAACAGTAGACCGACTAGGCTACCGTCCCCATCACGGTAACATGTGGCGGTAAGTTTACCAGTTTACAACGGTAGACGGACCAGGCTACCGTCACGATCACGGTAACATGTAGTGGTAAGTTTACCAGTTTACAACAGTAGACCGACCAGGCTACCGTCACGATCACCGTAACATGTGGCGGTAAGTTTACCAGTTTAGAACGGTAGACCGACCAGGCTACCGCCTCGATCACGGTAACATATGTTAGTAAGTTTACCAGTTTACAACGGTATACCGACCAGGGCTAACCGTTCCACGATAACGGGTAAAAAGTGGTGGTAAAGTTTACCGGTTTACAAAACAGTAGACCCGACCCGGTACCGTCACGATCACGGTAAACATGTGGTTGTAAGTTTACCAGTTTCAACCGGTTTTATTACCGACCGGCTTACCTTCACGGATTACGGTTAACTGTGATGGTAAGTTTTACCGTTTACAACGGGTTAGACCGACCAGGTTCCGTCACGATAACGGTAACTGTGGTTGGTAAGTTTACCGTTTACAACAGAGTACCGACCAGGCTACCGCCACGATCTTATTTAACAAAGTGGTGGTCCGAACCTGTTTCAAACGGTAAGGTGGGAACCAGGCTTCCGTCATATCACATTAAACATGTGTTGATAAGTTTACCGTTTACAACTTATAGACCGGACCAGGTACCGTCACGATTCGGTAACTTGTAGTGGTTAAGTTTACCAGTTTACAACAGTAGACCCGCCAAGGCTACCTTCCTATCACGGTAACATGTGGTTTGTAAAATTTACCAGTTTTACAAAACGGTATACCGACCAGGCTACCGTCCGATTCGGTTAAAATGTGGTGGTAGTTTACCAGTTTACAACAGTTTGACCGACCAGGCTGCCGGTCACGATCACCGGTTACCTTGTGGTTGTAAGTTTACGTACCGGTATAGACCCGGCTACGTCCACATCACGGTAATATGTGGTGGTAAGTTTTACCTGTTTACAACAGTAGACCGAACCAGGCTACGTCACGATCACGGTACATGTGGTTGTAAGTTTACAGTTTTTACAACGGTATAACGACCAGGCTACCGTCACGATTACGGTAAAAACATGTGGTAGGTAAGTTTACCAGTTTACAACGGTAGACCGACCAGGCTTACCGTTTCACGATCACAGGGTAAACATGTGGTGGTAAAGTTTTACTAAGTTTACAACAGTTAGACGACCAGGCTACCGCAACGATCATATTAACAAAAGTGGTGGGTACGTTTACCTGTTTACAACGGTAAGCTGACCAGGCTACCGTCAACTATCACAATTAAACATGTGTTGATAGTTTACCAGTTTACAACTTTAGACCGGACCGGCTACATCACGACAGGTAAACATTGTAGTGGAAGTTTACCAGGTTTACAACAGGTAGACGAACCAGGGCTACGTCACTATCACGGTAATTTCATGTGGTTGTAAATTTACCAGTTTACATGGTTTATACCGACCAGGGCTACCGTCACGACACGGTTAAAATGTTAGGGGGTAATGTTTACAGTTTACAACAGTGACCGGACCAGGGCGTCACGATCACGGTAACAAATGTGGTTGTAAAGGTTTTACCAGTTTTACAACGGTATACGACCAGGCTACCGTCACGATCACGGTTTAAAATGTGGTGGTAAGTTTACCAGTTTACAAACAGTAGAACCGACCAGGCTGCGTCACGATCACGGTAACATGTGGTTGTAAGTTTACCAGGTTTAACAAGGTTTTAACACGGTATACGGATCAGGCCTACCGGTCACGATCACGGTAAAATGTGGTGGTAAAGTTTACCAGTTTACAGTAGACCGCCAGGCTGCCGTCACGATCACGGTAACATGTGGTTGTAAGTTTACCAGTTTACAACGGTATACCGACCAGGCTACCGTCACGATCATTGTAAAATGTGGTGGTAAGTTTACCAGTTTACAACAGTAGACCGACCAGGCTACCGTCACGATCACGGAAACATGTTGTGGTAAGCTTACCAGTTTACAACAGTAGACCGACCAGGCTACCGTCACGATCACGGTAACATGTGGTGGTAAGTTTACCAGTTTACAACAGTAGACCGACCAGGCTACCGCCACGATCATATTAACAAGTTGTGGTACGTTTACCTGTTTACAACGGTAAGCTGACCAGGCTACCGTCACGATCACATTAACATGTGTTGATAAGTTTACCAGTTTACAACTTTAGACCGACCAGGCTAGCGTCACGATCACGGTAACATGTTGTACTCAGTTTGACAGTTTACAACGGTAGTCTGACCAGGCTACCGTCAAGATCACGGTAACATGTGGTGGTCAGTTTACCAGTTTACCAGTGATAATGTAATAAGTTCAGTATAATAAAAATTAATACATTTATCCTTAAATTGAAAATTTCTCCCTCAAAGTATACTTTGCTAGATACGTATACTTTGCAATGTTGGTGAAATAGGACACAGAAACAGATCCGGGTTGTACTGATTAGAGCATGCTCCAACAAAAAACGGCGAGTTAACTGATACAGTTTACGTTTCTGATGCAGGGGTCAGTCCGGTGATACAGGGAGAGCCAATCATTGGTTATGTGCTGGAGGACGCCACAGCAGGTACATTGTTTCCCCTCTAAACCACAGGTAACTGAAAACAAATCGCATGGCAGTATCGTTTCTAGTAAACTATTAGAAACTATATAATCAGGTAAAAATCAGGTTTGCAAACAGTGCAGATCCAAGGGCCCGTTTCACTAAACTTCCTACGACTAAAATGTTCGTAAGTGCAAATTTAAGATCGTCTGTAAATTTCCATTTATGGATTTTCATTTATTGAGCATAGGCTGCATATGCAGCCTATGCTCAATACATGTAAATCCAATAATTATTTACAAGAAAACATTGTTAATGCGAAATTTACAGACTATCATAATTTTGCACTTACGAACATTTTAGTCGTACGAACTTTAGTGAAACGGCCCCCTGGTGTGTTAACGGAGGGGTTTGTCCGGGAGGTACATTTTATTATATATGCTCCCATTTTGTAGGGGTAGCTGGGTGGGGCCATATATGGATCTACTAGCTGCAAGTTATGCCTACTAATGCGGTCCGTTGGCTGACAAAAGTGACACAGTGAAACCTTTTTAAACAGGACACTCCACTGTAAATCAGGAATGTGATCATTCTGAGCCATAGTTGTGTACTATGCGATCATGAGCAGACATTATCATCAGAAATAAATGACCAAGACACTCATCAAAAATAAGATCGCAGATGTTTTCTTGCGTCCGGTTTAGATAGGTGTCACTATATTATGCCATATGCAACAAGTAAGAAAACGGAAAATAAACACATTTTCTTGATGAATTTATTTCAAATGCTGGAATTATAAGGAATTAATGGCCTTTTTGTGGAATTTATCGGGGATATAAACATGGAAAAGTCGCTGGAATACTGGATGAGGCCTTTTGGCCTTCGTCCAGTATTCCCGCAATTTTTTCCAAGTTTATATCCCGATAAATTCGAGAAAAAGGCCATTCATTCCTATATTAGCAATAGAGATTATGGTATCTGCTATACAGTGCAACCTATGTAAACCGGACATCAAGAATATACCTGTGATCTTATTTGTGATGAGTTTCTTGGTCCTTTATCTGAAGTGATAATGTGTCTGTTCGTGATCGCATAGCACACACCTACGGCTGAGAATGATCAAATGCCTGATTTACAGTGAAACCTACCTAAGCCGGACACGCTGGGGACCTGTTCCAGTGTGATACATGTTTTTTGTTGTTGTTTTGTGTGTTAAATGTATGTTATTTGATTGCAAATGTTTCCATAGTCTAAGGGGGCGACGATGAACCGCCATTATACTTGATTATTCGCGATTCGTAACTCCATGGTTCGTTGCACGAATACGATATTGCGGTTTTCCAAGAATCTATTTTTAACTCGCTGTTGTTGTTGTTGTTGCTGTGAAATTCCCGAGCTTATTTTTCGGGAAACACTTTCCACTCTACATTAATGATTAGTCTGTGTGTCATCCACAAACACATACAGCGAATAATGTCACGATGATCAGTCCTTTGATTTATATAGTGTCGCCCCTATTGAAATGGTCAATCGAATGTCTTACTAGTATGACACACTCTATCGAACAAGCATTACTTCCCAGTTTCTATCAGTTATGCCAGACACCAGGCAGAAAGGTACGGAGCCCCGCAGGGGACATGGATTTTATTTTATTAATTCGTTCCCACGAAATAACAATTCGTTTCCTCAGTTCCCTCAAATTAACAATTCGTTCCCTCAAATTGACAATTCGTTCCCACGATATAACAATTCCTTCCCACCAATTAACAATTTCGTGGGAACGAATTGTTAACTTTAGGGAACGAATAGTTAATTCGTGGGAACGAATTGTTATTTCGAGGGAATGAATTAATACAAACAATATTCTACGTCCCCTGCGGGGCTAGAAAGGCAATTGGTACCTAGAATCTGTAATAATTTGCTGGTGGCCCACCAGCCGGTTACATCAGTCCGCGCGGAGGCTCGAACCTTCGACCACTCAGTTCGGACGCCGGTGCCTTAGTCACTAGTACTCGAATGTCGGATAAGAGCTGCGAGGCAAAACGAAGCACAACGAGGCACAACATGTCACAACGTGGCGACAGCGAGGCTAGAGCGTGGAGGCAGCGATGCACGACCCGATCTTGATCTGCGGAAATTTGCAAATGGTGGGGGTCAAAATCTGGGCACAACGGCGCGGCCAATAGTTGCCACTATACCTGGGACATCATAGGGAAGTAACAGGTGATTGAACTGGCCTATATAATACAGATATTTCTCCACTATCTGGAATGACAATGATGCACCTTATTGAATTGGCCTATAGAATACAGATATTTCTCCACTATCTGGAATGACAATGATGCACCTTACTGAACTGGCCTATATAATACAGATATTTCTCCACTATCTGGAATGACAATGATGCACCTTATTGAACTGGCCTATAGCATACAGATATTTCTCCACTATCTGTAATGACAATGATGCACCTTATTGAACTGGCCTATGGAATACAGATATTTCTCCACTACCTGGAATGACAATGATGCACCTTATTGAACTGGCCTATAGAATACAGATATTTCTCCACTATCTGGAATGACAATGATGCACCTTATTGAACTGGCCTATATAATACAGATATTTCGCCACTGTCTGTAATGACAATGATGCACCTTATTGAACTGGCCAATAGAATAGCGATATTTCTCCACTATCTGAAATGACAATGATGCACCTTATTGAACTGGCCTATAGAATACAGATATTTCTCCACTATCTGAAATGACGATGATGCACCTTATTGAACTGGCCTATAAAATACAGATATTTCTCCTCTATCTGAAATGACAATGATGCACCTTATTGCACTGGCCTATAGAATAGCGATATGTCTCGACTATCTGAAATGACAATGATGCATGTTATTGAACTGGCCTATATAATACAGATATTTCTCCACTATCTGGAATGACAATGATGCACCTTATTGAACTGGCCTATAGAATAGCGATATTTCTCCACTATCTGAAATGACAACGATGCACCTTATTGAACTGGCCTATGGCATACAGATATTTCTCGACTATCTGAAATGACAATGATGCACCTTATTGAACTGGCCTATATAATACAGATATTTCTCCACAATCTGTAATGACAATGATGCACCTTATTGAACTGGCCTATATAATACCGATATTTCTCCACTATCTGAAATGACAATGATGCATGTTATTGAACTGGCCTATAGAATACAGATATGTCTCCACTATCTGAAAGACAATGATGCACCTTATTGAACTGGCCTATAGAATACCGATATTTTTCCACTATCTGAAATGACAATGATGCACCTTATTGAACTGGCCTATAGAATACAGATATTTCTCGACTATCTGTAATGACAATAATGCACCTTATTGAACGGGCCTATATAATACAGATATTTCTCCACTATCTGGAATGACAATGATGGACCTTATTGAACTGGCCTATATAATACATTAATTTCTCCACTATCTGAAATAACAATGATGCACCTTATTGAACTGGCCTATAGAATAGCGATATTTCTCCACTATCTGAAATGACAATGATGCATGTTATTGAACTGGCCTATATAATACAGATATTTCTCCACTATCTGGAATGACAATGATGCACCTTATTGAACTGGCCTATAGAATAGCGATATTTCTCCACTATCTGAAATGACAATGATGCACCTTATTGAACTGGCCTATGGCATACAGATATTTCTCGACTATCTGAAATGACAATGATGCACCTTATTGAACTGGCCTATATAATACAGATATTTCTCCACAATCTGTAATGACAATGATGCACCTTATTGAACTGGCCTATATAATACCGATATTTCTCCACTATCTGAAATGACAATGATGCATGTTATTGAACTGGCCTATAGAATACTGATATGTCTCCACTATCTGAAAGACAATGATGCACCTTATTGAACTGGCCTATAGAATACCGATATTTTTCCACTATCTGAAATGACAATGATGCACCTTATTGAACTGGCCTATAGAATACAGATATTTCTCGACTATCTGTAATGACAATAATGCACCTTATTGAACGGGCCTATATAATACAGATATTTCTCCACTATCTGGAATGACAATGATGGACCTTATTGAACTGGCCTATATAATACATTAATTTCTCCACTATCTGAAATAACAATGATGCACCTTATTGAACTGGCCTATAGAATAGCGATATTTCTCCACTATCTGAAATGACAATGATGCACCTTATTGAACTGGCCTATAGAATACAGATATTTCTCCACTATCTGAAATGACAATGATGCACCTTATTGAACTGGCCTATAGAATACAGATATTTCTCCACTATCCGGAATGACAATGATGCACCTTATTGAACTGGCCTATATAATACAGACATATCTGAAATGACAATGATGCACCTTATTGAACTGGCCTATAGAATAAAGATATTTCTTCACTATCTGTAATGACAATGATGCACCTTATTGAACTGGCCTATATAATACAGATATTTCTCCATTATCTGTAATGACAATGATGCACCTTATTGAACTGGCCTATATAATACAGATATTTATCCACTATCTGTAATGACAATGATGCACCTTATTGAACTGGCCTATATAATACAGATATCTCTCCACTATCTGTAATGACAATGATGCACCTTATTGAACTGGCCTATAGAATAGCGATATTTCTCGACTATCTGGAATTACAATGATGCACCGTATTGAACTGGCCTATAAAATACAGATATTTCTCCACTATCTGTAATGACAATGATGCACCTTATTGAACTGGCCTATATAATACAGATAGTTCTCCACTATCCGGAATGACAATGATGCACCTTATTGAACTGGCCTATATAATACAGATAGTTCTCCACTATCCGGAATGACAATGATGCACCTTATTGAACTGGCCTATAGAATACAGATATGTCTCCACTATCCGGAATGACAATGATGCACCTTATTGAACTGGCCTATCTAATACAGATATTTCTCCACTATCTGTAATGACAATGATGCACCTTATTGAACTGGCCTATATAATACAGATATTTCTCCACTCTATGTAATGACAATGATGCACCTTATTGAACTGGCCTATATAATACAGATATTTCTCCACTATCTGTAATGACAATGATGCACCTTATTGAACTGGCCTATATAATACAGATATTTCTCCACTATCTGTAATAACAATGATGCACCTTATTGAACTGGCCTATATAATACAGATATTTCTCCACTATCTGAAATGACAATGATGCACCTTATTGAACTGGCCTCTATAATACAGATATTTCTTCCCTGTCTGTAATGACAAAGATGCACCTTATTGAACTGACCTATACAATACAGATGAACTGACCTATAAAATACAGACATTTCTCCACTATCTGTAATAACAATGATGCACCTTATTGAACTGGCCTATATAATACAGATATTTCTCCACTATCTGGAATGACAATGATGCACCTTATTGAACTGGCCAATAGCATACAGATATTTCTCCACTATCTGAAATGACAATGATGCACCTTATTGAACTGGCCTATAGAATACCGATATTTCTCCACTATCTGTAATGACAATGATGCACCTTATTGAACTGGCCTATAGAATACAGATATTTCTCCACTATCTGTAATGACAATGATGCACCTTATTGAACTGGCCTATATAATACAGATATTTCTCCACTATCTGTAATGACAATGATGCACCTTATTGAACTGGCCTATAGAATACAGATATTTCTCCACTACCTGGAATGACAATGATGCACCTTATTGAACTGGCCTATAGAATACAGATATTTCTCCACTACCTGGAATGACAATGATGCACCTTATTGAACTGGCCTATAGAATACAGATATTTCACCACTATCTGTAATGACAATGATGCACCTTATTGAACTGGCCTATAGAATACAGATATTTCTCCACTATCTGTAATGACAATGATGCACCTTATTGAACTGACCTATAGAATACCGATATTTCTCCACCATATGTAATGACAATGATGCACCTTATTGAACTGGCCTATAGAATACAGATATTTCTCCACTATCTGTAATGACAATGATGCACCTTATTGAACTGGCCTATATAATACAGATATTCTCCACTATCTGTAATGACAATGATGCACCTTATTTAACTGGCCTATAGAATACAGATATTTCTCCACTACCTGGAATGACAATGATGCACCTTATTGAACTGGCCTATATAATACAGATATTTCTCCACTACCTGGAATGACAATGATGCACCTTATTGAACTGGCCTATAGAATACAGACATTTCTCCACTATCTGTAATAACAATGATGCACCTTATTGAACTGGCCTATATAATACAGATATTTCTCCACTACCTGGAATGACAATGATGCACCTTATTGAACTGGCCTATAGAATACAGATATTTCTCCACTACCTGGAATGACAATGATGCACCTTATTGAACTGGCCTATAGAATACAGATATTTCTCCACTATCTGTAATGACAATGATGCACCTTATTGAAAAGGCCTATAGAATACAGATATTTCTCCACTACCTGGAATGACAATGATGCACCTTATTGAACTGGCCTATATAATACAGATATTTCTCCACCATCTGGAATGACAATCAAGCACCTTCTGGTTGGCTGATTATGTCGTTGGATCGAGGTAACTAACTCATTCGAACGAGATACTGTCTCGTGGGATCAAGATGCTGTGTCACGTGAACGAGATACTATGTCGTGAGAACGAGATAAATAAAACAATAGCGTATGTCATGTTTATGCTGCCATACATGTAAATATGCCTCATTTTACAACGATTACAAACAAACGCGAGATCGCATAATATACAAATATTTCCGTTGTCACAGATGAAGGCGTAATGGTGGTCATTGGTGTGGGAGGAGTGGGAGGAGTGCCCGGAGGAAACCCTCTTGCTCGATCCGTTGATATGCTCAATTACTGTGAAATATCTCTAAATCCGACACACTGGGACTTTCACGGTTTACGTGTAAGTGCAACCTCGGCCTATTAAACTTCCAGTTTAAGACTGCGATAGATTAGCACGTGCTCCAAATGTGCCATATTATCGTGTTCTGAAGGCAGTCTGGACTGGTTAGAATGTTCCTCTTGCAGGTACGTTGATACAAACCGTCACGGCGACCGATGCAGATTTAGGAGCGGGTGAAACTCTTGTCTACACATTGGATGATGGTAAGTCATAGACCAGTATTATAAATAGGTTACCGAACTTGGAAATCACGACTAACTTCCCTTACCATTACTTTTGATGTAGTATTATCTCGATAATTGGCGGATTTTGTCGGTTTTGACGTCACGTTGCTTAGTTAGCAACATGACGCCAAACCGACAATTCCACCAATCCTAACCTCATGGATGGCCAGAATTAATTTTGTAATTATAAACGATAAACTATCCTCGTGAATAGCCCTTTGTTTGCCATAATTATATCAACTGAAGAAGCCAGTGGAACAAGTGGTTAAGTCCTTTATGGATTGAACCCCATTTTCCCACTGAAGCTTTCAAATGCATGCTAGATTTCATTCATTTCAGTGAGCACGTTTGTTATTGACTCTACTGGGGCGATCACTCTGAAGGCTGGCGGCTTACTGGACTATACTGCAACGTCTTCTTATGAAATCGTCGTCACGGTGTCTGATCTTGACGACACGCCCAACAGTGTGACTTCGACTGTTACCGTAACCGTAAAAACAAGTAAGTACCCCATGATTACAATGGCGTCTACGTTGTTGTTCCCCTTGGAAACTAGAAGTGAACGTGGTCCAAACGTGATCTGAACGTGATGGAAACGTGGTCGAAACGTGGAATCGTGGTCCAACGTGATCGTGGTCCAAACGTGATCGAAACGTGGTGGAAACGTGGTGGAAACGTCGTGGAAACGTCGTGGAATCCTGGTCTACCGTGATCGTGGTCCAAACGTGATCGAAACGTGGTGGAAACGTGGTCGAAACGTTGAATCGTGGTACAACGTAATCGTGGTCCAAATGTGATCGAAACGTTATCTAAACGTGGTCGAAACGTCGTCGAAACGTCGTGGAATCGTGGTCCAACGTGATCGTGGTCGAAACGTGGTCGAAACGTCGTGGAATCGTGGTCCAAACGTGATCGAAACGTGGTCGAAACGTGGTGGAATCATGGTCCAAAGTAACGCGCCGTCTTTCCTGTATTCCTACTAGCCAATCAAATCCACGTTGTCAATTTTGCAAATGGGCTGTTCCGTTTTTAATGACATTAAACCATTATATGTTTTCTTGTATTCTTGTTAATATAAGTGTCTGTTTTAATTACGTAGCGTTTCCTCATTGTGTTCGAAATTTCAACATGCGCATGACTTTCCAAGTCCGGTAATCTATTTATATGACCGGTCTCTCCAATCCGTACATCTTCAGAACCGGTATTCGTCGAGCCGGCCCCGGGGGTGATCGGCAGTGGGGGTATACTTGAGACGGTGGATGGGGATTCCTCGGTCTATACGGTCGAGGCTTCCGATAAAGACGGTGGCGTCCTTACCTACGAACTTGTACCTCAGGTATTTACCAGTATGCTTTTATTTAACGTTACATTTCATTATCCCATATATAGAATACATTGTATAGAAAATATAAACATTATCCCATGAATGTGATTATGTGATTGAAAAAAACGATAGGTATTATGTATTCATCGTGTACGGGCGGGCGGCCGGCCGGGCACAGCTTAACTAGAGTTATCTCCCAATTGGCAGTCATTTTTAATTTTCACACTCTGTATCCTTAAGCTTGTCCACGCAATAACCCAAGTTTTACTTAGCGGATCGTAACCAACGACAAGACGAAGAACCATATTGATCTTCAAAACTCTCCGATAACTTATCTCCCCTTGGAGATCATTTTGAATTGTCGCACTCTGTATCCTTGTCTACGCAATAACTCAAGTTCTACTTGACGGATCGCAACATGTTTATCACGGCACGACGGAGAACCCTATTGTTTTTTTCCTCAGCATTGTTGATGACTTACCTCCAGTTGTTGGTCTTTTTTATTAATGTTCGCACTTTGTATCCTTGTCCGCACAATAGCTAGAGGTCTACTTGACGGATCATAACCAAATTTGGTACACATGTTTCGCATGACCTTCTACACGCTTGTTCAATTTGATTTAAAATTGTTTAAGCTTTAGTTTCGGAGGTGTATACTCATCAGTGTTAGTGATTTATTTTTCCATGGAGGTACTCCCTCCCCCCTTGTATACTGGCTATACCTCGACGGGCGTATATTGTGATATTGGAACCTTCGACACTCTTTTTCGCCACTCTTTTAAACGAGGTTTGCGAAACTATATACACACGAGTGTGATAAAGAGCATACCTTCTGCACAATATGTGTACATTTTCTTTATACCATATCCAAAACCATTAATTGTGTATACTTGAATATTTTCTTGGCCAATGCTCGTATGGTCAATGACTGATTGACGCCAGAAGACACTCACATGAACGCGACGTTATGAAGCTGGAAATATTCCGAATTGCCAGTGGAATAGAACTGACATATTTTAAACCTTCCAAAATGTTATTTATTATAATTTTGATTACCTCTTGTGGTACTTTAAAATGCGTTGATAACTAAATGTTAACAGTTTTGGTTTACATTTGAAATTCTTACGCGAGCAAATTACAACGTGTGTTACCCTATTCAATATCTTTATTCCGCTTGTTATTTTCCACATAATAGTACCTGTATATGGTATAATCTCTTATATATGTTTTATGTCTTGTTTTCAGGGTAACGCATATGTATGAGATATGGAGTAAATATCAATTTTTTTTCACGATAGTCAGTACTGTGTCTCGCCCCTAAACATCAGTCTCCCCAGCTCATTTTTGCACTATATTCAATTCCCATAGGATGTTTTTCGCAATATAATCATTAGTTGATGCAATTTCATCAAACAAGAACATTTGGGGAGGGTGATATTTTGTTATTATTGATGAACAATTACTTGTATTAAAATAGTTTTTAGATTTAATGTGTTTAATAGCCAAAAGTAGGTCGGAACAATCAGTAGTATACATATTTGAGGAGCATTATATATCACTGTATTGTGTGATTAATTAACTGATTTCTAGACAACAAAGTTCATCATGGACGGACCTGTTATTAAAACCAAGACAAGCGCTAGATTTGATGTGGATGCTGACGGAACCGTTATGGCATATACACTACAGATAAGGTATACCGTTGTCATAGTTTAATATATTTTAATAGCTTTCTTCAATAGCTGTGGACAGTACCGCAGGTGCCAGAAATAAATCATCGATAATATATAGTTTTTAATATAAATACACTTATACTAAAAATGATACTGGCATGCGATGTTTTTCAGTCACCTGTGGACAATACCATACCAAACTGACGCTGCGATACAAATAAATGTGACGATAATGATGCCGATTTGAAACCATACATGTCAAAAGCACGCCTACTGGTGACTTAGACGTAGCTTGCATAGCGCGATTCAACTAGGAGAAAACCGCGTAGAAAACCGCGGCTTTTGATTGCTTAGTCCCAGCTTGCATGGAACGATTCATCTAAACAACACCCGCGCTATCTGGTGGAGTAAACCCAGCGTACATTGCACGATTCATCTAAACGAAACACAGATTGAAAAATTCCCATTGCCCCACCCAGCTGATGTACTGTACTCTACGTTTCTAAGCCTCATAAATATAACGTGCAGTACGGCACGAGCTGGGTGGGGTAATATCATTGTTTTTCAATAACAACTTTGTCATCTCACTTGGTTTGTTGCATTACATGTTGGTGTGCATAGGTTCATTGCTCTGCTGTGGGTATCCTGTCATCGACACTATTTCACTCTTATCCATGCTATCACGTTCATCTAAAACAAATACATAATATAAACAAAGACACAACCAAATTGTTGAAATACAATTCGTATGATTGTGAACACGTGTGTCTTATCACAACAACTCTTCGGTTGACCACAACTGTGATCAGCAGAATACAAACCGTGTGTTGAAACCTGGGTCATGTTGAGCGCCGAATGTATGAAATTTTACACTTCCGACTAAACGTAATATTCTAGAGTCTCTGATGGGGAGTATACAGCCGACGCCAGTGTCACGATAGACGTAACTGACGTGAACGACATGGCGCCCGTGTTCGACGCCACGGCAGTATACAGAGAAGATATTCTGGAAGATGAGGCACAAGGTAGATCTTCATTCCGTTTAGCTTTTGTCAGTCAAGGGGTCCCTGGATTTATGTACATAACCACCATCTTCCACTGGCCACTTATTATGTAACGTAGCTGAACTCAGCTTTTCCGATAATTAAATAACATATTATAACATCACTCTTGTAAGATCCTCTGTGTAACATAATTATATGTGTCGTCCGATAAGAACATCGATGGCTCCCAGACCACCGCTCTGGCCATGCCATGTTGATGTAGCATGATGTATTGCGTGTTCCAGCTTTGCCGTTTTATGTCTACAGCAAATAGTATTGTCTTTGTATATTGACAGAGATAGATTGTGCAAATCCAATTCAAGCAGCAAATGAAACTCTTTTCAACTGATTACATACTCAGCAAAATTAGAAACGTCCCTGTTTTTGAACCGACATAGTTCCGCCCTATGTTTATGTTACCCATTCAGTGAATATACATGCGATACATTGGTCATTTTGTGAATACACTCGTGTAAAGTTTATCCCAAAATCTCCCGGGGCCAAATCGTTACTAACTGGAAAAGTGATTTTCACGTATTGCACCTGTGCGCTATACATGTCCCCGATGCATTAATTATGTCAACGTCGTACGATACTTGCGACGCGGGCAAATTCAAATATTGAAAAACGTTTTAACTTGTTCACTGTTTGGAATTGAAAGAAGCCAGGCAATTGAAATGCTGGAGGCGGCCCGTTTCGTCGCGCACAGGTTCGGCGGTTGTCGAAAAAGCATAGCGAGGCTTGTGGCATAGTATCAACAGACTGTCTGGGACTGTCATCGTTCCCGTCCTGATTACCCCTATGTCACCACCGCCAGGACTGACCGCTACATCACATTGGCGCACTTGCGTCAGCGTCGTTTGCCAGCCACCATAACGGCTAGGCGGTACGGTCTGTCAGGGCAGACCACCCGTAATCGTTTGCGTGTTAACGCTCAGCCAATCAGAGCACGACGCCCATATTTATCATGGTTGGTGCTAGGTTATTGTGGTCGCGACGTTATTTGAATTGGCGGCGGGTTGAGTGGAACCGTGTTCTCTTTACCGACGAATCTCGTTTCACACTCTGCCATGTCGATAGTAGGCTGCGCCGAGATTCGCCGATTGTTGTGTTGTTGAGAAGGACAGGTTCGGGGCAGGGAGTGTAATGGTGTTGGGTGGGATCATGGGGAACCGTACGACTGAGCTGGTGGTCATACAGGGCAACCTATATGCACAACGTTACATTGCTGAGGTGCTAACTGATAATGCAGACAGCCAGACTCACAACTCAGTACCTGGCTCGAAAGAACGTCGACGTCTTTCCACGGCCTGCGGTTTCCCCTAATCTAAGCTTGATAGAGCACATCTGGGATGAGCTGGCTCGTAAGGCGAGGGCCAGCTACCAAATTAACAACATTTGAAATCTGACAAGTGCGACATAGCAAGAATGGAGAAATCTGCCTAACGCTCTAATTCTGCATCACGTCACGTCCATGCGCCATAGAATTATGGCGGTTATTCGTGCAAATGGTGGTCACACATCATATGAATTATATTGAACACAGCGGACATTTTGTTCAGAAACAATTTATTTCTAAATACTTGTTTACTTCATATTTTTTATTTTGGTCCCTTTCGAATTCGCCATGAAGTCAGTCACTCACAATTTTGTCAACTGATATTGATAAAAATAATGAATAAACTTCATTTTCCGGAAAAGTGTTAGTACCGCCAACCTTATAGATTTACATAAATCTCTACAAGGAGGGACGTCTGTAGTTTTGCTCAGTATAGTACATGCATGCATAATTCCAGCACAACAACATTTACACAATTCCCTAACATTTGATTGGCCCGTAGCAAGTCTCTGTCCAAAGTTTATATCGCAGTAAACTCTCACGCCGAACTACTTTCCATAACCGTGAGGCGCAGTTAAAATAATTCTTAAGAAAACGGAAAATAAACACATTTATTTTATGAATTTATTTCAAATGCTGGAATTATAAGGAATGAATGGTATTTTTGTGGAATTTATCGGGGATATAAACTTGGAAAAGTCGCGGGAATACTGGACGAGGCCTTCCGGCCTTCGTCCAGTAGTCCCGCGACTTTTCCAAGTTTATACCCCGATAAATTCCACTAAAATGCCATTCATTCCTATAATAGTTCAGTTCACAAACTGATGATTATGATTATGCACAGTCTCAATCACGATGACATTAGATGCAACGTATAGTTTTCACCAGCGATGCCTGCCTGCTATGATTACAGGAACGACGGTATTTACTTTGACGGCGTCGGACGGGGATCGCACCGCACCAAACAATGAAGTCACATACAGTATACCCGGTATGTTGTTTATTCGCTCACTTAGGTGACTCTGCCGGATAAGTAAATGAATGTTTTCAAGACAATACATGTTAGTTACAAATGAAAAGTCATATAAAATGTGATAATTTCCGAACATGTCTACTACTGTCTGTTCCACGTTTTGCTGCCGACGAACTTTTGTCCATTAAACACGTTAAACCCTAAAACTATATAAATGTAAGTACTTTTTCATCAATATCACAAAAGTCACACGCACAATAAAAATAATATGTTTCTATGGGAATCTAACAGGGGGGCTAAAAACTGATTTTAAAAATAATTTTGGAATTTGAGGACCGATTTTCAAACTGTAACTTTTGTTACATCTTTTCCCAGCTATCGTTCTAGGTTTCTGCGTCAATTTCCATTTTTTCGCATTTTTTTAATCTTCCTGCAGCTGCTTCAGCTTCTTTTGCCGCATGTTAAATTTCGCTTTTTTGTTATTGAGGATTATGAGCTTAATAGCCAAAAGTTCGTCGGCAGCAAAATGTGGAACAGACAGTAGAGTATGTGATATGCCATGTCTACACGGTCTGAGACGAAACAGAGTCAAGGTGTATGATCACGTGGTACTAACAACAACCACAAGTACTGAAACTTCCTGAATCCATATGATTGCAAGTACGTATTATTTTATATTGTCCTTATTACGTAACATATTTTGATGAAATATGGCGCATCAAACGCGTCTTGTTAAGCTGCATTTGGTGGTCTTTGTATTTTCGTCCAAACTTATGTCGTGTTTGCGAAGAATCGATTTCCGTGTGTACCGACACGAAAATCGATTCTTCGCAAAAACGACACAAGTCTGTGCCGAACTCCCTGGACTACCAAATGCAGCTCACGAAGACGCGTTTGCGGCGCCATATTGTTGGTGGTTGTTGTTGTTGTAACCACGTGATCATGCAACTTGAGAGTCAATGTCATAAAATTACAAGACATAATCGAAGACTTTCATGATAGTCACCGAACAAGTCTACCAAATATATTTTGCAAGTGTTCATTAGGCTTGATCATGTGTTAAAGAAGGTATACGTGATAATCACTAGTACCATAATATAATCACATTTTTCCATTTTCGTTGGGACGTCCCTTGGATGTGTCAACTGTGAGTTTTGTTTAATATAAAGTATTCAGTCCATTCATTATGTATGTAAGTGAGTGTGCAGTTCGTGTTTCATTAAGGACTACGATTACTGCTGTCACATTTTGTATTTTAGCGTAAGTGTTGTTCGGTAAATGTTCTCTGATCATGGGATGGGGTCTTTGTTCGCTCAATGGTATACTGATTTATGTTACCATCGCTGATTATATTTATCATATTAACAGCTGAACATTTTTCTCTTCAGATTTTTGGTATTTAAGTCGGTAAATGACCTCGTTGTTGAACCAACGTAACAGTCCATTCAATGTGTCAACCGATCTGCAATATGTCTCCATTGGTCACATACACATTGGAACTGGAATGCTGTATACAGGGGTGTGCATAATCATACGTTTATATTACTTACATTACACAGCTGACAGTCCATTCGCGATTGTATCCACAACGGGCGCCATTACCGTAGAGTCAGCTCTGGACTACGCCGACTCGCCGTACACCGTGACGGTCACAGCCACCGACTCAGCAACCGTGGATCTCCCCCGCTCCTCCAGCCAGGACGTGACATTCACCATTAAGACAAGTATGAGACACGCCATGTGATTTTGTGCCTAAGAATATGTGCGATATCTCATAAAAACCATTTACAACTTATACGATATGCTCTGTACATGACGTCAACAGTTGATGACATTTTCATCGCTGTGGAAATTTACATTTACAGAAAATATCACAGTTTCTGTAAACTTATTTCATGAAAATATTGCACATATACATAGGTACACAATCACATGACGTGTCTCGTATGTAAAGTATGGTTTTGATGATTTTACATTTAATATAACATCATATAAATTCACCGTTTGTAAAGCACTAATTGTCCCTTTAAGTAAATACCTTATAAATCGTCTTATAATTGTATCCCCCGGAAGAATGTCGGGGGATACTTTGGATTTGACACCGAACATAGTCCGTTTCCGCGTCCGCCACAGACACGTCTTGTCCGGAGAATAACTATTTTCACGAAACTTCACACATGCATAGATCACTTGCAGGTGTATCGCGTTTTTCATGAGCATTTGCACATGCGTAGACCACGACCCAAAGGTGTGTTGCGCGGAAGAATGATTATATTTATTTTAGTTATCTCACTTTGTATTTTGCACACTGATGTCCTGTCCTGAGCATAACCCACACACCCTTTGAAATAGTTTCATGAAACTTCACACACGTGCGCAAGAATGACAACTCTTGCCTTACCAGATTTAGAGTTATATCCCTTTGTTGTTGTTTTTTTGCATACTGATTTGTTGTTTAGAGCATAACTTGAACACCCTCTGTGATATGTTGATGAAACTTCACACTGCATTGACCACGACACAATGGTGTGTCTCACGCAAGAATGATAACTCTTGCCTCTCTATGTTTTTAGGCGCAAATATTTCTTGGTATATTTTCATATATTTTCACACCAATATTTTACTAATGTTTGATTAATCTTCCTTTGTTTGTTCACTCACTGATTTCATGTATTTCGCATAACTCGAATACCCTTTGGAATATTGTTTCCTGAACCCTCATACATGTATAGACAACTACACAAATGTGTTGGTGCACACAACAATGATATAACTCTTGCCTCATTCATATTTAGTTATGTCATTTTTTCGCAGATTGATTTCCTGTCAATCCAGAACTTGATATTCTTTGGAATATTTTCATGATATTTCACATTTGCTAAAACCATGACACAAAAGTGTGTCACATGCACGAAAGACAACTCTCACCTTACTAACATATTAGTTATATCCTTTTATTTTTTCAGTAGCTGTCTGTTGACGGCGAAGGGTATACACTTGTGCTTGTGGACAAGCGTCCATTGCTAGTTAACCATACATTTTTTCCCGTCAAGACGACTTATTAATTGATCAATACGTGGTTAATTGGACGAGGTACACAACATGAAAGCTCATCAAAACCTGACTGTCCGTTAGTGAAATTGATTGTAGTACCTACCATCTCTCGATTCGTTACTAAGTAAGTCTTGACGCGATAGTTATAGTGCGGAGATGACTTACTAACTGGAAATTAATTTATAGTCGATGACCGCTAGTGGGTAGTATTTCATGTCAGTTAACTAGTCCCAATTCATCTGGTCTTGAACAGTTAGTGTCTCTAGATGCGATCAGCATCTGGTTAAAAGAGAGAACAAGATGACCAAAATGAGTCACATGAACCGTGTACAGAAGTAAACTAATGTAATACATAATGATAAACACATGACACGCAACAGTGGTAGTCAAGGAGCGGCATCATACACTCCACGACCAGCGTTGTGCTGTGCCGAAAGGAAATCACTTAAGACGACTTTGCTATTATAGTGTCGTCACATTACGTGGATCGGAGTAATATGCCACCATGCTAAAGTTCCAATTTATTTAGAACACAACTTCGTCGTGCTCGTGATTTTCTAAGTACGGTACATATTTATAAGTACCGGTCTATCCAAATCCGTTACATCTTCAGAACCGGTATTCGTCGTGCCGGCCCCGGGGGTGACCGGCAGTGAGAGTATACTGAGACGGTGGATGGGGACTCCTCGTCTATACGGTCGAGGCTTCCGATAAAGACGACGGCGTCCTTACCTACGAACTTGTACCTCAGGTATTTACCAGTATGCTTTTATTTAACGTTACATTTTATTATCCCATATATATATACATTGTATAGAAAAAATATAAAAAAAATTATCCCATGAATGTGATTATGTGTTGATTGAAAAAACGATAGGTATTATGTATTCATCGTTGTACGGGCGGGCGGCCGGCCGGTACAGCTTAACTAGAGTTATCTCCCAATTGGCAGCCATTTTTAATTTTCACACTCTGTATCCTTAAGCTTGTCCACGCAATAACCCAAGTTTTACTTAGCGGATCGTAACCAACGGCAACACGAAGAACCTTATTGGTCTTCAAAACTGTCCGATAACTTATCTAACCTTGGAGATCACTTTGAATTGTCGCACTCTGTATCCTCGTCTACGCAATAACTCAAGTTCTACTTGACGGATCGCAACATGTTTATCACGGCACGACGGAGAACCCTATTGTTTTTTTCCTCAACATTGTTGATGACTTACCTCCAGTTGTTGGTCCTTTTTATTAATGTTCGCACTTTGTATCCTTGTCCGCACAATAGCTAGAGGTCTACTTGACGGATCATAACCAAATTTGGTACACATGTTTCGCATGACCTTCTACACGCTTGTTCAATTTGATTTAAAATTGTTTAAGCTTTAGTTTCTGAGGTGTGATTTCTTTTTCCATGGAGGTACTCCCTCCCCCCTTGTATACTGGCTACACCTCGACGGGCGTATATTGTGATATTGGAACCTTCGACACTCTTTTTCGCCACTCTTTTAAACGAGGTTTGCGAAACTATATACACACGAGTGTGATAAAGAGTATACCTTCTGCACAATATGTGTACATTTTCTTTATACCATGTCCAAAACCATTAATTGTGTATACTTGAATATTTTCTTGGCCAATGCTCGTATGGTCAATGACTGATTGACGCCAGAAGACACTCACATGAACGTGACGTTATGAAGCTGGAAATATTCCGAATTGCCAGTGGAATAGAACTGACATATTTTAAACCTTCCAAAATGTTATTTATTATAATTTTGATTACCTCTTGTGGTACTTTAAAATGCGTTGATAACTAAATGTTAACAGTTTTGGTCTACATTTGAAATTCTTACGCGAGCAAATTACAACGTGTGTTACCCTATTCAATATCTTTATTCCGCTTGTTATTTTCCACATTATAGTACCTGTATATGGTATAATCTCTTATATATGTTTTATGTCTTGTTTTCAGGGTAACGCATATGTATGAGATATGGAGTAAATATCAATTTTTTTCACGAGAGTCAGTACTGTGTCTCGCCCCTAAACATCAGTATCCCCAGCTCATTTTTGCACTATATTCAATTCCCATAGGATGTTTTTCGCAATATAATCATTAGTTGATGCAATTTCATCAAACAAGAACATTTGGGGAGGGTGATATTTTGTTATTATTGATGAACAATTACTTGTATTAAAATAGTTTTTAGATTTAATGTGTTTAATAGCCGAAAGTAGGTCGGCACAATCAGTAGTATACATATTTGAGGAGCATTATATATCACTGTATTGTGTGATTAATTAACTGATTTCTAGACAACAAAGTTCATCATGGACGGACCTGTTATTAAAACCAAGACAGGCGCTACATTCGATGTGGATGCTGACGGAACCGTTATGGCATATACACTACAGATAAGGTATACCGTTGTCATAGTTTAATATATTTTAATAGCTTTCTTCAATAGCTGTGGACAGTACCACAGGTGCCAGAAATAAATCATCGATAATATATAGTTTTTAATATAAATACACTTATACTAAAAATGATACTGGCATGCGATGTTTTTCAGTCACCTGTGGACAATACCATACCAAACTGACGCTGCGATACAAATAAATGTGACGATAATGATGCCGATTTGAAACCATACATGTCAAAAGCACGCCTACTGGTGACTTAGACGTAGCTTGCATAGCGCGATTCAACTAGGAGAAAACCGCGTAGAAAACCGCGTAGAAAACCGCGTCTTTTGATTGCTTAGTCCCAGCTTGCATGGCACGATTCATCTAAACAACACCCGCGCTATCTGGTGGAGTAAACACAGCGTACATTGCACGATTCATCTAAACGAAACACAGATTGAAAAATTCCCATTGCCCCACCCAGCTGATGTACTGTACTCTACGTTTCTAAGCCTCATAAATATAACGTGCAGTACGGCACGAGCTGGGTGGGGTAATATCATTGTTTTTCAATAACAACTTTGTCATCTCACTTGGTTTGTTGCATTACATGTTGGTGTGCATAGGTTCATTGCTCTGCTGTGGGTATCCTGTCATCGACACTATTTCACTCGTATCCATGCTATCACGTTCATCTAAAACAAATACATAATATAAACAAAGACACAACCAAATTGTTGAAATACAATTCGTATGATTGTGAACACGTGTGTCTTATCACAACAACTCTTCGGTTGACCACAACTGTGATCAGCAGAATACAAACCGTGTGTTGAAACCTGGGACATGTTGAGCGCCGAATGTATGAAATTTTACACTTCCGACTAAACGTAATATTCTAGAGTCTCTGATGGGGAGTATACAGCCGACGCCAGTGTCACGATAGACGTAACTGACGTGAACGACATGGCGCCCGTGTTCGACGCCACGGCAGTATACAGAGAAGATATTCTGGAAGATGAGGCACAAGGTAGATCTTCATTCCGTTTAGCTTTTGTCTGTCAAGGGGTCCCTGGATTTATGTACATAACCACCATCTTCCACTGGCCACTTATTATGTAACGTAGCTGAACTCAGCTATTCCGATAATTAAATAACATATTATAACATCACTCTTGTAAGATCCTCTGTGTAACATAATTATATGTGTCGTCCGATAAGAACATCGATGGCTCCCAGACCACCGCTCTGGCCATGCCATGTTGATGTAGCATGATGTATTGCGTGTTCCAGCTTTGCCGTTTTATGTCTACAGCAAATAGTATTGTCTTTGTATATTGATAGAGATAGATTGTGCAAATCCAATTCAAGCAGCAAATGGAACTCTTTTCAACTGATTACATACTCAGCAAAATTAGAAACGTCCCTGTTTTTGAACCGACATAGTTCCGCCCTATGTTTATGTTACCCATTCAGTGAATATACATGCGATACACTGGTCATTTTGTGAATACACTCGTGTAAAGTTTATCCCAAAATCTCCCGGGGCCAAATCGTTACTAACTGGAAAAGTGATTTTCACGTATTGCACCTGTGCGCTATACATGTCCCCGATGCATTAATTATGTCAACGTCATACGATACTTGCTACGCGGGCAAATTCAAAAATTGAAAAACGTTTTAACTTGTTCACTGTTTGGAATTGAAAGAAGCCAGGCAATTGAAATGCTGGAGGCGGCCCGTTTCGTCGCGCACAGGTTCGGCGGTTGTCGAAAAAGCATAGAGAGGCTTGTGGCATAGTATCAACAGACTGTCTGGGACTGTCATCGTTCCCGTCCTGATTACCCCTATGTCACCACCGCCAGGACTGACCGCTACATCACATTGGCGCACTTGCGTCAGCGTCGTTTGCCAGCCACCATAACGGCTAGGCGGTACGGTCTGTCAGGGCAGACCACCCGTAATCGTTTGCGTGTTAACGCTCAGCCAATCAGAGCACGACGCCCATATTTGCCATGGTTGGTGCTAGGTTATTGTGGTCGCGACGTTATTTGAATTGGCGGCGGGCTGAGTGGAACCGTGTTCTCTTTACCGACGAATCTCGTTTCACACTCTGCCATGTCGATAGTAGGCTGCGCCGAGATTCGCCGATTGTTGTGTTGTTGAGAAGGACAGGTTCGGGGCAGGGAGTGTAATGGTGTTGGGTGGGATCATGGGGAACCGTACGACTGAGCTGGTGGTCATACAGGGCAACCTATATGCACAACGTTACATTGCTGAGGTGCTAACTGATAATGCAGACAGCCAGACTCACAACTCAGTACCTGGCTCGAAAGAACGTCGACGTCTTTCCACGGCCTGCGGTTTCCCCTAATCTAAGCTTGATAGAGCACATCTGGGATGAGCTGGCTCGTAAGGCGAGGGCCAGCTACCAAATTAACAACATTTGAAATCTGACAAGTGCGTCATAGCAAGAATGGAGAAATCTGCCTAACGCTCTAATTCTGCATCACGTCACGTCCATGCGCCATAGAATTATGGCGGTTATTCGTGCAAATGGTGGTCACACATCATGTGAATTATATTGAACACAGCGGACATTTTGTTCAGAAACAATTTATTTCTAAATACTTGTTTACTTCATATTTTTTATTTTGGTCCCTTTCGAATTCGCCATGAACTCAGTCACTCACAATTTTGTCAACTGATATTGATAAAAATAATGAATAAACTTCATTTTCCGGAAAAGTGTTAGTACCGCCAACCTTATAGATTTGCTCAGTATAGTACATGCATGCATAATTCCAGCACAACAACATTTACACAATTCCCTAACATTTGATTGGCCCGTAGCAAGTCTCTGTCCAAAGTTTATATCCCAGTAACCTCCCACGCCGAACTACTTTCCGTAACCGTGAGGCGCAGTTAAAATATTTTTTAAGAAAACGGAAAATAAACACATTTATTTTATGAATTTATTTCAAATGCTGGAATTATAAGGAATGAATGGTATTTTTGTGGAATTTATCGGGGATATAAACTTGGAAAAGTCGCGGGAATACTGGACGAGGCCTTCCGGCCTTCGTCCAGTAGTCCCGCGACTTTTCCAAGTTTATACCCCGATAAATTCCACTAAAATGCCATTCATTCCTATAATAGTTCAGTTCACAAACTGATGATTATGATTATGCACAGTCTCAATCACCGATGACATTAGATGCAACGTATAGTTTTCACCAGCGATGCCTGCCTGCTATGATTACAGGAACGACGGTATTTACTTTGACGGCGTCGGACGGGGATCGCACCGCACCAAACAATGAAGTCACATACAGTATACCCGGTATGTTGTTTATTCGCTCACTTAGGTGACTCTGCCGGATACGTAAATGAATGTTTTCAAGACAATACATGTTAGTTACAAATGAAAAGTCATATAAAATGTGATAATTTCCGAACATGTCTACTACTGTCTGTTCCACGTTTTGCTGCCGACGAACTTTTGTCCATTAAACACGTTAAACCCTAAAACTATATAAATGTAAGTACTTTTTCATCAATGTCACAAAAGTCACACGCACAATAAAAATAATATTTTTCTATGGGAATCTAACATGGGGGCTAAAAACTGATTTTAAAAATAATTTTGGAATTTGAGGACCGATTTTCAAACTGTAACTTTTGTTACATCTTTTCCCAGCTATCGTCCTAGGTTTCTGCGTCAATTTCCATTTTTTCGCGTTTTTTTAATCTTCCTGCAGCTGCTTCAGCTTCTTTTGCCGCATGTTAAATTTCGCTTTTTTGTTATTGAGGATTATGAGCTTAATAGCCAAAAGTTCGTCGGCAGCAAAATATGGAACAGACAGTAGAATATGTGATATGCCATGTCTACACGGTCTGAGACGAAACAGAGTCAATGTGTATGATCACGTGGTACTAACAACAACAACAAGTACTGAAACTTCCTGAATCCATATGATTCAAAGTACGTATTCTTTTATATTGTCCTTATTACGTAACGTATTTTGGTGAAACATGGCGCATCAAACGCGTCTTGTTAAGCTGCATTTGGTGGTCTTTGTATTTTCGCCCAAACTTATGTCGTGTTTGTGAAGAATCGATTTCCGTGTGTACCGACACGGAAATCGATTCTTCGTAAAAACGACACAAGTCTGTGCCGAACTCCCTGGACTACCAAATGCAGCTCATGAAAACGCGTTTGCGGCGCCATATTGTTGGTGGTTGTTGTTGTTGCAGCCACGTGATCATGCACATTGAGAGTCAATGTCATAAAATTACAAGACATAATCGAAGACTTTCATGATAGTCACCGAACAAGTGTACCAAATAAAGTATATTTTGCATGTGTTCATTAGGCTTGATCATGTGTTAAAGAAGGTCTACGTGATAATCGCTAGTACCATAATATAATCACATTTTTCCATTTTCGTTGGGACGTCCTTTGGATGTGTCAACTGTGAGTTTTGTTTAATATAAAGTATTCAGTCCATTCATTATTTATGTAAGTGAGTGTGCAGTTCGTGTTTCATTAACGACTACGATTACTGCTGTCACATCACAAAATGGTTTTGTATTTTAGGGTAAGTGTTGTTCGGTAAATGTTCTCTGATCATGGGATGGGGTCTTTGTTCGCTCAATGGTATACTGATTTATGTTACAATCGCGGATTAGTGCACGCTGTATATATTATATTGTTTCAGATGATGCGTTGTGCCTGAATAATCAACGTACGTGAAACACCCTCCATTGATTATATTTATCATATTAACAGCTGAACATTTTTCTCTTCAGCTTTTTGGTATTTAAGTAGGTAAATGACCTCGTTGTTGAACGAACGTAACAGTTCATTCAATGTGTCAACCGATCTGCAATATGTCTCCATTGGTCATACACATTGGAACTGGAATGCTGTATACTGTGGTGTGCATAATCATACGTTTATATTACCTACATTACACAGCTGACAGTCCATTCGCGATTGTATCCACAACGGGCGCCATTACCGTAGAGTCAGCTCTGGACTACGCCGACTCGCCGTACACCGTGACGGTCACAGCCACCGACTCAGCAACCGTGGATCTCCCCCGCTCCTCCAGCCAGGACGTGACATTCACCATTAAGACAAGTATGAGACACGCCATGTGATTTTGTGCCTAAGAATATGTGCGATATCTCATGAAAACCATTTACAACTTATACGATATGCTCTGTACATGACGTCAACAGTTGATGACATTTTCATCGCTGTGGAAATTTACATTTACAGAAAATATTACAGTTTCTGAAAACTTATTTCATGAAAATATTGCACATATACATAGGTACACAATCACATGACGTGTCTCGTATGTAAACTATGGTTTTGATGATTTTACATTTAATATAACATCATATAAATTCACCGTTTGTAAAGCACTAATTGTCCCTTTAAGTAAATACCTTATAAATCGTCTTATAATTGTATCCCCCGGAAGAATGTCGGGGGATACTTTGGATTTGACACCGAACATAGTCCGTTTCCGCGTCCGCCGCAGACACGTCTTGTCCGGAGAATAACTATTTTCACGAAACTTCACACATGCATAGATCACTTGCAGGTGTATCGCGTTTTTCATGAGCATTTGCACATGCGTAGACCACTACCCAAAGGTGTGTTGCGCGGAAGAATGATTATATTTCTTTTAGTTATCCCACTTTGTATTTTGCGCACTGATGTCCTGTCCTGAGAATAACTCACACACCCTTTGAAATAGTTTCATGAAACTTCACACACGTGCGCAAAAATGACAACTCTTGCCTCACCAGATTTAGAGTTATATCCCTTTGTTGTTGTTTTTTTGCATACTGATTTGTTGTTTAGAGCATAACTTGAACACCCTTTGTGATATGTTGATGAAACTTCACACTGCATAGACCACGACACAATGGAGTGTCTCACGCAAGAATGATAACTCTTGCCTCCCTATGTTTTTAGGCGCAATTATTTCTTGGTATATTTTCATATATTTTCACACCAATATTTTACTAATGTTTGATTAATCTTCCTTTGTTTTGTTCACTCACTGATTTCATGTATTTCGCATAACTCGAATACCCTTTGGAATAGTTGTTTCCTGAACCCTCATACATGTATAGACAACTACACAAATGTGTGGTGCACACAACAATGATATAACTCTTGCCTCATTCATATTTTAGTTATGTCTTTTTTTCGCAGATTGATTTCCTGTCAATCCAGAACTTGATATTCTTTGGAATATTTTCATGATATTTCACACTTGCTAAAACCATGACACAAAAGTGTGTCACATGCACGAAAGACAACTCTCACCTTACTAACATATTAGTTATATCCTTTTATTTTTTCAGTAGCTGTCTGTTGACGGCGAAGGGTATACACTTGTGCTTGTGGACAAGCGTCCATTGCTAGTTAACCATACATTTTTTTCCCGTCAAGACGACTTATTAATTGATCAATACGTGGTTAATTGGACGAGGTACACAACATGAAAGCTCATCAAAACCTGACTGTCCGTTAGTGAAATTGATTGTGGTACCTACCATCTCTCGATTCGTTACTAAGTAAGTCTTGACGCGATAGTTATAGTGCGGAGATGACTTACTAACTGGAAATTAATTTATAGTCGATGCCGCTAGTGGGTAGATATTTCATGTCAGTTAACTAGTCCAATTCATCTGGTCTTGAACAGTTAGTGTCTCTAGATGCGATCAGCATCTGGTTAAAAGAGAGAACAAGATGACCAAAATGAGTCACATGAACCGTGTACAGAAGAAACTAATGTAATACATAATGATAAACACATGACACGCACAGTGGTAGTCAAGGAGCGGCACATACACTCCACGACCAGCGTTGTGCTGTGCCGAAAGGAAATCACTTAAGACGACTTTGCTATTATAGTGTCGTCACATTACGTGGATCGGAGTAATATGCCACCATGCTAAAGTTCCAATTTATTTAGAACACAACTTCGTCGTGCTCGTGATTTTCTAAGTACGGTAGCATATTTATAAGACCGGTCTATCCAATCCGTACATCTTCAGAACCGGTATTCGTCGTGCCGGCCCCGGGGGTGACCGGCAGTGAGAGTATACTTGAGACGGTGGATGGGGACTCCTCGGTCTATACGGTCGAGGCTTCCGATAAAGACGACGGCGTCCTTACCTACGAACTTGTACCTCAGGTATTTACCAGTATGCTTTTATTTAACGTTACATTTTATTATCCCATATATAGTATACATTGTATAGAAAATATAAAAATTATCCCATGAATGTGATTATGTGATTGAAAAAACGATAGGTATTATGTATTCATCGTGTACGGGCGGGCGGCCGGCCGGGTACAGCTTAACTAGAGTTATCTCCCAATTGGCAGCCATTTTTAATTTTCACACTCTGTATCCTTAAGCTTGTCCACGCAATAACCCAAGTTTTACTTAGCGGATCGTAACCAACGGCAACACGAAGAACCTTATTGGTCTTCAAAACTGTCCGATAACTTATCTAACCTTGGAGATCATTTTGAATTGTCGCACTCTGTATCCTTGTCTACGCAATAACTCAAGTTCTACTTGACGGATCGCAACATGTTTATCACGGCACGACGGAGAACCCTATTGTTTTTTTCCTCAACATTGTTGATGACTTACCTCCAGTTGTTGGTCCTTTTTATTAATGTTCGCACTTTGTATCCTTGTCCGCACAATAGCTAGAGGTCTACTTGACGGATCATAACCAAATTTGGTACACATGTTTTCGCATGACCTTCTACACGCTTGTTCAATTTGATTTAAAATTGTTTAAGCTTTAGTTTCGGAGGTGTATACTCATCAGTGTTAGTGATTTATTTTTCCATGGAGGTACTCCCTCCCCCCTTGTATACTGGCTATACCTCGACGGGCGTATATTGTGATATTGGAACCTTCGACACTCTTTTTCGCCACTCTTTAAACGAGGTTTGCGAAACTATATACACACGAGTGTGATAAAGAGCATACCTTCTGCACAATATGTGTACCTTTTCTTTATACCATATCCAAAACCATTAATTGTGTATACTTGAATATTTTCTTGGCCAATGCTCGTATGGTCAATGACTGATTGACGCCAGAAGACACTCACATGAACGCGACGTTATGAAGCTGGAAATATTCCGAATTGCCAGTGGAATAGAACTGACATATTTTAAACCTTCCAAAATGTTATTTATTATAATTTTGATTACCTCTTGTGGTACTTTAAAATGCGTTGATAACTAAATGTTAACAGTTTTGGTCTACATTTGAAATTCTTACGCGAGCAAATTACAACGTGTGTTACCCTATTCAATATCTTTATTCCGCTTGTTATTTTCCACATTATAGTACATGTATATGGTATAATCTCTTACAGATGTTTTATGTCTTGTTTTCAGGGTAACTCATATGTATGAGTCATGGAGTAAATATTAATTATTTTTCACGAGTGTCAGTACTGTATCTCGCCCCTAAACATCAGTCTCCCCAGCTCATTTTTGCACCATATTCAATTCCCATAGGATGTTTTTCGCAATATAATCATTAGTTGATGCAATTTCATCAAACAAGAACATTTAGTGAGGGTGATATTTTGTTATTATTGATGCAAAATTACTTATATTAAAATAGTTTTTAGATTTAATGTGTTTAATAGCCAAAAGTAGGTCGGCACAATCAGTAGTATACATATTTGAGGAGCATTATATATCACTGTATTGTGTCACAGTGTTTAATTAACTGATTTCTAGACAACAAAGTTCATCATGGACGAACCTGTTATTAAAACCAAGACAGGCGCTACATTCGATGTGGATGCTGACGGAACCGTTATGGCATATACACTACAGATAAGGTATACCGTTGTCATAGTTTAATATATTTTAATAGCTTTCTGCAATAGCTTTGGACAGTACCACAGGTGCCAGAAAAAAATCATCGATAATATCTAGTTTCTAATATAAATACACTTATACTAAAAATGATACTGGCATGCGATGTTTTTCAGTCACCTGTGGACAATACCATACCAAACTGACGCTGCGATACAAATAAATGTGACGATATTGATGCCGATTTGAAACCATACATGTAAAAAGCACGCCTACTGGTGACTTAGACGTAGCTTGCATAGCACAATTCAACTAGGAGAGAACCGCGTAGAAAACCGCGTCTTTTGATTGCTTGGTCCCAGCTTGCATGGCACGATTCATCTAAACAACACCCGCGCTATCTCGTGGAGTAAACCCAGCGTACATTGCACGATTCATCTAACCGAAACACGGACTGAAAATTCCCATTGCCCCACCCAGCTGATGTACAGTACTCTACGTTTCTAAGCCTCATAAATATAACACGAGCTGGGTGGGGTAATATCATTGTTTTTCAATAATAACTTTGTCATATCACTTGGTTTGTTGCATTACATGTTGGTGTGCATAGGTTCATTTCTCTGCTGTGGGTATCCTGTCATCGACACTATTTCACTCGTATCCATGCTATCACGTTCACCTAAAACAAATACATAATATAAACAAAGACTCAACCAAATTGTTGAAATACAATTCGTATGATTGTGAACACGTGTGTCTTATTACAACAACTCTTCGGTTGACCACAACTGTGATCAGCGGAATACAAACCGTGTGTTGAAACGTGGGACATGTTGAGCGCCGAATGTATGAAATTTTACACTTCCGATTAAACGTAATATTCTAGAGTCTCTGATGGGGAGTATACAGCCGACGCCAGTGTCACCATAGGCGTAATTGACGTGAACGACATGGCGCCCGTGTTCGACGCCACGGCAGTATACAAAGAAGATATTCTGGAAGATGAGGGACAAGGTATAGATCTTTGTTCCGTTTAGCTTGTGTCAATGAAGGGGTCCCTGGGTTTATGGACATAACCTCCATCTTCCACTGGCCACTTATTATGTAACGTAGCTGAACTCGGTTATCATTTAATATCATATTTAACATTTCTCATGTAGGATCCTCTATGTACCATAAGTATATGTGTCGTTAAATAAGAACATCGATGGCACCTCGACCACTGCGCTGGCCCCGTCATGTTACTATATGTAGCATGATATATTGCGTGTTAAATATTTTTAATTGTTCTCTTGAACTTAGGTGTAGTGGTCTCCGTTTTGTGTCTACAGCAAATATCATTGTATGTGTATATTGATAGAGATATATAGCATTTGATGTGCGCTGCATCTTTGACATTATTTAAATATTTAGTAAGCATGTCATCATAAACTTATCACCTAACGTGATGTTCTCATTTAAATATGTATTACTCTTGTGTATTATGCTTGCTAACGCATGGTGTGTTTACTGAGCAAATCCAATTTCAGCAGCAAACGAAACTCTTTCAAATTGTGCCCTATGGTTAAGTTTCACATTCAGTGAATATACATGGGATACAGTGTTCATTCTTTGAATACACTCTTGTAAAGTTCATCCTAAATACACCAGGGGGCCGTTTCACTAAACTTCGTACGGCTAAGTGAAAAATCGTGATATTATGTAAATTTCACATTAACACTGTTTTCTTGTAAACAATTACTGGATTTACATTTATTGAGCATATGCTGCATATGCAGCCTACGTTCAATGAACGTAACTCCATCATTTCAAGTTTCTAGACGATCCTAAGTTTGCACTTACGAACATTTTAGTCGTACGAAGTTTAGTGAAACGGCCCTCATGTGCAAAACGGTCAATAACCGGAACAGTGATTTTCACTTATAGCACCTGCGTGCTATACATGTCCTCGATACATAAATTATGTCAACGTCGTAAGATACTTGTGACACTGGCTAATCCGAAAATTAAAAAAAAGTTTTAACTTTTTCACTGTTTTCATCATGCCACGCTTATCTGGAACTGAAATAAACCAGGCAATTCAAATGCTGGAGGCGGGATTGACGGCTAAGCCGTCACATATCCACATATCACATAGACCACACTTAATGCATAATTGTCATCGCTAGCCTCATTGTATACATGTTCCTCATTTCTATTGCTCATAATACATTTATTTTTATTTTTACCCTAATCATCTGATTGCCTACCACAATGAACATCAAATTTGACTATTACTCTCTTCATCTAAATTGCTTGGCCCTAAATGATACTCTTTGTGTTGGTGGGTCGTTAAGCACCATTACCTTGCATTCTTGCCTCTACGCAGTGTTCTGTGTGTGTTGTGCGGTGTAGTCCGGGGACGGGGTGACGTAGTTACATTCTGTTAGAGAAAAGACAGTTCGCATGTGTCTCAGAATATTCAGTATTTTTTTTTTCATATTTTAATTTCAATGTAAAACATTTAATGGAGATCAATGTACATTCTCACCCGCATGTATACGGATAGCAGAAGCCGGGCCCGAGTAACCATTCAGCTTTTAGTTAACTTTTCAACGAAGTTTTCATATTACCAGTGCTAAACATGAATGGATACGTTGGATACTACCTCAGCATTCGGTCTGGCGGTGTTGAGCTTGCCTATGTCTTCAATTTCTTTTATAAATACCAATGTTGCGTACCATGATAAAGCGGTCTGCGTTTTAGCGTAAGTGAGACGTTCAAACACCACATACGCTTCCATCATGGTGTGACGCATTCATTTTGATATACACATTTTTGTTTTGGTTTGTTTTTACAATGTTACCTTATTTCACCAACTTGTTCCTTAGCCATATTGTAAAACTGATCTTCTGCAGGAGAAGAATTCACATAAGTGTATAAGCTTGTTTTCTAATCCTGTTCTCAATTGTATGTATATATATATCACTTGCCACAACTTGAAATAAATATTGCTTAAACTAATCGTTTGCGTAGTAACCCTCAGCCAATAAGAGCACGACGCCCATTAACCTGTCAAATAATGACGCGATATCACCGTTGTGCTAGGTGATTGTGGTCACGACGTCATTTGATTTGGCGACAGGCTGAGTGGAACCGAGTTCTATTTACCGACGAATCTCGATTCACACTCAGCCATGCCGATTATTGGATTTACATTTATTGAGCATATATTTATTGAGCTCAATAAATGTAAATCCGCTGGTATTGTACGCCGAAATTCGCTGAGTGTTGTGTTGTTGAGAAGGACAGGTTCGGGGGGGGGGGGTGCAATGGTGTTGGGTGGGAACCGTAAGACTGAGAAGGTGGGCATACAGGGAAACCTCTATGCACATCATTACATTGCTGAGGTGCTAACTCTTCATGCAGCAAGACAATGCATGCCCGCACACAACCATAATCATAACTCAATGCATGGCTCGAAACAACGTCCTTCCATGGTCTGCTATTTGTCATGATCTCAACCCAATAGAGCAAATCTGGAATGAGTTGGGTCGTAAGGCGAGGGCCAACCACCAAATTAACAACATTGGAAATCAGACAAGGGTTTCATAGCAAGAATGGAGGAATCCGCATAACGCACTATAAGTATACCAGCCTGACATGGCGCTGTTTACATGCTTTGTTTATATAAACATTGGTGTATAAATAAACATGGAATTCCTGTAGGTATTTCCCTGTTTATTATGGCGCGTCGCTATAGTCATGATCCATATATTGCCAATGACAAAACAGTTTCTCATACTGGAGCAGTGGGTAAACTGGCGGCCAACGTTGACACGTGATTTTAATTTTGCACTGCATGCGTTCGATCCTCACTTTGGCCATTATATATATATATTATGTTTTTCAAATATTGTTTTTGTCCTTTCTTTTTCTTTTTAATGCATCTTTATTACATGTAACAACAAGTGACATGGTAATTATGAACCACATGCATCCACGTTTATTTATGTATTTGTTTATTATCTGAAGTGAGAGGTTTATTTTTCTACATGGTGTTCTCCGTAACATATTTGCATTTGTAGTGAGTCGGGGTGGACTTTCACAATAACACACGAATGTGCAGAATGCATTTCACAATGATTAGGTTCAAATTGAAGTGTTTTATAATGTTGTGTAAAAGTAAATGCACGACTGTTTCGGGATGTGTGCGTTACCTCTGGCGCCAAAATAGTAAAAGCGAGAGAAAAATGTATTTCTTTGGCAGGATTCGAACTCACGACCGTCCGATCACCAAACAGCAGATCTACCCACTAGAGCACTAAACGATGTTAGAATTATTAGCAATTATATCGAATGTTAATGCGTTTGCGCTGGTATACAAATACCATGTCTACAACAGATGACGTAAACGGTTTAAAAATAGCACGTGTTTACAATAATATTTACAATAATAACGCGCCAGCTCAAAGCGGTACACCTCTAATTCTGCGTTACATCGCGTCCATTCTAGCAACCTTATTGATTTGCAGCAATCTTTACATGGAGGGACGCCTCCAGTTTTCTTCAGTATAGTACATGCATTCATAGCTCATGTTCACAAGTATGCAGCAACGCTGTCTAAATCATCGCTGACATTAGATGCAGCTTAGTTTGTTCACCAGCGAAACCTGCCTGCTATAATTACAGGGACAACGGTATTGACTGTTACTGCGTCGGACGGGGACCGCACCGCAACAAACAATGAAGTCACATATAGTATACCCGGTATGTTGTTTATTGTCTCACTTGGTTGACTCTTCCCGAGTTACAAATCAAAAGTTACATAAAATGTGATAATTGTAACATGTCTACTAGAGTATGTGAGGTCTTAGATGAAACAGATTCAATGTCATACAATTACGTTACAAATGTCAAAATGTACAAGACCAAATCGAAGACTGTCATGATAAGCACCGAACAAGACTACCAACTAAAGTATATTGTGCCAGTGCAAGTGCTAATTGTACTTGATCATGATTTAAAGAAGGCATACATGATAATTGCCCATTGGCAAACCCTATTACCATAATATAATCATATTGCCATTTGTTTTCATTTTCTTTGGGAATTAACTTGGATGTGTCAACTGTTAGCTTTGTTTAATACAAAGCATTCACTACATTCATTATGTTTGTAAGTGATTGTGCAATTCGTGTTTCGTTAAAGACTACGATTACTCATGCCACATCATAAAATGGTTTTGTACTTCAGAGTAAGTGTTGTTCGGTAAATGTTCTTTGATCATTGGATGTGGTCTTTGTTCGCTCAATTATACATTTATTTCCATGTTACTGGTATATTGTACCATGACGGATTAGTGCACGCTGTATATATTTTTTCTGAAGATTCGTTGTGCCAGAATATTAAAAACACCCTCTATTGATGATATTCATCATATTACTTGCTCAACATGTTTCAGATTTATTTTATCTTGAAGTATGTATATGACCCCGTTGTTGAACGAACGGACCAGTCCATTAAATTATTCAACCGATCTGCAATATATATCCATTGGTCATGTGCAAATTAAGCACTGACTATATAGAATATGACCTTTTGTTTAAAATGTAGTAGCATGTTACATGTGACTGAATATCTATATAAAGTATATCTGACCGTGTTCTTCTTAGACTATATTATACAGAGCATTGTGTTGCCATCTCTACCACTTTATTTGGTGTATGATATCGGACAGTTTCACCACTTGGAGCGTTTGACAGGTACAGCAAATAATATGGCAGCAAATCTAACTACATTCGGTGCAATATATCCCAGATATATAGAACGACAACGTCCTATAAATATGATTTCAGCAGACTACACGAAACGCTAGATATCTGAGCTTTTCTACCATCACTCACAAAATATACAATAGACACTTTTTCCATGTGTAAAATGTCCAACTGATGCACTGTCTATTATTAGAAATACATCTGGCACATGTAAAAGTCATATTTACTCGCATAGCAGGCAAGTAGCCAGTAATAACAATACACTCAGATAACTGCTTAAAAGCCACTGGAATCAGGTATATATATATACAGTATCGTGAATTGTTCTTACTGTTACACATTCTTTACTGAATTCTCAAACATTTTAACAAAGGGTCAGCAAACACTTCATATATCAGACTTGGTATATAAACTTGATGAAAACAAGGCATAGCACGCTGTTGTCTGATGTATCCCCATCATGTTGCACCAACTTATATTCACGTGTTTGTCAAACGCAGTAAGAGGTAAAACTGGCCGATGGCTTGTACACACTAAGATGGCCGACATAGCAACTCCATGCACTGTGTGGGATATAGTAAGAAGAAAATGTTCACATGTATGCTATGCATATATCCCTTCACATTTTCGAAGCAATTATGCACGAATCATTGGATTATCAGTGGCCCCACGGGTCCTTAAAGCAGAACGATGATGGATACTGTGGTGTGCCTTATCATGCGTTTATATTACTTACATTACGTAGACGGCAATCCATTCGCGATTGCATCCACCACGGGCACCATTACTGTAGCGTCAGATCTGGACTACGCCAACTCGCCGTACACCGTGATTGTGACAGCCTCAAACTCGGCCATCCTGGATCCCCGACGCTCGTCCAACCAGAACGTGATATTCACCATTAAGACAAGTATGAACACTAATATGCTACTGATATTGCAGGTATATTGCAATATAGTGTGAAAGTTGTAACAAATATATATGGCATTTATTATGTACCTCGAACAAAGTGTGTGTCTCTGTTACCGTATGTCGGATTGGCTTTGACGTGTATGTACTGGCCATTATTAATACTTCTTATATACTTATTTGTCTTCATCCATATGTTCTATAGCCAGTCAATGCGACACCTGCTATCAAGGTCAATGTGAATTGATGAGGGCTGTAACTGATTTATTAGTATAGTATGCCATCGTACACGTTACTCACTGCACTATCATAATCTATGGCGAATGTCGTGATCGCCTTCTATAACGCTTGTGTTGAGAAAATATGTTGTTTGTCCAACATACATATAACTCCGCCTTATTCGCACACCACCACCAGTGACTATTGACACACACACACGCACACACGCACACACGCATACACCACTGTCAGTTTCGATGAATGTTCTAGAGAAGGGTCGTAAATATAATTGTGTACATTTTACCTCTTTTGGTATCAAGTTTATTTGTGGCATTTACATTCAGTTTGCTTAAGCCGTTTAATGCCGTTATGTCACGGAATGTTCTATTACTACAACAACACCGTTTGATACATGTTTTTATCTTTGACTCTGTTGTTACCTGGGAGTTGAATTGGGTTATTTCCCATTATCAAAGTAGTAATATTGTAACAACCCTTCGTTGCGTCTGCCTTCAAGAATACGGGGCAGGCTAAATCATAGTTTCCTGTTCACGCAGGGGGTTGGTAGCGGGCCCTCGTGAATCGAGATATGACATTTAAAGGTACATGCCCACGCAGTAGGCACAACATGTTCTTTATAGGAATTAAATAAGTGTATAATTATGTCACTATTCCGCCAGTTCTAAAGATTACGAGTGCCCGCTATACAAATATAATCATTTATTAATTATCAATTTACTGTTAGCGACGCGCGGCGGTAACAGTCTATTTTGATAATGTGCGGGGACGACGACTTTCACATCACGGCTTGCGGTGCGCATGCGCAGTATACTACGCGCGCCAGTAGGCTTCCCAATATGTACACAAGAATATCAACATGTCGAAACGTCCAGGACGGAAATTGTATGAAACGGCGTCGGCCAAAAAAAAGGTGAAATGTCTGAGGGACAGGCAGTATACTATACAGAGAGAGAGTGGTTAATATTGGCGACCAGATCACCAAATGGAAAGAGTTACGTGGAGATTTAGATTTGGACTCGAACAGAGATTTTTCTCCTCAACTTCCGATACTTCACTGCGCATGTCAAAGATGTGATATGATTGACCGTGTCACGTGACGCGTATTGGTAAAAATAACACGAGGTCGGAAAATACCCGTTCTGGTCGCGGCATATAAAATGCGATTTAACACCAATTAACACGCGCCGTAATTAAAAATAACTCGTTAGTGGGTAGACAAATGGCTCATATAAGGCATGACAGAAAATGAAAAGTAGTAGTACAGTGTAACCTGATGCTTGGGCATGTACCTTTAACGACTATATCTACTTGGCAATGACAAGACGACAGTGACGAGATTTTAGTAACATCTGATATTTTGATAATAGTTCTAACATGCAGTATTACTCAACGTGTACAATTAAAGAGTGGTGACAAACTATGATAACAACGATGAGGGTGATCTGATTATGGACAGATAATGACTAATATGAGATGTAGACATGGCAAGATACAAAAGCACAACAGGCGACTGTGGGAGTAAGCAGACTCAAGAAAGGATATTAGCGCATGTAAACACAGACTAGATTTATGCTAAAATTTGGCGGAAAGTCACACTAACGCAAACCCAAGTCATGGTGGGAAATCACGAAGCTGGGGTGGGAAATAATGCTGGGTGGGGAAGTCACACAGTTGGGATCACGAAGCTGGGAGTGGGAAATAATGCTGGGTGGGGGAGTCACACAGCGGGAATCACGAAGCTGGGGGTGGGAATACTGCTGGGTGGGGGAGTCACACAGCGGGGATCACGAAGCTGGGAGTGGGAAATAATGCTGGGTAGGGGAGTCACACAGCGGGGATCACGAAGCTGGGGTGGGAATAATGCTGGGTGGGGAAGTCACACAGCAGGGTTGAAAGGGAGGGGGCACGAAGCTATGGTGGCGAGTCACACATCTGGGGTGTCAGGAAGCTGGGTGGGGACTAATGTTGGGTGGGGAGTCACACAGCTGGGTGGGGAATTACACAGCAGGTGCACACAGCAGGGGTGGGGAGTCACACAGCCGGATGTCATGAAGCTGGGGTGGGAATCATGACACATAGCTGAATGGGGGGCACACAACAGCTAGGACGCGTGACAATGGAATGGGGATCACATAAAAAGGGGTGGGAGGGGGGCACGAAGTTAGGGTGGGGCGTCACACAGCAGTGGGGTCATGAAGCTCAAATTGGGAATCGTATCGCAATGGGGGCAAGAGTGGGTGGGGTAATGGGATATTGACATTATTATGGTTCCAGCCAATATTAATAATCAATAATGCCAGAATGACGTTCAAATCATCACATCTCACGACTAACGGACCATTGGTAACATCGTCGGTGAGCAATGTTTAAGGGGGAGGATATTTGGGCCTTGGGAATTCTGAGACGCGAGTTGCGTCTCGAGTTGCGTCTCTCGGGACAAAGTCGACAACTGACATATTTCACTCCTATTTATAACCTTCGGTTCGGACGTTGTCCGCAGATGCAGCCCTTTGATTGGCTCGTAGAGACTCCGATGACAACATTCGGACAATGAGGACCATATTTGGAATCCGCGGACAACATGTGAAAGTTGTCCCTGCTTTCGCACATTGGATTGGGTGGAATGTGTAATAGAATACCTGGACTTTCTCATTTCGACGAAATGTGAAAGTTGTCCCGCATCGTTGATTGGTCGGAGAGGTTCGGCGGAAATTACCGAGCTTAAACAGGTTTACGCAGTATAAAATGGCGGCCGATAAATTCGAAGCGAGGAATACGCAATACACAGGCGTGTATAGCGATGCTTCGCTGGCTGGGTCGCTTCAATATTATTACTGAGCATACTGCTTTTGGGAGGGGCCAAGTGATTTTGGTGTGGCGAGGACCTGGCATCATATCAGGATTATTCTCATTTCAGGGCTGAATATATAGTTTTTTTATTGTAAATATTCAGTTATGACCATTTGTAGATATACTTGAACACGTACATGTAGCCTCGATCAATTAGTTTCGGAACACCTAACGATATGTGCTTCCTTCATTCAATGGAACAGCATATTTCAAACAAAATAAATCAATAAAGATGGAAAACTATTCAATTAATATAAAAACTTACCATAGGAATGACAAATTTCCGATTATTTACATTTTTCCAGACGCTCAAGTTATGGACGTCACCAACTCGTTACGTTACCCAGTCTAATGGGTTTCGGAACGATTTGGCTACTCCAGTATTACTCCCGGGTACCAGATCCGATGTCGTCGAAATCATGCATACTCGTACTGCGGATGTTATTCAACATACCAAATCGCCTTAAACATGTTAATGGGTGTACTTAAAAATAATAGTGTATTCTTAAATATGTTTCTATAAGGAGCGCCGTGGCGTAATGGTTAGTGTGTCGGACTACTGATCCAAGGGTCGTGGGTTCGAGCCTGACTAGCGGCGTGCGTTGTGTCCTTGAGCAAGACACTTTATCCACACTGCTCCAGTTCACCCAGCTGTAAATGGGTACCGATAATTCGTAGTTGCTCTGTAAATACGAATTACCGGCTTCTCTCAAAAAGTCTCTACCTCCGTTCATTCTCCCATTCTTAGGAGACGGCATGCAAGGTCCTAGAGCCAGTGCCGCCGTTAAATATAAGCAAAAAAAATGTTTCTATAATTATTTTCATCCATTCCTTTGCTCATTACATTCGTGTCTGCCCTGGTCATGCTGGTATGTGAATACGGCCGATGCACGTTCCTCATTTTAGTTAGTGCTGACTACAAGTGTTTGTCACATTGTTTCTTACATTATCAGTGGTATATTGCATATAATTATTATTCAGACAATGTTACTTTAAAACACAATTATGCCATAAACTTCGTAGGCTCAAATTTTACACATCCCAGTCGATTTGTTTGTAAAAACAAACTAACTTGAGTAGCATACAAACCGATCGAATTTAACCCTACCTCGAAACTAGGTCATGTAATGTTTACAGTAGCAGCCGCAATATATTGTTGTGAAAGCTGCCAACAGTTTTAATGTGGTAAAATGTAGTTTAGTTGAACTAAAAAGTGTAATGACAAAAGGTAATAAGTTTTTTCGACATTTTTAACCCCCATGTACAAAAACAAAGGATAAATCACATTTTGGATGTTGATTTTCCACTTTTTTTCTGTGGTGAATGAGCTTCTGTGTTTTCCAGAGTTACCCCATCGAAAACGGCGGTACAATTCGTGAAATCAAGCGCGCTATACGTTATATCCGGTGGTGTTCCGAAACACATTGTGCTCCATTTCACATTGATTGACGATACTTGTACAGGTAATATATGTGATTTAGTACTAAACCAATTGACCCGGCCTTAAATGACCTTAGCTGTTGATAGGCCGTTAAACCCCAACAAACAAACGAACATGTGTTGTAGTACCGGTATTTGCAACTCCGGCAGTAGACGTCCCAATTGATGAGCCAGAGGACATTGAGGCAGGCACGTCCATATACACCATTGCGGCCTCTGATGAGGACAACGAAGGATCCATGGAGTTCTCCATAAAGTCCCAGTCTCCCGATACCGACCCAGTCATGTTCTACTTGGACGGGACTACGCTTAAAACCTCGACAATACCGTTTGACGCAGAAGCCAACGTAGTGTTTGAGCTAATCTTTAGGTTTGACGTCAATTATTTCCAATCAATTATATATAATTCCAGCACAAAAATATTTACACAATTCCCTAACATTTGATTGGTCCGTTGCAAGTCAAACTCCATGCCGAACTACTTTCCGTAACCGTCAGGCACAGTTAAAATAATTCTTAAGAAAACGGAAAATAAACACATTTTCTTAATTAATTTATTTTAAATGCTGGAATTATAAGGAATGAATGGCCTTTTTGTTGAATTTATCGGGGATATAAACTTGGAAAAGTCGCGAGAATACTGGACGAGGCCTTCCGGCCTTCGTCAAGTATTCCCGCGACTTTTCCAAGTTTATACCCCGATAAATTCCACAAAAAGGCCATTCATTCCTATAGTATTTCCGGACACTCATCGACTTTCACGTATTCATCCTAATAATGAATGAAATGTACCGTAATTGTCTATCTAATCATTTACACAAAATAGGCGTTGTGAGTGTTTCATTTGATCCATTCAATTTTATTCGTAGACTGCACTCGGTTTACATGATGAATAATCCCCAAATTACAAGACGTGTACACAACATTTATTTGACTATTGTATTCGACGAGCTACATTGATAAATTATACGATTAATTTTATAACTAACTTGGTTGAAATACCAGGTGTCCATCATATAGAGAATAGTAGGTTAGTGCCGTGAATGGCAAGGCATAGGAAACGGATGGGCGAGGCTATGCCGAGCACATCCCGTTTCCGTGCCGCGCCAGATATTTTTCACTGCACTACCCTACAATTCTATTTATCCCATCAGCATTACAAATAGCTTTAAAATGCAAAAAAATAACCCCAGCCGCATCTCCAAATCGTATTGAAAGGATATCAACAATGTTTCACGGCACCGTGTTTCATGGCACATACGCACTGTGTTGACGGGATAAAAAATAATTTCACGGTCCAAACGCTAGCCGTTTATAATATTCTAATCACATGCATACACATTAACCAGTAAATTAAAAGTAATATAAATACATTTCACATGTGCTATTCTAAAATAAGCATATGATACGACATACCGCATACAAAATACATATATTGCATACATATATAAAACTGCCATACTATATATAACACCATTATGAAAACAAAGATTGGTGGCGTTCTCACCGTGGCCATCCTACTTGAAATAGTCTGTGAAAACGACCGCTGGTGTTGTATACTATTTTACAACAAGCACTGCATCTTACCCATTACACATAAATATTAGTCGCCATCGTTATTCCATGTGTATTTTTGTACTTTCAGCGTAACCGACGGTCTGTCAACGGTAGATAGCGGCAAACTGACAGTAAATATACAGGACGTTAACGACATGTCGCCCAGCTTCTCTGAGACCGAATACAGGACAGAAATTGACGAAAACATGGCGATAGGTAGGCTGTTTTGAACGTGCTACCCAATAACTGTGTTTAACAAGTCTGGTACCTACTGACTGATATACTGTTATTGTGATCGGTAGTGGCCTTAGATACATACTTTATTTGATCGACAACAGTTCACCGTATTTTTCAGGCATGAAGTGTTTTCGGTATTTTAAATATAAACTACGCTATATATCTCCACCTAGCTTTGCAACTAAAGTGAAATAATTCCAGCACAAAAATATTTACACAATTCCCTAACATTTGATTGGCCCGTAGCAAGTCTCTGTCCAACATTTATATCCCAGTGATGAATTTATTTCAAATGCTGGAATTATAAGGAATGAATGGCCTTTTTGTGGAATTTATCGGGGATATAAACTTGGAAAAGTCGCGGGAATACTGGACGAAGGCCTTCCGGCCTTCGTCCAGTATTCCCGCGACTTTTCCAAGTTTATACCCCGATAAATTCCACAAAAAGGCCGTTCATTCCTATTATGTACTCTGAGCTAGCTCGCTCCGACTAATAAATATCAGTTTGTGTTACAGATGCCGAGGTTATACAATTTGAAGTGACGGATAATGACGTCACTGCTCCGTTCAACACAGTCACACTTTCTATAAGTAAGCAAGCAGGCGTAGACAACACAATTCTGGAGGTGCTACATTTAACCATTACAATACTGAAATAAATTGTGTCGTCTGCGATTTATTTTGTGTTTGCCATTACTCACATTAAACATCCAATGAAAATGATTCTCAAGTGCTCTCAACCATGTTTCCGTTGAAAGAAAAACAACAGCAGACAACAATTTTCGTTTTCCCACATTCTTACATACGTAAACTATTATTATTATATACGTACTATCGTTTCCCATTTAGACACAATGGAACGCAAGCCGTCACTATTTTTTTCTTCATATTGACGTCGCGTGAGTTCATGTTGGTCAGTGCCGGAACCACGTTTCACCTCTTAAAATAGTTCCTTCTAAACCACTAATTTGTTCATTGTATATTTATATTTATATTTTGTATAATTGTTGCATTCCTTTTGCATATAAATTGCGAATTATTTACTTACATAATAAAACGGTTATTTGACTTGTATTGGATATACGTCACTCGTACCGCCGTGCAACTACTGTCTGTTCCACGTTTTGCTGCCGACGAACTTTTGGCTATTAAACACATTAAATCTAAAAAATATTTAAAAGTAAGTACTTTTTCATCAATAACAAAAAAGTATCCCTCCCCAAAAAAAAATGTTTGATGAAATTCCTTCAAATTTTTATTTTATTGCGAAAAAACGATTTTCCTATGGGAATTTAACATGGTGAGTCAATTTCCAAATGTTTTCGTTTCTTGATCCTAAAGGAACAAAAAACGAAAAAATTTGGAAATTGACTCCGAAACCTGGCGAGATAGCTTGAAAATGATGTAACTAAGAAAACAAAAGTTAGATTTTGAAAACCGGTCCACAAATAAAACAAATATTTCAAAAAATTTATTTTTAGCCCCCATGTTAAATTCCCGTATAGGAAAATCGTTTTTTCGCAATAAAATCAATATTTGATGGAATTTCATAAAATAATTTTTTTTGGGGAGGGTGACTTTTTTGTTATTGAAAGTTCGTTGGCAGCAACACGTGGAACGGCAGACAGTATATATATATATATATATATGCGGAACTCGTGCATATATCCACATAAACATCAAATAATTAATAATTATAGAAGATGTCTTGACACAGTTTCCTGTGGTTATGAGTAAGGGAGGAGGCATGTTAACCTGTTAATGGTATACCTTATTTTATGTTTTTGATAAAAAGTAAAATTCTGAAAGTCACACAATCCACCAATCCGTATTACAGAGCCTACTCAAATAAATTCATAAACTGGGGTGGGGAAAAACGAGTTGCCCTTATTTTTGTTCTGGGGGAAAGGGGACATGTATGCCCTGTTTCTCAATAAAAACATGGTTTGACAGCACTTTAGAATCATTTCCAATGGAAATGATTCTAAAGTGCTGTCAAGCCATGTTTTTGATGAGAAAAATCGAAAATAAATCATAAACAGCAGACGACAACATTTAATTTAACTACTTTATGTACATGCATTTGATTAGAAAGCAATATTCTGGTCACATGCCACAGATACGTACAGTGCAACCTCTCTACAAGTGCCACCCATGGGAAGTCGCAAAACTGGCTGTTGTAGAGAGGTGGCTGTTGTAGGGATGTTAATGCTGAATTAAATGTTGTCGTCCGCTGTTAATTGTTTATCGATAATTCTCATCAAAAACATGCTTTGGCAACATTCTAGAATCATTTCTATTTTCTAAGATGGTGTCAAAAGCATGTTTTTATTGAGAAAGATGGCAAAAAAAAAAACAGACGACAATTTTCGTGCTATACAGTCTAAGGGGGTCATCCGCCATTTTGGATATAATGGCGGCTGTTATAGAGAGGGTGTTGTTGTAGAGAGGTGGCCGTTCGGGGAGGTTCGAATTTATTAGATAACTTTCTCGAATATAACTGTATCAAAGGCAATTCGCAAGTGTTACTGAGGCAGGAAGGGGCATGAGTTAATATTCATTGTTACATGACTGTCGTTGTTCGACACTGCTCATAACCGTGTTCAAACATACAGCGCGTGCTGTTTGACCATGGCTGTAAATGCTCATTCCGGGGGCAAGCCAACACCTACGTAATGCATGTGTCTCATGCCGTTACTTGAACGCACCATTACGTCACCAGACCAATTAACAACGGTCGGACTAAAATTTTGAAATTGATGCGGTTGCATCACACGACGTGCACTGTGGCCCCTGTTTGAATGGAGCAGATTATCAAAGTACCGAAAGTACTGCATGTATTCTCAATTTACACGATATTTCCGACAGAAATGTAACAATAACGTTCGACCATGTCCAGCCGTGGGTAAACGTTTGCCGTGACACTGGGGAACTGTTTGAACCCGCGGCCTACGACCTCGTGGTTCAAAAAGTTCCCTCGTGCCACTACGGCCTTGTGGTTTAAACAGTTCCCTCCTGCCACGGCAAACGTTTACCTACATATGGACATGGTCGAACCTTATATTAGTATCTCGCCTTAACAGGTACGTATTTTGACAAGTATTCCTCTCTTACATTTAAGTTGTTCCAGTTTGTTATCACTTCCTTTTTGTTTTAAATTTGTTATTTATATGTGTAAATTTTATTTTCTGTTATCAAGACCAGGGGACTTTTCACTAAACTTCCTACGACTAAGATATTCGTAAGTGCAAATTTAGGATCGTCTTGAAATTTCAATTGATGGATTTACATTTATTGAGCATAGGCTGCAAACGCAGCCTATGCTCAATAAATGTAAATCCAGTAATTGTTTACAAGAAAACATTGCTAATGTGAAATTTACAGAATTTACATAATTTTGCACTTACGAACATTTTAGTCGTATGAAGTTTAGTTAAAGGGCCCTCTGTTACCCGGCCCCCATTCTTCCCGAGCAGCAGCCATTTACTCATACTTGTACATACCGTGTATTGGTTATACCAATGTAATGTCTAAACAATATGAATGTAAACTTATATGGTAAACAATGATAACAAGATATACGGTGTGTTCCACTTAAAATAAATCATCATCAATACATTTTGGGCAATACACCACATTAATTATGAATATAGTCAAACTGAATTCGAAGTACATGTTGTTTTTTGTTGTTGTTTTTTCTTTTGAATTGCCTGTAGACAATCCTTTTATTATTTTATAACAAGCAACACACATGTAAAACACACATTTTGTAAGTCGAGAAGTAAGTTGTCCATTAATATCAATTAATGTTAGCGATAAGCAGTGTGGTTCCGGCCAGTACGTACATACATACATGCTGGCCAGAATATACTCTGATTGTCTAACAGTCAGTAGTAGTTTGATTCGTATTACATATTTGCATGTAGTGTGAGCTATGATCAGACTGCACAGATGTACCTGTACATGTTCCTGCATAATGTTTATGTTATTGTCACCATTACTGTTTATTTGGAGACATTCCGTCAAAAAACTTTTTTTCAAGTGGAAACGACTGCAGTTTTTTTCGTAGTTGCGGACACGTAGGTCTGCAAATACTCCCATATAGTTCGCTACGGACGATGCGGGAGTATTTGTAGACTTACCTGTCCGCAACTATATTTTGTCCCTAAACTTGCAGTTGGCGATACGGATGGGGTATTTACCCTGAATCCTAGTACGGGGCAACTGACTCTCTCCAAGGCGCCACAAGTAGTTTCCTACCAGTTCACAGTGAGGGCAACCGACGGTGGGGTGCCACCAAAGGTTACCGATGTCTCCGTGGTAATCAATATAAATGCAGGTAATTCCATACTTGTGGACACGTAACTCTGCCACAACTCCCGAAGTAGCCTCCTACCAGTTCACAGTGAGGGCAGCTGACGGTGGGGTGCCACCAAAGGTTACCGTTGTCTCCGTGGTAATCAGTATAAATGCAGGTAATTCCATACTTCTTGACACGTAACTCTGCCGCAACTCCTGAAGTAGTGTCCTACCAGTTCACAGTGAGGGCAGCCGACGATGGGGCGCCACCAAAGGTTACCGATGTCTCTACGTTTGTAGGTAATGTTAACGTTACCAACGTGCGAATACGTAACTCTCAAACACTCCCGAATCATTCTCCAAGTCACTATCGGAAATTCCTTATAACATGTGACCCAAACATCAAAAGTCGGCCTTTTTATGGATTTGTATGTCCATTCGTTGTCCGTGATAGTTACTTCAGGGATGGGGTCACGTGGTCTATTGTATACAATGAATTAATGGCTGCGCCCATCAGGTCTCAGGTAAATCTTAGTTATCATCAAAATGACTGCGGATTCATCATTTTAATGATGACAATCATACAGCTTATAACACTACGAGTCCACCAATATATATTTAACATTTAAGCAGCCCTCACATATCAGCCACCGTCCGCCGGGAGATTAATTTAGAGCCAGTGGATGAATCGGGCGAATTTCACGTGTGCCCTCACATATTAGACGGGGCCCGGGCGATGCCCTTTGAACATTGTATCGCAGTGGAGACGCTATCATAGGGTGGCCGTGAGGGGCCCGTGAAAATCCCACGGCGCCTGGCGGATTTTTTTCCAATGATTTTCGTCAAATTCTTCATGCGGCCGCCAGTTCACTGGTAATTTTCCGGCAGCCCGCCGGGCGGGGCCCTAGCGACGTGTCTACGGGCTTGCCACGACCTAAAGTCGCGCTTTTAAAATCGCAGATTTGGAAGTCAGGTTTTCACGCCCGCAGTGTTAGTGCGACCTCTGAAAATCGCAGCGGAACCCGTAGAAATCGGGCAGCGTCCGGCCGGACGCCTCGCGAAAATGCCCTTTTTGGTCCGTTTTAGGAGTCGCGCGGGCGCCACGACCGATATGTGAGGGCCGCTTTAGCAGTATTACTTACATAGTTAAGCGGCCCTCACATATCGGTCACGGCACCCACGTGACTCATAAAACAGGCCAAAAGAGGCCCGATTTATATGGGCTCCGCTGCGATTTTTAGGGGTCGCCAGAACCCCGCGGGCATGAAAACCTGACTCCCAAATCTACGATTTTCCAAGCACAATTTTAGGTCGTGGCAAGCCCGTAGACACGTCGCTAGGGCCCCGCCCAGCGGCCTGCCGGAAACCGACCGGTGATCTGGCGGCCGCCTGAATTTTTGACGAAAATTATTGGAAAGAAATCCGCCGGTCGCGGTGGGATTTTCACGGGCCCTCACGTCCACCCTACGATAGCCTCACAGCCCCCGTAACGGATCCCCGGCGATTTGTACAACATCGGCCGGGTACCCCGCCGGTCCCGACCGCCTTTTTCACAGGCCCCTCACGTCCACCCTACGATAGCCTCACGGATCCCGGGCGATTTGTACAACATCGGCCGGGCACCCCGCCGGTCCCGACCGCCCCCCCCCCCACCCCCCCCCCCCACCCCCCCCCCCCCCCGGTGGCTTCTAAACGACCCCACGCGGGCCCCAACTGCCATCCCAATATTTGGGTCCTGTACAACTTTATGCAACGCATCTATATATATACTCGAGGCGCGGACGCCGGGGGTAAGCCCGACATCAATCGCCAGTTGCCCGGCCGGCGTCCTGGCGGCGCCCGACCGGGCTCCGCCGGGACGCCTACAGATCTGTTCTTTGATCAGCCGGCGCCCGGCATATTATCTAGCGGAGTCTGCCCGACGCCCTGGCGGGGCACTGTCTCCACTGCGATCCAATGTTCACAGGGCACCGCCCGGGTTCCGTCTAATATGTGAGGGCACACGTCGCAGACATGAAATTCGCCCGCTTCATCCACGGGCTCTAAATGCCCCGGCGACTCCTGCGTGGACGCCGGCTGATATGTGAGGGCCGCTTTAGTCTGAACATTCTGCAGACAATTGATTCGGATCAAGTTTAAACAACGTTCGATTTCGTCCGATTCAAATTTCTCTGCAGAATGTTCAGACTAATGACATAAGTAATGCTGCTAAATTTGGTATTGACAGACTCGTAGTGTTAACGGCTGTAACATGGCCATCGTTAAAAGGTAGAAACTGCACATGATTCTATTCCACATTTGCTCTAAACATTCCGTCAAATTGCGACGTCATTTACGGAAAACATTGTAAATACCATTCATGAGATGTCGCAAATCCTCTGAGGTACAAAATCACACGGCTTATCTCATATTGTCACTGGTGTTTGGAAAGTAGAACATGTCTCCTGTAGATGTTGTCAATGAATGCGTCAATACCCCGTGTGAGAACGATGCAACCTGCAGACCTCGTATCAACTACTATTTGACAAGAATTGACTATTATGGTTCGATGGTATCGATTCCTTTATCTTTATGGAGATAATTATGTCATTATAAGGTTTGATAATGTCCAGCCGTGTGCAAACGTTTGCTGTGGCCCCGAGGGAATTGTTTGAATCCCAAGGCCGCAGGCCGCGGGTTCAAACAGTTCCCGAGGGCCACAACAAACGTTTACACACGACTGGACATGATCAAACGTTATTGTTACATTTCCAACAAAAAACTGATGTAATTTGAGCATTATATTCAGTATTTTCAGTACTTTTATAAAATCGTCCCATTCACGTAGACAATTTTCGGTATGCATATTCCGGGGCCGCGTCATGAACGTCATGAACGTCATGAACTAGTGACGTCATGAAGGCACTTCCGCGTAGTGACGTCATGAAGGCACTTCCATTACGCGCGGCCCCGGAATGAGCATTGCCTAAAGCCATGTGCAAACAGCACGCGCTATTTGTAAACCATGTAACAATGTATAATTAACGTCCCCGTATACTACATGTTTTATCGCATCACATTGCCATGTACCACACTGCCAATTAGTTTAAACAATATTTATTTCATACAAAGACATGGTACATCATTACATGTGAATTATACATGGTTTTGAAAACAAGCTAATAGCTTATATGAATTCATATCCAGACAAGATAATTATTACAAGTACATAACATATCATGGATTAGTTATAATTTCCATTATTTGATTTTTAACAAGAGTATGCACATGGTGTAGGTATATGAAATATATTTGGTATACTAGTATGTAGATTGTTTTTCTTTATTGCAAATTTTGTGATTGTGGTGGTGGATAAGTCTCGAGCAACATCGCTAAATGGTATTTATATTGACCCCAAGAGGACTTGCATATGTAGTACATAAACATTAAATACATCTGTTCCCGTGACGGGTACAGGATAAGTCCCTACTTCCATTAGTTTAGACATCACTAAATTATAAGGACCTGCTAGTACCGTGGCATGCTTTAAAACAATTCAAAACTACACATTCATTCCAGCAAATGAGGCAAGATCCTCATTTATATAATGACAAAACGACCGCTTCATACAGAGCTACCAGTGTTCATGAGGTTAACCCTTTCAACCCTAAGGAACTGGAATGGACTGTGATATGCTAATGTTCCGACCAATCCAATGGTCACAAAATGATTTTCAGATCCGTCCATTTATGAAAAGAGGGTGTTTTTGTTCTAAGAAATATTAAAATTACTTTCAAAAAAAGTGCAGAGCCTGATGAGACGGCTCGTTACGAGCCGGCTCATCTGGATCTGCACTTTTTGCATAAACCGCTATAGCGGGATTTCGGTTTCAAAGGGTTAATGCCGTCTGTTGCAGATGCTGTCAATGAATGCGTCAATACCCCGTGTGAGAACGGTGCGACCTGTAGACCGCATATCAATTACTATTTTTGCAAATGTTTACCCGGATGGACGGGCAGACAGTGCCAAACAAGTAAGTGAATCAAGGTGCATGATCACGTGGTTACAACAACAACAACAACATCGTCCACTCCAAAGTAAGTATTATTTTATATTTTCACTTATATGCAACGGATTTTGATGAAATATGGCGCGCGTCTTCATGAGCTTCATTTGGTGGTCTAGGGAGTTTGGAACAGACTTATGTCGTTTTTGCGAGTCGGAGACACGGAAATCGATTCTTCGCAAAAATAACAGAAGTTTGGGCGAAAATATAGAGACCACCAAATGCAGCTTAACAAGACACATTTGATGCGCCATATTTCATCAAAATCCGTTACGTAATAAGGACACTATATAAGAATATGTACTTTGAATCGGTACTTGTTGTTGTTGTTAGTACCACGTGATCATACACCTTGTGAATTCATCCCTCTCACTGAAGCACCGGCTGCGATATGTGATTTATTTCTATACATATTGTGATTGATTTGGTTAATCAGCTACTCTATAGTACATGTAATTCTATTTGTGTTAATGCGTTTATTTTCGTATTTCTTGTTGTCAGTTCGATCTCCATTAATGCGTGTTGTATGGGCCAACTCCCAAATCAAGCATTTTGATAGTCTGAGCCTGAGCTGTAGCACATCTCAGGCTCAGCCAATCAAGCTGCTTGGCTCCAAGCACAATATTTATGTATTTCGAAAAACGTATATTGCATGCCTGAAGAAATGAGAACACGTGGTGGAACACACTCTATAACCCATTGGTGTTTCTAGATGTTATTTTTAAGTAACATATAACGTATATTTTATGGCGGTTGAAAGCGTCCCGTTATTGACTTGTCATCACTGGCTCTTAAGGGGACAGAACATCGCTAGTCGTGGATTGCATCCCGTCCCGACTGAAGGCTTGTATGGCTTCTGTTGCCAAAGTCGTCAATATTTTGTATGTGTTTATATGCCATACCAGTGCTTCAGAATGTACAGACCAGTAGCCGATTTCACAAAATTGCTAAGCGTACTCATCTAGCTAAGTATACTTTGAGGGAGTAATCATTAATTTTTCCCGAAATGCACTATTTCATATAGAACTAACGACAGCATATATTTGATGATTAAAATTATGCAGAATTATTATACTGAAGTTATTACATTATCACAGCCAAAATGGCTGTGATAATGTAATAAATTCAGTATAATAAAAATTAATAAATGTATATTCATTTGAAAATTTCTCCCTCAAAATATACTTTGTTAGATAAGTATACTTTGCAATGTTTGTGAAATAGGCTACAGAATATAATCGCCATATCTGAACCTAGTTGGCAGCAGCTTTATCACATCTTCTTTGTATGCCCCCGGTCTCGGTAGGGTCGGAGGCATATAGTGTTTGGACTGTGTGTCCGTGAGTCCGGCACATTAAGAACTTCGCCGGAGTTTCTCAATTATGTCATAACTTCTATATCCCTTGAATGATTGCTTAAATATTTCAACACAACATATATGTGGGCAAATGCCACACGTCCATGCTGCCATAAATATGACATTGACCTTTTGACCGACACAACTTTGAACCTGTTCACACATTGCGAAGTTCGCCGGAGTTTCTCAATTATGTCATAACTTCTATATCCCTTGATAGATTACTTCAATATTTTAATACATCATACTACACATCCACACTGCCCTTAATATGACCTTGACCGTTTGACCTTCACAACTTTGAACTTTTAATTCACATTAAGAAGTTAGCCGGAGTTTCTCAATTGTATAATAACTTCTATATCCCTTGATTACTTTAATAGTTCAATACTTGTGGATAAATGCCACACATCCACACTGCCCTTAATATGACATTGACCTTTTGATCTTCATAAATGTGTTTGTGAATACGTATCACTTTGGTTAATTAACTTTGCCACATTTTCTCCAATCTTCCACAGGGGACATTCGTGTGCCGACAGGCCACAGTTTCTCCAATCTGCCACCGGGGGCATTCGTGTGCCGACAGGCCACATTTCTTGTTTTCCAATGTTTCCTAGCTACAAATCAGTGTTTTACATAGCTCGTAAATTCCTTATACTGTGTGGCTGTGACTAGAGAAATTATGCTTATGGGCTTTGTGACCATTGTAGCTCCTGATCCAATAGTACACTCATGTAGCCTGATAGCGATCTATATTGCTTGTTAAAAAACATATATGGCGTTTCATTGATGGAATGGCGAACAGTGCAGATTCTGATCAGACTGTGCGGATGCACATGTTGATCTGGATCTGCACTGGTCGCAAATTCCATAATCCCCATTTCTCCAGTCACAGCCACATTTCTGTTGCCCGGCAACAACTTCTTGATTTCAGTGTTGATGGTGAAATTTGGTGTTTAAACTAAGCAACTCGGCCCCAAACAAACCAATTCAACCAACGATGCCGCGGAAGTTGTTCCATGGGAAGTATTCTTTATTTCCCAAGTTTGGAAAAATAATTAAGACTGGTCCATACATCTCTGCAGATATTGACGACTGCGCGGGATCCCCGTGTGATAATGGCGGCGACTGTACTGATGGCGTCCACTTGTTTACCTGTAACTGTTCTATCGGATGGACGGGCCAGACGTGTACCGAAGGTAGGCAGCACGTGACCAAAAACACGTGTTAAAAAGATGAACTGTGATGTAAACACACACTCAATATGTAGTGTCGTCAAGCTCATTTGACCGTGACAGAGACGAAATGTATACACCATTATATTATAGCCACACACATTTTGTTTGACTGCCTAATGGAAGACACAACTATTCGCCTTCTATTTGCCCATCTTGTTAAATAGAGTAGCATGATATAATCGTGTATCCGGCATGGCTAGGAAGCGTTAGAAATTCCCAAGCGAGCCGCGGAATTCCTAGTTGCGAACAGTAACTCTTGTAATCTACTCCCGTACCGTCCGTAGCATATACGGGAGTAGATCGCAAGAGTTACTGTTCGGAACTACGTGTTTCCTAGCCTCGCTTGATACACCTTGTATCAGATATATCAAAATACACCAGTCTGGTGTTCTCTATAAATAACTAGTATTTCTACAGAATGCACCGGTCATACATATGGACGAAACTGCGATCAGACATGCGTCTGTGATCCAATCAAAGTGTCACCAGCAGCCAATCAGCATTGCAGCACCCAGACGGGCGAGTGTCTATGTAACGCCCATTGGTCAGGTGGCCTGTGTGAGAAAGACGTTGACGAATGTAAATCCAATACGGGATCGGCACTATGCAGCGACGTGGCAAACACCGGGTGCTTGAATACCATTGGACATTATACCTGTGACTGTCTGCGAGGTTTTAAAGCTATTGATGACGGGGTCTGCGTTACAGGTAAGCTATAGGTCAGTCGATGCTTTTCCCACCTGTTGGTGGAGGGGGCGGAAGATAGGGCAGACATACAAAGAAATAGACAACAAAGTTACTGAGCCGAAATGTATACTTCCAGAAATAAATATCGAGTAGGAATACATGTATGAATAATTGTTGTATTGTGTTTGTTATTGGAATACACGGTTCCTCCTTCCGAAAAGTGACATGTACTCAGTCGTGGCTTTTTTTTACTGATTCAGTGAACAATATCCAGACATGAATATCGGAATGTCTGTAATTATGCACCCTATGCGATAGCAAGAGGAGGCATATTGCGTTGCTCTTGAGATTCCGTCCGTCCGTACGTCCGTCCGTACATCCGTCCGTCAGAGAAACTCGTACAAACGTAATGATTTACAAACATAAATGTCTAGTTCCACTGGTGTTCCATATGGCCCAAGCCTTCTCTCCCCAATATGTAGCAAGGTCAACAAACAAAATCCTAGCAGATTTTAACGTTTCTACTGGCAACGACGATTCGTAATCAAGCAATTTGTTTGTCTGAGCCGGAGCTGTAGCACAGTTCACGCTTAGCCAATCAAGTTGCTTGCAATAATCAACTTGAAGTACTTGTATTTTGGAAAACCGGAAATTCACAAATATTGGCAAGATTAGCGCAGACTGTAGTGTGTACGGAATTAAATGGTGTCGTCTCGATTTCTTTTTGTTTTCCAGTTTTCCCATCTGACACATGCTTCGACAGCACTTTAGAATCATTTCCAATGGAAATGATTCTAAAGTGCTGTTGAAGAATGTTTTTTTAGTGAGAATGAAGACAAATTATACAACAATAGCAGCCGGATGAAAATATAAATTGGAAGATAGTCTACACAAATCATTTTACAAATACTATAAGTTCTAAACTTAGGAATGTTCAGTATAAATTTTTGATGAGAATTGTCGCTACAAACGATTATTTAAGTTAAGTGTAACATTGTCAGCTCCAATTTGTGTGATTTTTGCGCCATGGCTCCAGAAACAAATAAGCATCTTTTTTGGGAATGCACTATAAGCCAACATTTTTGGTCACAGGTGAATACCTTTTTAAACAATAATAATATTGTATGTAATTTTGATTGGCACACTGTTTGCTTCGGGCAATATGAGCAAGACAACATTTTCAACTTTTGTATCATACTTGGAAAATACTTTATATATACATGTAAATTACGAAACACGGAACCTAAATTTCCAGAGTTTATGTCTTACCTAAAGGCAACACAAAATATTGAAAAAGAAATTGCAATGAATAGAAATAGGCTCATATTTCATGAACAAAAATGGAATGTTATCCAATTAGACTAACACTCATTTAGAGATACACGAACCTTCTGATTATACAAACAAATATTACGGTTAGGTATATAACAGCATATACCGTAATAGTATTGTACCGTGGTGTGTTGCTCAATTATTATTCACTAAACCTATTTCACCATATCTCATTTTCAACTCTATTCTCTCATCTACATAACATTCTTTAATAAATCCAACCTAACCATGTATGAACAATACGTTATAATCTATAATTATTTACAATACATGTACTCATATTTGATTGTAAACAAGGAGTGTAACCATAAATGCATGTTGTTAAGCTGCTTGTAACTCATGTATTGTTTGTATATGACTATGTATGGAAATAAAAACTTAAAACTGAAAAAAAACAAAAAAACAAACAACAACAACAATAGCAGCCGACTATTACGGAATTCAATGGTGTCGTCTCCATTTCTTTTTGTTTTCAAGTTTTCTCATCTGACACATGCTTCGACAGCACTTTAGAATCATTTCCAATGGAAATGATTCTAAAGTTCTGTCGAAGAATGTTTTTTAGTGAGAATGAAGACAAATTATACAACAATAGCAGACGACTATTACGTCCCCCTCGTGCTAAGGGTTACTGTAATCATCAAATGATTGGTGCTTTTTCTGCGTACGAATGAAAAAAACAAAAACAAATAATTCCAGCACAAAAATATTTACACAATTCCTTAACATTTGATTAGCCCTTAGCAAGTTTTTGTCCAAAATTTATATCCCAGTAAACTCCCACGCCGAACTACTTTCCGTAACCATGAGGCGCAGTTAAAATAATTCTTAAGAAAACGGAAAATAAACACATTTTCTTGATGAATTTATTTCAAATGCTGGAATTATAAGGAATGGATGGCCTTTTTGTTGAATTTATCGGGGATATAAACTTGGAAAAGTCGCGGGAATACAGCACGAGGCCTTCCGGCCATCGTCCAGTATTCCCGCGACTTTTCCAAGTTTATACCCCGATAAATTCCACAAAAAGGCCATTCATTCCTATAATGTTAACAATAACATGTGTATTGAAGCTTATGAAGTGTTTTTCATTGCAATGATAATGGCGGTATTAGTATTGGTGTCTCCGATCGTTGTGTTATTTCTTGTTTATTACTGTTTTAGATGATTCGACTCCAGTTACAAATGGCACAGCAGGGGGTAAGTGGACTACGTGTCTTTGAAGGAACCGCAATGTTGTGGACGGACGGTAGACCCCCACTTGTCGACTAGCTAGGAATGACAGTCGACCTGTGCTAAAAGCCACCTCTGAAAAGCAATTACCTGTCTATAGCAGCCACGTTTTTGTTCATGATTGCAAAGCACGCCAATACATTTCATAATGGTCATATACTTGATTTATAGTGGAACCTCTTTAAACCGGACACCCTGGGGACCTCCCCGGGTGTCCGGTTTAGAGAGATTATAATGTATACCGAACACGTATCTTTAAATGATGTCAAACTTGAGCGGGCAGCATGCTGGGAACGTGCGAAGTGTCGTTTAACGATGGGGTTCATTCCTTACCTTACTGCAAGTCTGATATCTCACCGCCTGCATCAATTTTGCCACAATGGCAATGTGTCAGTAGCCGATTTCATAAAAATTGCAAAGTATACTTATATAGCAAAGCATACTTTGAGGGAGTAATCATTTATTTTTTCTGAAATGCATTATTTCATATAGAACTAACCACTGCATGTATTTAATGATTAAAAGTATGCAGAATTATTATACTGAATTTATTACATTATCACAGCCAAAATGGCTGTGATAATGTAATAAATTTAGTACAATAAAAATTTATAAATTTATCATTAAATTGAAAATTTCTCCCTCAAAGTATACTTTGCTAGACAAGTATACTTTGCGATGTTGGTGAAATAAGCTACTGACCATTAATTGGCAATATCAACTAACAATCCAGCAGTTTGATTGGCTGTGCCTGAGCTGTAGCTTTAAAACACAATATTATTACATGACTGCCGTTGCTCAACGCCGCTCACAGTGGTGTTCATGTTCAAACGTACAGCGCGTGCTGTTTGATCATGGCTGTAGACAATGCTCATTTCGGGGCAAAGCTAACACCTACGTAATACATGTGTCTCATGATGTTACTAGAACTCGCCATTACGTCAACAGACCAGTTCATAACGGCCGCACTAAATTTTTTTAATTGATGCGGCTGCATCGCGCGACGTGCACCGCGGCCCCGGAACATGTATGTGCAAATCAGCTGTTTAAATGGAGCAGATGATCAAAGTGGCTGTACCGAAAGTACTGCATATATGCTACAATTATACGATATTTCCTACGAAATGTAACAATAACATTCAACCATGTCCAGCCGTGGGTAAACGTTTGCTGTGGAGCTCGGCAACTGTTTGAACCCCCAGCCTACGCCTTGATGTTCAAACAGTTCCCTCGTGCAACGGCGAACGTTTACCAACGGCTAGACATGATCAAACCTATTATTCAAGTAATTTATAATAAACACATTTACAAATGGTTTTGATTAGCGCTTTCGGTTAAATAGTCTGTCACGGGAGGCATTCGTGTGCCGCCAGGCCATCATTTCTTATTCATTTATCAATACTATAATCAGTTTCATTCGATGCACATACTAAGTATTACATGTACTGTACACATGCAAAAAGCTTTGTACATGGTTCTGTACCTTCTTCAGATAAAAAAATCAAAATAGAATCTACGATAGCTCTTAACTCGACGTACGCTGGAAATCTTGATGTGCTGAAGGAGTATGCTCGGGTTAAAGAACTCGCCACAACATGGGTAAGTCCATTCTGGTCACAGTCATATGTTGGTGCGAGGGATTCCGAGTGCGGTAAGTCGGGGCGCTGTGTCTGAGATGACCAATAGGTAACCAGCAATGTGATTTTGTACCTAAAGATGTGCGAGTTTTCATGAACCATATTTACCTGATTTACGATGGTTTCCGTAAATCACGTTCAACTTGGCAACATTTTCTCTTTGATTTGAAACGTCTTTGCGGAAAATATCACAGTTTCCAGGGCTCCAGATAAGGAATTAGTAATTGAGTATTGTCACTCCATCATTTCTGAAGCAATTGGGTATTTCAAAATTTTGATTGTGTAAAATAGAATCACACTACTGTTTACACATCAGCAGACCGCACTTATTGAATAGTTTGCTTCTAAATGAAAACACATCTTGGTATTGCATTAGAATTGTCTCCTTGGAGACAATTCTAATGAAATACCAAGATGTGTTTCATGGGAAAATAAGAAAATATGCTATATGTGTGGTCTGCTTATTGTTTTCTGTAGCATGATAAAGATACCAGTAATTTTTAATTGCTTTTTGATACTCACTACTTCTGATTTCAATTGTTTTTTTTGCAATTTTAGTTGGGTATTTACGCAATTACGCAGCTTATCTGGAGCGCTGGTTTCAGTACATATTCAAAGTCATATGGCTGGTCGCATACGCGCTTTGCGGCTGTATGATTTGTATATGACACATTAACAAGGTGCATGATCACGTGGTTACAACAACAACAACGTCGCCCACTCCAAAGTAAGTATTATTTTATATTTTCCTTAATATGCAACGGATTTTAATGAAATATGGCGCAGCAAACGCGTCTTCATGAGCTGCATTTGGTGGTCCAGTGAGTTTGGCACAGACTTATGTAGTTTTTGCGAAGAATCGATTTCCGTGTCGATTCTTCGCAAAAACGACAGAAGTTTGGGCGAAAATACAGACCACCAAATGCAGCTTAACAAGACGCGTTTGTTGCGCCATATTCCATCAAAATCCGTTACGTAATAAGGACACTAGAATATGTACTTTGAATCGGTACTTGTTGTTGTTGTTGTTAGTACCACGTGATCATACACCTTGATTAATTAATCAAATGCATGAAATATGTGAAACACAATGGTTCGGTATTGTGAACTGACCGTATCGTATCATATGACAGATGTTTCCTAATAATAATTGTATATGCACCAGTGTACTTATTTTAATTGAATTGTAATACACAGTAGCCATCAATAGCCCTAAAACTAAAGTTTGTAACGCTACATATAGAGGATATTCCATCGTACATTTTGACTAGCAGGAAATAATACACGAGTTTGTGTCGGTTTCCGCGTAAGCAAATAGTGAGCGTAGCGAACGAGTTGCTTGCACGGAAGCCGACGGACACGATGCAATATCCTATTTATTACACTTAACGGCGTATATATATGCATATTTGAGATTGTAAGCAAAATAAGTGTGCTGTGCGTATGAATAGTTACACACTGACGTGTTCCCGTGTTTTTACGTCACGTCATGTGACGTCATGTAAAAAAAAATCAAGATTACGCGGATGTTTCTATGAACTGGATATATTTGAGTGCGTGTTTGGAAGGTGTTCAATCACATTAACATTGTACATTAGTCGCGACTCTCTCCAAATTTTCAAATGACGTTATTTTGACAGTAATAAAAGAGTGCAATTACGGGTGTTCTCTTCACGGTGTATTATTTGTAAGGATTTGATATCGGGTTTTCTCTCACCGCGAAACCCATGCAAATAACTCGCAATAGTGTAATAAATATTGAACACTTATAGATCGTTTGCATTGTGTCAGCAGGGATTCCGCTGGGGAAAATAAAAAAATCAAACCCAAAGTTGCATTATTTTACTTAGACCTAACAAACGCCTTGTGATGCGAGCAATTCTACCTATGCTTTCTATTGATGAAATATCATGTGTGAAATGTACGAAAATGTTAATTTAACCCTTTCAACCCTAAGGAACTGGAATGGACTGTGATATGCTAATGTTCCGACCAATCCAATGGTCACAAAATGATTTTCAGATTCGTCCATTTATGAAAAGGGGGTGTTTTTGTTCTCAAAAATATTAAAATTACTTTCAAAAAGTGCAGAGCCTGATGAGACGGCTCGTTACGAGCCGGCTCATCTGGATCTGCACTTTTTGCATAAACCGCTATAGCGGGATTTCGGGTTCAAAGGGTTAAGCAGGTGAGTTGATTATCGTGAAATAATGCGCTCGTGATTGGGTCCTACGGCTAAACAAACTCGGTTCGCCATGTTGGTTAGCGGAAGGACTCAACTCGTTGAAGAAACAGTATACATGTATACAGAAATGTGTCTTCTGATACAAAATAAACTATGTATTCATTATATTTCCAGGTAAAAGACCAATTAAATGCCAGCAGAGTCGTAATTATAAATATATGGTATGCATGAATTTATAAACTGGTATATGGTTTATGACCATATAGGACCTGACTGCTTGCCATAGTTTACCAACCAATAATTCCAGCACAAACAATATTTACACAATTCCCTAACATTTGATTGGCTCGTAGCAAGTCTCTGTCCAAAATTTATATCCCAGTAAACTCACACGCCGAAATACTTTCCGTAACCGTGAGGCGCAGTTAAAATAATTCTGAAGAAAACGGAAAATAAACACATTTTCTTGATGAATTTATTTCAAATGCTGGAATTATAAGGAATGAATGGCCTTTTTGTGGAATTTATCGGGGATATAAACTTGGAAAAGTCGCGGGAATACTGGACGAGGCCTTCCGGCAACATAGGATTTCGCTTCAATCATCAGATATTGCAGCCTGTTGGCTAATATATATTAAATGTATTTATTAAGTAAATATGTATATTTATAACTAGACGTCACACCTTGTTGTCAGAAATTCACGTGACCTGTTCGGGTGTGTACGTGTTCGCTTCGGTGATAAATCGCTCATAAAATAGTAAAAATATATACATGTATGTCGCAATTCGAAAGAATGTTTAGGGGCGGTGCTACATTCAAACAGACAAATGCATGCAAAAAGGCGCGGCAAACAATAATATATCTATAGTTCACATATTGATTGTTTAATAAAACTAATTTAGTAAAAGTTCAATACATGAACTGTAACTACTACAAACAGATGTATATATACCGTAGTTTTCGTTGCCATAATGCATGGGTTTCTTTACTACATGGATTGGGTAGTCTTGCGACCAGTGCAGATCCTAATCAGATCGTACGGATGTACATACAGGCCCGTACTCAGAGGGGGTGCGACGGTTGCGTACGCACCCCCATTAACCCTTTCAACACCACATGCCTGTATAGTGTTATTGGAAAAAAGTGTAGATCCAGATGAGCCGGCTCGTGACGAGCCGTCTCATCAGGATCGTCACTTTTTGCAAGTAATTTTCAAAATTTGAGAATAAAAGCACCATATGTTCATAAATGGACTGGTCTGAAAATCAGTTTGTGATGATTGGATTGGGTTGCAAACTTAACTCCATTCCAGTTACTTCGGGGTGAAAGGGTTAGTCTGCCGAGGTCTGTCTGTGGATGTGCAAACAAATATGTTTAGCCCTTCGCGCCGTCGATAACGCACCCCCCCCCCCTAAATTAATTCCTGCGTACGGGCATGATATGCATATACACTGGTCGCAAAACAAATACGCCCCATTTATCTACACACAGCTACATATCATCTTTCAACAACTGTAGCCTATTTCACCAACATTGCAAAGTATACTTATCTAGCAAAATATACTTTGAGAAATCAATTTTAAATTTTAGGATAACTTTATTATTTTTTATTATACTGAATTTATTACATTATCACAGCAATTATGGCGGTGATAATGTAATAAATTCAGTATAATAATTCTGCATACTTTTAATCATCAAATATATGCTGTCGTTATTTCTATATGACATAATGCATTTCGGAAAAAATAAATTATTGCTCCCTCAAAGTATACTTTGCTAGAAAGTATACTTTGCAATGTTGGTGAAATAAGCTACTGATCATATAGAGAATAGTAGGTTAGTGCCGTGAATGGGAAAAAATATATGGCAAGGCTTAGGAAACGGGATGGGCGAGGCTCTGCCGAGCACATCCCGTTTCCGTGCCGCGCCAGATATTGTTCCCATTCACGGCACTAACCTACTATTCTATTTATCCCGTCAACATTACAAATAGCTTTACAATGCAAAAAATAACCCCAGCCGCATCTCCAAATCGTATTGACTGGATATCAAAAATGTTTCACAGCACCGTGTTTCACGGCACATACGCACTGTGTTGACGGGATAAATTCCATTCCAGGACGGGTTCCTTGGTAATTAACTTCCTGGCATTTTTCAACGATACCAACGAATCTAAAGTTAACGCGGCAAAGTCACTCCAAGACCTGCGTGCAGGGAAAACGACCGTGCTCTTGGGAGAGTACGTCAGTACTAAGGATCTCAATGTATCCGGAATCGCTTGTAAGTAAAGCACAGTGGAACCTCTCTAAACCAAACACCAATATAACGTCTGTGATCTTATTTTTGCTGGGTTTCTGTGTCATTTATCTCGGATAATAATGTATGTTCATGATCGCAAAGCATCCAACTACATACAGAATGGTATCATACCTGCTTTACAGTTGAACATATCTAAACCGGACACACTGGGGACCTGCCAGGGCTTAGAGAGGTTACACTGTAGAATATTTCTAAATTGGATATCCTGCCAGGAAAGCTCTATATGTTTAACTGTGATTGGTTACCTGTAATTTTCCTTTGGTGATACCGGGCCCGGTTGCTCAAAGCTTCTGTTAGCTTAACAGACTGTTAAATCCTTAAACTGGACACACTGGGGACCTCCCAGGATGTTCAGTTTAGAGAGGTTCCACTGTACAATGGAATAATTCTGAACCATTAGACACAAGACTCAGAACCATCGGACTCGGTGTGTTGAATCTGCATGTATTACCTGGGAGAGACCGTCAGTACTAAGGATCTCAATGTATCCGGAATCGCTTGTAAGTAAAGCAGAACTTTATGAAATGGGATATCCTGCCAGGAAAGCTCTGTATGTTTAACTGTGATTGGTTACCTGTCATTTTCCTTTGATAGCTAGAAAATGATGTAACGAAGAAAACAAAAGTTAGATTTTGAAAATCGGTCCAGAAATAAAAAAAAAATATATTTATTTTTTTAGCCCCCCCCCCCCCCCCCATGCTAAATTCCTATAGGAAACTAACATTTGACATGGTTACATACCTGTCATTTTCCTGCGATGATAATGTATGTTAAAGTATGTAAGTATATGCTTAAAGCACACAAGCATGTATTGCAACAGCCAACTGTCTGTTTCACAGTGTCACATATAAGACACGCCATACGATTTTGTACCTTCGGACATTTGCGTAATTTCATGAAATACGTTTACAAAATTTACAACGGTTTTTATAAATAAAGTCAAAAGTTGACAAAATTGAATTCCACATGTTGTACTCTGAAAATTGTGTTAACTTTTGACGGCATTTACGAAAAATAAAAACGCAAAGAATTTACGCAGATGTCCGAAGGTACACAATCGCGCGGCGTGTCTCAATTATAACATATTGTCATACAGTGACCACGGACGGCGGTACGAGTGAGTTGCTACTATGTGACACCTACACGGCCGTGGCCCCGTGTGATGACGATTACGAATGTCGCCTCGAGGCTGAAACACCCTACTGTCGGTAAGGCAAACTATCACGACTGCAATTGCATAAACACAGGTTCTGGGCTGCTAAATAGAGAATAGTAGGTTAGTGCCAAGAATGGGAAAACATATCTGGCAAGGCTCAGGAAACAGGATGGGCGAGGCTCTGCCGAGCACATCCGTTTCCGTGCCGCGCCAGATATGTTTTCCCATTCACGGCACTAACCTACTATTATATTTATCCCGTCAACACCTACAAATGGCTGTAAAATGCAAAAATAGTATTGACTGGATATCAAAAATGTTTCACGGCACTGTGTTTCACGGCACATACGCACTGTGTTGACGGGATAAAATGCAGTTATAGTCCGGGAGCTAGGACTAATATCTAATATTCTAATCTTATTTCGTGGTCGGCATTCTCCCGCAATTCCAAGATGGCCACCTGAATAACCACATCTTAAATTGAGAGTCTTTTATCGGATTTACTTCATAAAATATTATTAAATGCATGTTAACTTTTCATTACAATGTCAAGCAACGGTATTCGGATGTAAACATGTGCATATAGTTAATATACACTATGGAAAACGGGTGGAATCTTTCCTATAGATGTGCACGAATATTGAACACATCCATTGTCTGATCTGTAGCCTATTTCACCAAAATTGCAAAGCATAATTTGAGGGGTGCTCATTTATATTTTCCGAAATGCATTATTTCATATAGAACTAACGACTGCATATATTGGATAATTAAACGTATACAGAATTATTAAACTGAATGTATTACATTAACACAGCCAAAATGGCTGTGATAATGTAATAAATTCAGTATAATAAAAAATAACAAATTTATCCTGAGATTGAAAAATTCTCTCTCAAAGTGTACTTAGCAAGATAAGTATGTATACTTTGCAATGTTTGTGAAATGGGCTACTAATATGGGGCTAAAGGTTGTAAAGTCGCTATCATATACCCATTATATGGAGAATATCGCATCAGCAATGATATGGAGGATATCGCATCAGCAATTATTGATATGGTATTTATTAAGTGGAATTACCTATTGCATAAGAAGCAACTCCCACATTTCCCAGTCACAGCCACATATAGAAAGCATCCTCACAGTGTATTATACCTGTAGCCCATTTCACCAACATTGCAAAGCATACTTTTCTAGCAAAGGAAATTTTCAATTTTAGGATAAATTTATTAACTTTTATTATACTGAATTTATTACATTATCACAGCAATTTTGGCTGTGATAATGTAATAAATTCAGTATAATAATTCTGCATAGTTTTAATCATCAAATATATGCAGTCGTTAGTTCTATATGAAATAATGCATTTCAGGAAAAATATATGGTTACTCCCTCAAAGTATACTTTGCTGGAAAAGTATACTTTGCAATTTTGATGAAATCTGCTACTGGGGTACATACATTGCCATTTAATCAACAAATCACTACGAGGCTGCTGATCCAGTTATTGGCTTCTGGCTCTGTTAATATTGTCAAAATTGCAATAAGTCAGATTTTCTTGTGGCGGATCATAAGATCTTGTATAATCATTAATATTATTCATATATACCATTTCTGTTTCAGCAAAGTAGAGAAAGGTTAGTATATTAATATGGCTATTCTCTTCAGCAGTATGGTATTCCAAATACACTACAAGCACTTTTATCAGGTAACCTGCCCTGTATTGGCCGAATACGTACTGACTGATAACATATTGTTGTATCAGGCATTGGCCTGATACAAACATCCGGGTTACAATGAAGTGAATATTGACGTTCCATTGGTCGGATGACGTCACGTGACGTTACCGAATGACGTCAGTGTAATGACGCAACGCAAAGAAGCCCGCGTTCTGTCCATAGAAGACGTCATCTGTGATCATTTTTGAGCATAAAAGGTTACCTGATAAATTAGAATACCAGACTAGTGTATTTTGATAGCAAGTTTATCAGGCTCGGCTCGGAAACGGTAGCAATTCCTCGGCAAGCCTCGGAATTCCTACGCGTTTCCTAGCCTTGCCTGATAAACTTGATATCAAAAGACACTAGCCTGGTATTCTGTATGTACGTCGAGTAAAACCGCTGCATTGTATTACCAATGCAAGGGTCAGATACTAACGCTATGAAAATTTAGATGACTTATTCCACTAATTTTAACTATTATATTTTAGGAAGATTTGGGTTACACAACATTGCATTCAAAATATGTGATATTCAACAGTCTGGTTGGATTTGTTTAGGGATATGAACAATATCCTCCTGCCACTTTAGCGTTATAGCTTTACTGTCATATACATAACATGACTTGAGCATAATACATACCATGCTATATTGTGTCTCTTATACGCATTCTAACAAAATAGATATCTGACGAGATACACTGTCCTTAACCCTTTCAACCCTAAGGAACTGGAATGGACTGTGATATGCTAATGTTCCGACCAATCCAATGGTCACAAAATGATTTTCAGATTCGTCCATTTATGAAAAGGTGTGTTTTTGTTCTAAGAAATATGAAAATTACTTGCAAAGAGTGCAGATCCTGATGAGACGGCTCGTTACGAGCCGGCTCATCTGGATCTGCACTGTTTGCATAAACCGCTATAGCAGGCTTTCGGGTTCGAAGGGTTAAAGATTAATGTAGACACACAGCAGCCTGCACATGGATGGAGTAGGACTAATGTGTACACTATCATCCCGATATAGAAAATGTGTATAACATTATTAATATCTGGCTGCATGAGTTATCAATTAATAATAGAAAAACAGAGGAAGTAAAACAAGAAATACAGCCATAGAAAAATAAGAGTTTAATTAGATAAGTACGAGCAGCATGATCATATGTTAGCATTAAGTTGTGTTGGATTAAATATTTTAAGAGAAAGAATGTTAGAAGAAAATAAGTTAGTCTAGCGGTAAACCATTCCATTTTCTATTGTGTATTTCAGCTTTGTTTCTGTTTACTGCTATTTGATGTTCAAGCTCTTTTTTTTTTTAATAGTTCTTAAAAGCTGAGAAAATCGGTTCAGTATTTCTTAATTTACATCCATAAATAAAGTTCCTAATATAATACAAAAGTTCAAGAATATATTTTCTGTTTCATACTGCCCTAAATTTATTGATTGCCAGTCCAATGTAAAATTTCTACCGTTATCATGTAAAAACGTTCTTAGCAGAGACCAACATTGCTAACTTTTTTGGCATTCCCAAAATAAGTGCTTGTTTGTTTCTGGTGCCATACTGCATAAATCGCATAAATTAGATATGTTATAAAGATATGTAAAATGTTTTTCCATATGAAATGTTGAAAGGAAAAGCCACTACACAATTAATTAATAATAATTCGTTTCCTTTTATCTGTGCCATTGTGCTACTCTATACATCGCAAATGTCCCAAATTCACAATGAAAATACATAATTATACACGTGATTTGAGTAACCATGACAACACTAGGTGTTCCCAATATATTTACTGCAGTATAAATTAGACATTCTGGAAGGTTTTCAACACGCCCGGTTTAGAGATGTTCCATTGGTTGAGTATGCTTTGTTGGCAATAACACACATTATCTTAAGTGAAAAATGACTATGAAGTCCACCTACACATATTCTGTTGTTGCGAACAGTAACTATTGAAATATACTGCCGTACCGTCCGTCTGTCTGCTACGGACGGTACGGGAGTAGATATCAAGAGTTACATTTCGCAACTAAAAAGTATGGTGCTTAGTGTATTACTGTATATGCAGATGGAAGGACAATGAAGCCCACCGTATATATGTCTGGTGCATAGTGTAATACTGTATGTGCAATGTATATACCATCTTGATACAATCTATGTATTTCAGATAACGTGGGCCTTATTCTCGGCCTCGGGCTAGGCATCCCGCTATCACTTGTTGCCCTGGTGCTGTTTGGTATTATTGCATGGGCTATTGTCACAGACAGAAACAGGCATGTACACAAACGGTATGTATAGGGACAATGCTACGTATCACGGCTATAAATAAACCATAGTAACGGTATGTGGAATCCACTAACTAGCGTAACCTCACCGTTAGTGTATTATAACTTTTGGTAGATCAGTGGTGAATATTATAGGAACGAGGTATTATACAAGCACATGTGGAATCCACGAGTGTAACCTCACCATTAGTGTAGTGTAACCTTTGATAGGTCAGTCGTGAATAGTATATGAAAGAAGATTATACAAGCATATGTGGAATCCACGAGTGTAACCTCACCATTAGTGTATTGTAACATTTGGCAGGTCAGTGGTGAATATTATAGGAACGAGGTATTATACAAGCGTACGTGGAGTCAACTAATGTAACCTCGCCATTAGTGTATCGTAACCTTTGGTAGCTCAGTGGTGAATATTATATGAAAGATCATTACACCAGCATATATGGAGTCCACAAGTGTAACATCACCATTAGTGTAGTGTAACATTTGGTAGGTCAGGTGTGAATATTATAGGAACGAGGTATTATACAAGCACACGTGGAATCCACTCGTGTAACCTCGCCATTAGTATATTGTAACCTTTGGTAGATCAGTGGTGAACATTATAGGAACGAGGTATTATACAAGCACACGTGAAATCCACTCGTGTAACCTCACCATTAGTATATTGTAACCTTTGGTAGATCAGTGGTGAATATTATAGGAACGAGGTATTATACAAGCACACGTGGAATCCATGAGTGTAACATCACCATTATTGTGTTGTAACCTTTGGTAGGTCAGTTGTGGATATTATAGGAACGAGGTATTGTACAAGCATATGTGGAATCCACTAGTGTAACACCACCATTATTGTGTTGTAACCTTTGGTAGATCGGTGGTGAATATTACAGGGACTATGTTATACATTATACACGTATACTTATGTAATATATGCCATATACAATTTTTGCAGAACCTGGTCAATTGGTTGTCTAATCTACTTCACTCGCATGTGAATGTTACAGAATCTTTTACACCATTTTCAAGCTGAATGTTTGGGTTTATTATTTTGATTTTGAAAATGTTTGTCACGTTACGTAGTTTCAATTAATGCCGTTGACTTTTGGGTCACCACCAGGGTCGTCACGGCCGACTGAATTTATCTTTCTTAAAGTTGGTATCCCATATATTAGGCGCACACCTTTATTTATAGAAATTAGTGCGTAAGTATGTAACTATTCCACCAGTTTTAAAAATTACCTGTGTCTGGTATATTCATTTGGTTAGGTTTAATTTACTGAATAAGGCGCGCGGTTGTATCAGGTTATTTTGATATTCAAATTTGTCAGGACATTTTTTAATTATTTATATTAACTACATACCTGTATAAATATTTTATCGAGGTGGCCGGGTTAGCTGAGTAGCTAGAACGTCGGACTGCGAATCGGGAGTCCGCGGGTTCGATTCCCACATCGACCGCTACGAATGTCCGATTCGGTATCTCCTTGGGCAAGACGACTTCGTGCTAGTCTAGTCCTATCGGATGGGGACTTAAATATGACATGCAAGGTCATAGACCCAGTGCCGTCGTTAAATCAAAGCATTTGCATTTTCATATGTTATCGACATATTGATCATTGCACATCAAAACTAAACAGAGAGAATACATAGACAAGACCAGGCTAATGTCTTTTGATATTAAGTTTATCAGGCAAGGCTAGGAAACGCGTAGGAATTCCGAGGTATTCTATTTATCAGGTAACGTTTCATGCTCGAAAATGACATTAGATGACGTCGTATTCCATGGACAGAACACGGACTTGTTTACGTTGCGTCATTACACTGACGTCATTCGGTAACGTCACGTGACGTCATCCAACCAATGGAACGTCAGTTTACACTTCGTTGTAACCCGGATGTTTATAGCAGGGCAATGCCTGATACAACAATATGTTATCAGTCAGTACGTATTCGGTCAATGTAGGGCAGGTTACCTGATAAATAGTTGTTTGCGTAAACATTTGAAGAAACACGGTTATTGCCTCTGATATCGAATTCACGCTTAACATAAAAAAAAGTATTATAAATAATGTCGATAAACACGACCGGGTGTGGTAAATCAATGTTTATTTTGCTCGAAAAATGTCATATCTAAAGAACGGACGAAAGAAATATGATTCGCTATATTTCAACCTGTGATATGGGAGTCCAGTAGCCTATTTCACCAACACTGCAAAGTATACTTTTGTATGCAGAATTATTAAACTGAATTTATTACATTATCACAACCAAAATGACTGTGATAATGTAATAAATCCAGTATAAAAAATAATAAATGTATCCCAAAATTTAAAATTTCTCCCTCAAAGTATACTTTGCTAGATAAGTATACTTTGCAATGTTGGTGAAACAGGCTACTGGTTTAACAACTATTTAACCTGTATTTTAATTAGTGAATATGCAGATTATGGGGAAATATGACCCACAACATCCATACTAAAATTGAAAGTAGCAGAGAATATCGCTATGTGTGGTGAATGGTTCGGTTATATTGGGCAACTCGCTGGTTTTATCCTGTTGTTCAGCAGTTGTCATGAGTCGCTTAACTTTCTCATGTAACTTTGCACGTTTGTGTTGCAGCCGTTCTTCCAGACATTCGAACCATCGGGGACACCGTCACCATAGTCACCATAGTCACCATAGTTCCAGCTCCGAAGGTCATCATGATTACGATTTGCGTGACTATTATGAGATAAACACGCTGGAGAATCCCAACCAGGTAGGAATGCAGTGGAACCTCTCAAAAACAGACATACTAAGTGGCCACATGTGACAAGGCTTGTGATTTTGTACCTAAGAAAAAATGCAATACCTTATAAAAAAAATATTTAAATAAGTACGCCGAGAGCTTACGAAATGTTCAGAGCAAATGCGGAATTCCTCATTCGCTATGAAAATGTCGTCAGCTTACGACACCGTTCACAGAAACTTTCTGTAAATATTTTAATGAACAACATCGTAAGTACAAAACCTCATGGCATGGCTCATATCGCGATAGCCGATGCTCGTTTATAAGTATGCAATGTTTCTATACATTTTCCTACATCCAAAGCAGGCACAAAGTGCCCGTATACACGTATATATAATCTTAAAATTCTGCCAACTCCATTGCAAGAACATTTGAAATGTGGTACGTCTGAAATCACTGTAACATGAAGTATCTGCTCCACCTGTTCTAAACATTAAATCCACCCGTATAACCCGAAATGTCTGTCTGTTGCAGACATACATTTGTGGTTTCCACCCCTAATGTGTTGCATGTGAATTTAGGAACGTAAACGGGCCACTGGGCATGTACTACCAGTAGCCGATTTCACCAACATTGCAAAGTATACTTTTCTAGAAAAGTATACTTTGAGAGAGCAACCATATATTTTTCCTGAAATGCATTAGTTCGTATAAAACTATCAACTGCATATATTTGATGATTAAAAGTATGCAGAATTATTATACTGAATTTATTACATTATCACAGCCAAAATTTTTATTATACTGAATGTATTACATTCTCACAGCCAAAATGGCTGTGATAATGTAATACATTCAGTATAATAAAAATTAATAAATTTATCATAAAATTGAAAGTTTCTCTCTCAAAGTATACTTTGCTAGAAAAGTATACTTTGCAATGTTGGTGAAATCGGCTACTGGTGTGTTGTGTAAAACTCATGCACATGCATAAGTAGTGTGCCTTGTCCATGTACGGGCCACCGTACGACACAATGAGATTGACGACGATTGCGACTATAGATCAATGTATGACTGATGACCGGCGTATGCCCTGATTTGTAAATGCTGTAGCGTTGCTGCCGTAAACAAAACTATTAGACCGTACTCATACACAGTGTAATTTCTTGTGCAAGATGATAAGGGTCTACATTTGCTGCAAATGCTGTAAGGTATCAGTCCTAGTTGGCGACCTACATTTATTTTCATAAACATTGCTATTAAGTATATAAAGCGAAGATTTGTTGAAGGTTTCCAAACGAAACAAACGAAAACGAATGGAAAACGCAGTGAAAACACGATCGTTTTGTACAACAATATGCATATTTTATCGTATGTTATGAGTGTAGATATATATCGGTCGTTCAGCTATTTAACCCTTTCAACCCTAAGGAACTGGAATGGACTGTGATATGCTAATGTTCCGACCAACCCAATGGTCACAAAATGATTTTCAGATTCGTCCATTTATGAAAAGGGGGTGTTTTTGTTCTAAGAAATATGAAAATTACTTGCAAAAAGTGCAGATCCTGATGAGACGGCTCGTTACGAGCCGGCTCATCTGGATCTGCACTGTTTGCATAAACCGCTATAGTGGGCTTTCGGGTTCAAAGGGTTAAAACGTTCTAATAAATAAAACGATCATGATGTACAAATGATGTGTAAGCGATAGACTATCGTACGTTTGTGGAACCAGGAACTTAGCTGTTGATAGGCCGTTAAACCCAGACAAAGAAACTAACAAATTTGTGATGTAGTTGGCGACCTTAATTGTTTTCAGAAACACCGCTACTAACTATGTACAGAAGTCGTGGCGAAGACAATTGACAAGACAACCCTTCTGGATCAAGCGAAACAAACGAAACCGAACGGAACACGCAGTGAAAACGATTGTTTTGTACGACAATATGCATTATCGGTTGTTACTTTTGTATGTGAAAACGTTCTTTTCGTGTAAATACCCGGCTTTCAACTATGTAAGCGTCTGTAGTTTCAGTCGTTCTGTGAGTGTGTCGTTTTCGTTGTCTTTAACTTTTGTTTGCATTGGTTTAAACTGGACAAGCTTAAACCAATTGAAACATGGTTTTCTAATTATAAAAACGAAAACGATGTGAAATGAATTGGATTTGATGAGAAATGCAGTTTGATACTTTACACGCCAAATCGATTGATCCAACCACAGGTTGAAGTAACGGACCGAGGTCTATAAATACATTAAATATGCCTAAAAGCATCAATAAATGAAGAAAAAAAATATTTTTGTTTACCCCCTCCATCTAATCATTATAGGGAAGGTGTCCAACTTTTTAATAGGCCGAGCCCATACGGGCTCGAGACAACGGACTCTCACGAATCGTCAACCGAGTTATATCATTGTCGCCTATTGCAGAAGTTGGGACAATGTTAGTATTCCGCAACGATATATTCCCCATTGCGCTATGTCAACGCGTTTTCGAGCTATCGATTGTTTTGTTGTAAAACAATTATCATCATTGCTAGGTCGGGAAAGAACGGACACATTTCCGAGGCCGATATTGCTATATAAAGGAGTAAACATCGGGTTGAAAATACACTTTTACGTCGTCCCGGCCCGTAAAGAAACATTTCGCATAGAGAAAACATTGTTTCCAATCGAACATTTTGATCAAACCTACATTTATACCCGTCCTGTGCGTCACGACAGACAATTTAATCGCACAGACATTTCTATCATTTCTCGGGAAGCCATTTTGTATAAACATCGTCGGACAGTTTATTCGCCGGAACTCGTGCACTTACTATGTGGTAAAAAACGGAACTTTTATAAACGGTTATAATTCATATTTTATAATACCTATGTTGATGGTAAAAGTATCAAGTTAAAGGTATGTCTCTCTAATCCGATTTCAAGTTTTGTCAAAATATATTTTTTTCTAATAAACATGTTTTGGCAGCATATGAGAATTGTCCGTGGGGTCAAATTTTATTTTTGACCGAATATGGTCATGTTATATATCAAATCGAAGGTATCAACGAGGCGATCACTCTGGTGCATTTTTTTTGTCGAAATCGGATGGCTATGTCATCCAAGATGGCCGCCGAAAGGTCAAAATGTCGTTCTTTTATTAGAGATTTCAAAATTATTCTTCACATGAACCGCGTGGCCATCCGCAATTGCAAGTGTACTCAGATGGACCCGTGTGCACCGTAATGTGCAACTTTGAGGGCGGGTGCATTAACAACTGATTGAGGTTCATATGGTCTACCATAATAACCCGCAACAAAATCTAGACACTGATAATAGCAAGCATATATATATACATGTATGTACTTTATCTGCTAATAACACACTTTCAGGAAAGCAACGGCAAAGTATCCACTGTATTTGTAGTACTAGTATAGCTCAATGATTTACATGTATGTTTTTTTCTGGCGGCTGGTTGAGAGCATGCAAGAGGTAACTTAACGATTGGGTTTATCCTTACCGGAATCTCGACATCCTTCATTTGGCCCGGGCCTGGCTTTCTTGTTACTTGAGAGTTGTATCCGGCTATACACATTATAAAAGTAGTAAGAATAGTACTAAACATATTATCTTCAGGGAGCGGGGGCTAAGTGACTCTGGGATGGTAAGTACCTGACACCAGATCATGTTATTCTGAATTCAGTGCCGAATGTACATAAATAACATTTAAACAATATTTTTGGCAAATATTCATTACTGATATTGGGTTTTCCCAATCCGTACATGTGAACTATGGGATTCGACCACATTAGCCCAGCCTAAATGGCGTAACATAATTGACTTAACAGCCCCTTAATATTTTATTCTGTACATTTAAGATATGTCAATAACGTGTTTGACTGGTGGGCATCTTGTAGTTATGCTATGAATAGCCGAGAACATGAATATTCAGATTACTTTCATCAAAATTCTTGAAAGGCATTACCTGAATGTCAATTGTACCAAATTTGGAAAAGTTAGCCAGAAGTGCGTATTTATTTGACTACCGTCCCTCACTATGCCAAATGTTTGACAATAAACACCAACTGTTTTCCGCGCAGAGTTTTGTCCCATTCCGTGCATTGACGATCGCATATTTGACAATCTCATAGTATTTTCTCATATCGTTGTATCAACCAAATATATATATATATTGTATAAACATAATACCCTCACGTAAATAAAAGTGTATATATGCACAGTGGAACCTCTCTAAACCGGACACCAACAATATATATGTGATCTTATTTTGATGGGTTCCTGGGTCATCTACCTCAGTTGATAATGTCTGTTCATGATTGTAAACCTCACACATGTATCTCAGAATGGTCAGAAACCTGGTTTACTATAGGAATGAATGGCCTTTTTGTGGAATTTATCGGGGTATAAACTTGGAAAAGTCGCGGGAATACTGGACGAAGGCCGGAAGGCCTCGTCCAGTATTCCCGCGACTTTTCCAAGTTTATATCCCCGATAAATTAAACTAAAAGGCCATTAATTCCTTATAATTCCAGCATTTGAAATAAATTCATCAAGAAAATGTGTTTATTTTCCGTTTTCTTAATAATTATTTTAACTGCGCCTCACGGTTACGGAAAGAAGTTCGGCATGGGAGTTTACTGGGATATAAAATTTGGACAGAGACTTGCTACGGGCCAATCAAATATTAGGGAATTGTGTAAATATTTTTGTGCTGGAATTATAGTGGAACATCTTTGATCTGTAAAGAGGTTTCACTGTATTCCCTTTAAATAATATATATGCCCAGTATCTAATATTGACAAAATTGCAAATCACACGTCTTTTATGCATGTTTATAATGAATATAATATAATTGTATTGAGACTTAAACTATACAGTTTCTCGTTTACAACATTTTTGTTCATTTCACGTGTCAGATTCGATGTGTTAACATAAATGTATATACTATTTCAATATTGCACAATATGAAACATCATCATATCTTACACTGGCAGCCGACATCTCAGACAATGGGTACAGTAACATCCACTGATGGAAAATAGGGTATAATATTGCACATAAGATGGTGCACTAAAAGCCACGGTGAACACAACACGGCACTTTCACACTGGGTGCGATTCTCACAGTACACGACCTCTAAATATCACAGCGATTATCTGAATAACGTTTATTTACCACCTTATAATAGTTTCAGTGTGGAAGTGGCGTATTGTATCAGGTGGCTATGACCAACTAACATGTAATTCACATATTTATAGACGTGTTTAATGTAAATATATCGATATACAGCATGCGTGTATGTGTACTATATTTACATTCAATTTATAGCCGTAATATTTCTTAAATTGTTTGCCTGGAATATATAATATGATAAATTATTTATCATTTTCTTCCTATTTGACTGTAGTAGCTGAATGAATGTAACGACCGATGGATGCTGTCTATAATATCGATGTATATACTTTGTGCGCAAGTCATTGTATTTATCACAAATAAGCACGAACTGATACTCGTCTTCTATATCACTAAAAGTGCAATGCTGGCAAATGCGTTCATTTCTGGGGATTCTATTTTGACCATATATCCCGGTTTGAATTAGCAAACTATGTGCTGATAAACGTAGCGGTGTAATTCCACTTCTATATTTCCTGTAATTACAGATGCTCAAATATAGCTCATACTCAAATTTGACTTTAGCATGTTCGTAAAATATTAGTACACCACTTTCGTCGATATCTGTATTCCACTTTTGTACGATTTGTTTCATTGGCGTTCCTTAAATTGCCTGAACAATGTCTGTAGATCTACCAGTGGTGCATTTTCCCATACGTAACCGTACCCTTGGTTATACAACAACTGTTTCACCTTTGAAGTCCAATTTGTTTTGTTCGCATTTATATCACGCACACACTGATTCCATGATGTAATTGTCTGTTTGTAATAGTTTAAACCAGTAGCTAATAATCCTTGAGAATCTGTGAATGTACAGCGGATACCTTGCTAATTCCCCATACACTGTCGCGTTGCATGTTGATCATTTCACACACACTATGCGTGTACAGTACTGTAGATGTATCCTTTTGAGTTATTTTGATTTTGTATTTCCCCACACTTCTGCCGTATATCCAAGTATTGATGCCACGAACGAATCAAATAACTCACACAATGTCTTCGGACTGAAATAATAGTTGTTAACGTTTGTCAAAAGCACAGACAAAGCCTTTAAGCCTTTTCCGGCTAGATGTTGTTGGTTCGATGTGAATGATCCGGTGTAATTAAGCACATCTCCTAGATAATTGAAGTCGTTTTTTATTTCTAATAGCTTTCCATTGTATGTCAACGTTTCATTGTTCTTAAGCCTGCCCCGTTTCCTAAAAAACACTGTTTTTGTCTTTTCTGTGTTTACTTCGAGCTCCCACTTTCCACAATAGTCGTAAAGTCGGTCTAAATTGTGTTGTAGGTCTTCCGGGGTTTCACTCAAAATTGCCATATCATCTTTGAAATACAGCAACATTAATGTGATATCGTCGATATTTTGTCCACTATTCGGTCGATTTTGTAAATCTATTTCCAGATCACCAAGGAATAGAGAAAATACAATCGGTGACATTTTCTCCCCCTGTTTAGGCCCACACACACTTAAAACAAAAGTCAGAATAGGTTTCACAATCCCGCACACAACACTTCACAGTTTCATACATAGATTTAATGATTCTTAACATTTTGCCTTGTCTCCTATTCTATACATGTTTAGCCATAATGCATTTCGGTATACACTATCAAACTATTTTTTCATACCGACGAATGCGCAGTACAATCGCTTTCCATTGTTCAGCATATGCTCTATAACTCATTGGAGTGTAAAAATTGCGTCCACGGTTGAATATCCTTTCCTAAAGCCAAATTGGGCATCTGATGTAATGTTATATTTGTCACACCATTCATTCAGTCTTTTATTTAATATGAATGTAAATAGCTTGGACATGCAACTAACTAACGTTAGACCTCGATAATTGTTTGTGTCATTTTTATTGCCCTTTTTGTATAATGGAATTATTATTCCCTGCGTCCAGTTATCGGGAAAATGGCCGCTGTCCAATATTACGTTGAGCATGTCCGTTAAATGTGATGGAGTATGTCGGACATTAAATGTAGAATTATTTCGTTTTGGGCAAAATTAGTTTCAGGGAAGCAGAGTAAATTATTGTTTCTTATGTATAAGTTATTATATACACAACATGAAGCAAATGTGACTCATTTCCGATGGATTCAGAATGTTAAATCTATTTTAACTGAAATTGGAGTTCCTGGCGTATGGCTTAGCCAGAACGATGTTAATGCTATCTGGCTGGGCCACTACGCCAGGACTCAGCTTCAGAACCAATTTATTCAGTCATGGCTCACCAGCATCGATTCATCTTCACGTGGAATTACGTATAGAATCTTTAAAACAGAGTTTGGATTAGAAACATATTTAATTAATCTCACGGAAAGGTTAAGAAAAACATTGACCAGATTTCGAACTTGTAATCATAGACTGGCAGTCGAAACTGGTAGATGGACAGGTGTGCCGAGAGCAAGCAGGGTCTGCAACAAATGTGGCGCTGGTGCTCTCGGTGACGAGTTTCATTTCCTTTTCGAGTGCCGCTTCTATGATGAAGTTCGAAAACGGTATATCAAGCCATTTTATTTTAGAAGACCAAATATTTTAAAATTCGCACAGCTATTTGAGAAAAAATCTGGAAAGCAATTAAGAAATTTAGCTATTTTTATAAGAAATGCTTTATGATTATAATGACTAGTGAGCTTATACATATGCATTTTGTATTTTTACCCATCGTTGTATTATGTAATCTATTGTATACCTCGTGTGTCACGTATGTGGCTTAGAGTGAATAAAATGTATTGTATTGTATTATTGTATTGTATATAAATACATACTGGCCGACGGTCTAAATTGTGTTGTAGCTTCTAGAAAATATTAATTTAACATATTGTCACTTGAGTACGCCTTGCCCCGCCGTAATGATTTAATGCACGCGTCCACTTCCGCGATCGATATCGGCACGTCCAGCTCCTCGAAAACATGATTATTTTCGTCACAATTGTTTGTTGTGCAAAAGTCTTCAGCTTCTTCATTTCTCCCAACACTAATTTCACAGGCCAAGTTTTTAAAATAGTTTAGGAAATAACGACCTTGGTCCCCGCCCCTTTGTACTTCTAGGTTTAGTGAATAACTTCCAAAAGTCTTTGTGATGCTTTGACTTCATATTTTCGACATGTATCATCTGCTTGAAGTTATACCTGCATTTTTGTGCACCTGATTAATTAGGGGATAACCATGCTATGTTTTTAGATTTGGAGCGGTATGTGGGAGGTTGTATGGTCTGTCGCCGTAAAACTGATTCACAGACCATAAAACCTCACACATACCGCTCCAAATCGAAAAACAAAGCATGGTTATCCCCATTCTAATGCATTAAAGTGTGCTCCCTGATTTCTGAAACGTCGGAGCATATCACGAACAGTGATGTTTTTCAATACGTCAGCGAGTTGTTGTCGTCATCGATAACCGCCTCACACAAAATGAAGTTGAAGAAATGTAGCTCCGCTGAAGAATATTCCCATTTCAAATTGAGAAAAAATGGACTTTTTCTACACACGTATACATGTAATAAACTCTAAAGTTTATTTTAACAAGTGTAATGCTTTCTCTGTGTAGTTGCAACAGTTAATTTATTTTATTCATTTAAAACATTCCAACATTTCTGCCGAACTATTGGGTTCATTCGACTTTTACAACGGAACTGTCAAGCTTAAACATGATTTACGCCTAATTCAGGTGATTACCCATCTGCAATACAGTTTATTATGCATAGTCGTGTATGTGCACATTGGAATTAGTAAAAGTGTAGGCTGATACTGGCATATTGAGTTTGCATTTGAGTTGATAGCTACATTCTTCTGGATACATGTATTTTGAGTGGGTGGGGTACTGAATATTTTTGAACATTTGTTGAATGGACACCCTGAAGTTTTGGGTTGTACGGATCAAGGTGACAGAATAGATATTAACTCGATGCATTATAATGTCTTATACACGGTACGTTTATCACACAAGTTTGCTCCATTTTCCACACTTATACAGGCATTGCACTATAGGAATTAATGGCCTTATTGTGGAATTTATACGAGATAAATTCCACAAAAAGGCCATTCATTCCTTATAATTCCAGCATTTGAAATAAATTCATCAAGAACATGTGTTTATTTTCCGTTTTCTTAAGAATTATTTTAACTGCGCCTCACGGTTACGGAAAGTAGTTCGGCATTGGAGTTTACTGGGATATAAATTTTGGACAGAGACTTGCTACGGACCAATCAAATGTTAGGGAATTGTGTAAATATTTTTGTGCTGGAATTATTGTTTAATAGCCTCCATATACAACGTTTTCTTATTGTAACAGTCATTATCGAACCTCTTTGCTTGGTTAAAATATACTTTCTCTGAAAAATCCATCTCTCGTATGTATACATCGTTTCAAAAGTGGTTCCACAGTGTTATTGGTAATTTGTGCAAAACCACCGTCGTTTGCACATGTATTTTCGCACCTGTCAACATCATTTAATAATCTGTTAATGCTGGGCAACTCAGCAATACGTTTTCTTCGAAACAAATCCCTTTAAGTTTCATTCCAGACCTGTTTCGATTCGATTCGGCTCATATTTAAAGGTGGGAATTGGCTCGAACACATACCCAGTCAGACGTGTTTAATCCAGCCATTGTATATACTAGTGTTGTCTCCCTTTACCGAGCTACAGGTGCGCAAAGAAATGTGTAACGGTGCATGGTCGGAAAACTCATTGAAGTCCAAAACTTCAAATGTATTTACGCTTTTAAATTGTCCGCATGCACTAACAAATAATCCATTACACTCGAGCCTGTTCTATAATAATATAATAATATGTATATTTGGACGTAACTTTACACAAATCCAATAATTGTGTCCCATGTGAGTTACTTATTTTGTCAATTGAGGTTCTTGACAGTGGCACATCGGGACAATATTCGTCACTGTCAATAGCAGGTGTTTGTACATCTTGCTCTACATAGTCCGTTTTCTTTCATACACGCCCGTTCATGTCACCCGTTAATATCACTGAGCCATGAGTGTCAAAATCACTTATATCATTTTGTAAATTTTGAAAAGATCACACTGCACAATATCAAAAACGGGTGATCCATCACACCACATATAGGCACCACATACATATACATCACATTCTAAAGGGAAGAAGCGCTTATCTAGTTTTAACCAAATTATCGTATCGTGATGATTTCTAACAATTGTAATTCCCTCATACAATGATTCTCGATATAACATAGACGATATTCATATCTTTGCAACGAATATGACTTATATGTTCATCGAGTGGTGTGGAATGTCCAAATATGGACATTTCACACCACGAGATAAACATATATGTCATAATCGTTGCAAAAATATGAATATTCATTTATTATTATATACCGCTCCATGGAAATTAGCAGTTTTTTAGACTGTATACGGTAATTAATGTGTATTTGCAGCCTGTTTGCAGTCCGGCACTGCAGGTGCGCGTTATGAATATAGATAGCAGAAGCAGTCGTATTTTCACCGGAAGATGTTTATTTCATCAATGAGAACATATGACTTTTATTTACATTGTATAACTATGTATTTCATGGGTAGGTATATAATAAAACACGATACCCCCGCTACTGCGTTTTGCATTTCGATGTTTAAATTTGCGGTAAAAATTGTATGTTTTGTACCCACTGAATTCTATATTGCTCGAACCGTTTGTCCATGATTCGAGTAAAAATAGTATATCACTTGTGTCTATGATATTAATATGTGAAAAATCGCAATTTTTGCGTTTATCCTATGTTAGTCCGGTACAGTTCCATGTAGTAATTTTCACAACAACTTCTTGTGTAATGTACATACATGTAGTAGTTTTGTATAGTATGTATATCTTATAGTCAGAGACGGCCTCAGGGAAGATTAGCCAACTGACGTTTTCCCTCATTTAATAAAGTAATAATTATTATTATTATTATTATTCGTTTCGCACAAGTTTTTTTTCTATGAAGCTTTTTTGTCACGGTGTATGCCATACCTACACACCTGGGGCCCGTTTCACTAAACTTCGTATTGGTGGTTGGTCGGGAACACGCTACGGGTAATTCAACGATCAGCGTTCATCCTTACCGGAATTCCGACTGGAGACCTGGTTTGGCTCTCACTACGTCTTTGGCATTTTGTATGTGACAGTTCAATCTGGTTATACCCCTTATATGAGTATTACGATTATTCGTAATCCTATTGTAGGGGAACGTGCCAAGTTACTTTGGTAAGGCATGGACCTGGCATCAGGTCAGGTTATTCTAATTTCAGGGCTGAATATAATTTATTTCTATGTAAATATTCCGTTCTGATTTTGGGATCCCCCCCCCCCCCCCCCAATGCAGACGGGATCGAACCCGTTTGTCCGGCATCGTATGACCTTATCTGTTGATAGGCCGTTTTAACACTAATAAACAAACAAACAAATTTCGTAAGTGCAAATTTAGGATCATCTGGAAATTTCAATTGTTGGATTTACATTTTCTTTTGTTCAATAAATGTAAATCAAATAATTGTTTACAAGAACACATTGTTAATGTGAAATTTACAGACTTATAATTTTGTACTTACGAACATTTTAGTCGTGCGTAGTTTAGTGAAACGGTTCCCTGGGTCTCCAACAGGGGATACTGCACTACATTTGTATCAGCGGGTGATCGTCGGGAACCTGCAAGGGAAATTTGTGGCTGTGACTGGCGAAATGGGGCTTATGGGCTTTGTGACCAGTGTAGCTCCTGATCAAATAGCACACGTATGTAGCCTTATAAAGATCTATGTTGCTTAGCGGGTGTTTCATTAATCAATGGTGAACAGTGCAGAGCCCCATTTGTTCAGTCACATCCACATTTAACGATAGGCGTTCATCTTTGCCGGAATCCTGATATCCCTGGTTTGGTACTGTGGTACTTGTTTCTGCTGTTTTGTTACTTGAGAGGTAATCTAGCTATACATGCCCATTATATAACTAATAAGATCCGAACTAATTAGTACTAGATATTGGGGCTAAGTTAGCCTGGTGAGGTGAGCTGGAATCAGATCAGATTATTAGGTCTGACTATATATTTGTATTATAAATATTCAGTTCTAATGGGATTTTCCCCTACTCATAACCTAGTACATGAGCATTAGGTATAACATGGAAGAAAAATGCAGAAAGATGAATTTTTTAGCAAAGTTACCTAGAGCCATACTGAGTCCATAGACAAAAGTTATAATCTGGAAAATGTGAGCTCGATGTGTAATCCAGTATGGCGTCCACGATGGCCGTCAATAATATGAAGAGTCGTATATATTTAATGTTTTGATCTTAAACTAATTTACAATAACGCAGTTTCATGTTTCAGGTTACGAGGAATCTAAATCTGATTTCATATCATTGGTTAAATGTCAAGTTCATATGAAAATGTAAAGGTCATCAGCAAATACAGTCGAACCTGTGCTAAAAACCACCTCCGAATAGCAATCACCTGGCTGTAAACGCCACAATGTTGTTGTCTCAATGGAACAATTACTATATGAATGACTCTGCGAATAAAGACCACATGTGAACAAATGCCAAATTTGTTACTTCCCATGGCTGGCCTTTATTCACAGGTTTGACTGTAATTCTAAAAAATCATGAGAAATCCACACAATTTTATTATATTTCTGTATTTATTTTCCAATAGTGCATTACCTCCTTTATATTAGTAATTAAATATTACTAGGGAGAGTATCCTAATATGACATTATGACCTTGAATATCGCACAAAACAGGTTGCAATGTTGCGGAGCTTACAGCTTACAGTCTACAATTGTATGTCGAAGTGGCGAGAACGTTAAATACTGCTCATCGTCACCATCAGGAGGATAGGCATTTGTACATGTTTGGCCAATGCATGACGAGCACATTGTTGTGCAAAATAACACAGCTTTGCGACACATACATCACTTGCCACATACAATCTGATATATGCATCCTTCTAAATAATTTATCACTAAAAATCAGCAGTGTAACCCATGTAGTTTTCATTTTAAAGCATTTAAGGGGAAATGGTAAATGGTAGAACGGGTTTGAGCATATTGTCACTGAGCTCCATGCCCCAATCAGTGGGCTTTAGATGTCCAACATTACCAAGCCATTCTTGTACAGTGAAGTATGTTTTGTATGAGTGATATCTTGTAGCTGCCTATGTTGGTGGGAGGCTCTCCAGTTTGAAGCTGATTTGCGAACTTTAGAAGGACACCCACTACGGTACTGTCAGTCTTACTCACAACAGCAAGTGCCTTCTTATTCCTAATGCTGAAGGAGATATAGACCGTATTTGTGATGGCATGACTGGGAAGAACGTTTGTACGTACGTTGGGTTGCATCGTTTGTTGAATGTCACTACCTTATAAATAGCACTCATTGAGTAACGCATGCAGACGTTTGTGGAAGTGATTGTATCAATCAGCATGACAAGCAAGTCAGTGTCCGTGCCGACCAGTACCACGGGAAGACATGGGTGAACAATGGAATGGTTGAACTTGTCAACATTTCGTCAGCGTCAGCGGTAGCCTGAATACAGTTCATACCTTCGACGGTGAGCTTCTGTTTGACTTTTTCTATCAGCCGTGATTTGTTAGTGCGATTTGCTAAACACATTGGCTAAGAGCGTTGATTTGTAGAGATTTGTTGGTGAATATCAACAAGTATGTCTGCAGATATGCTGTGACGGAGACTGCGCCTATTCTGTTCTGCAACTTTAGTTGACATGGTGGCATAACCATCAAAACAAACTGTAAACTTTTCATAATTATTTAGCACATTGGATAATAGTTGTGATAGACATCACCGTATGTATTAATAATCGACACACATCTCTTGTTGTGGTGGTAACTGGGGCTTTCAGCTGATTAGCCAGAACACTTTTATTATTCTTCCACATCACCCCCTTGTCAAATAATGCCGGTGGCTCCTTACTGAACTCATGCCGAAGATGATCTTCCATGTCGGATGGTTTTTTCACGACACACGTGGCATGCATGACCAGTAGGTTTGGATCTATGTCAACTTCATGATTACGGACTGTCCCACTATTGATAGCAATTGAAACCAGTCGGTCATTCCGTTTGAATTTAGTGTCAGCATAATTCTTACCTGTAAGGCGTTCGGCAGCTTTCCCCCCGAGCTCGAAAGCACAATCTGCATTAATATATTTGGATGCAACTAGTCCAGTTGAGACAGAAACCAGACTGCCACGATGATGGCCTGTGTAACAAAAATGCGAGTGATCACCTAGTCAATTCCGAAATATGGCATAGTGTTGTCCATAACGCGCTTTTATGGAGGCTCACATGTCATTGTGCTGGTCACGTGTTTGCGAATGAATGCCACATAACGTGTCAAGTGACTGGCAGACAGGAACAGTCCTTGGCAGAACGTGGACCATCCTCAGCTGGGTGCTACTTGTCATGCCACGACCATGTTTCAAGCCTCCTCGTGTCTTTAGCATCCGCATCAGCACCTGATCAATGATCTGGTTACCTGACCAGAATTTGTCACTCCTACGAATTGTCCAGTAGCCAGATGTGGTATATGAAGTACGATAATTTGTATCCATGATAGTTGGGAGCTTCATCATCTGGTATGGTAAAGACGGGCACATTTTGCATATTCCACATGCCCACCAGAGTAAAATAATGGGATAATTGCATTAATGCAGAACAGGTGCAGTTCACAATCATCAGTATGTTAGGCATGCAGAAATAAGAGCATCAGCCGCACCATTTTCTGATAGACAATCCACAATTGTCCGGTCCTTGATTCTGCGGCCACGTCACTTTCTAGACCATCAAGAACGTCTGTGAGCTGTGTTAAACCGGATTCCATGAATAGCCTTTATACGCCCTATGCTACTGCAGACAAACTATATTCTGTATCAGCATGTTCCCAACATGAAACGAGACGCTCATCAAGTGTACGCGGAGTGCACGGGCATAAGCATGCCCTGTCATCATGTGCTTGACTGTGTTGGGGCGCATGCAGTTTCCCATAGATGAGACAAACCACTTTCGGCCATGACATGCCCGATTGCGTCCATGTATGACATCAACAGATGCAATCAACATAATCTCACTATCAGCCTGTTCAATTCTGGGGATGCCTGTATGATTTCGGCTGCATTCTTGTACAGTGTACTGATTGAATTGCAAACAGTGTAGTCTGATCAGACTGCGCCGATGCGCAGGCTAACCTGGGACTTCACTGATCGCATAGCCCAGTTCTCCAATCATAGGCACATATAACTATGGGTGCGCCTTACATGTAGTGGAGCCTCTATAAACCGGGCACCAATGGGACATTCCACAATGCTTGGTTTAGAGATGATTACATTCCACGGGAGGAACCGCGTGTTTGCTTTGCGATTGGGCTAGGTTGGTGAAATTGTTTGGCTGTATGGACAAGGGGGTAAAACTGCCGTCATTTGTCACGAGGTTAGTTCAATTTCTTTGTTGTTTTGTTTAAACTAATGCACAATGCATAGCCTATGGCACTACGGATATATCATAGATTAACGACTGGAGAACATTTTATAAAATATTCACTGCCAACACAGTTATCGAATGTTTTGTGGACTCTTATGTGTAAACAAACCACGCTGTTGCTTCATTTCGAAGGCAACTCAAACACACGGTTTGTTCCGTGCAATATATCGACTAATGCATGGAATCCTCGAACTGACATCCTAATAAGGTAACTGCGTGAAGCATTCGTCTCAACACAGATTGCGGCATTGTCTCCCGTGAATGGCGGCTGGAATACGGAGACTTGACACTGCAGGTAATTTTGATACATCATACTGTATCCAATATTAGAAATACAGTGGAATCTCTCTAAACCGGACACCATGGGAGGTCCCCAGAGTGTCCAGTTTAGAGAGGTTCCGCTGTAAGACAGACAGATGACTACGTCAAAACACGCGTGCATGCTTTGCGATCATGAACATACATTATTATTTGAGACAGTAGAGTTATACGGACCATAGCCATATTATTAAGTACAACTAAATGTCTCTGCGTCCGGTTTAGAGAAGTTCCATTGTACCAATATTCGTGTTTATAGCATCAGGTTGTTAACGTGCATACAGTGGAACCTCTATAAAGCGGACACCAAGAAAACATATGTGATCTTATTTTTGACGAATGTCTTTGTAATTCACCTCGGGTGATAATGTTCGTTCATGATCGCAGAGCACACAACTATGGCTCAGAATGATCAAATGCCTGATTTACAGAGAAACATCTCTAAACCGGACACCATGGGAGGTCCCAGGGTGTCTGGTTTAGAGACGTTTCGCTGTACTTTACTATTGGGGTTTCCGTTATTATAGGAATGAATGGCCTTTTTGTGGAATTTATCGGGGTATAAACTTGGAAAAGTCGCGAGAATACTGGACGAAGGCCGGAAGGCCTCGTCCAGTATTCCCGCGACTTTTCCAAGTTTATATCCCCGATAAATTCCACAAATATGTCATTCATTCCTTATAATTCCAGCATTTTAAATAAATTCATCAAGAAAATGTGTTTATTTTGACAGACGGTAGCCATTTGTTTACATTGACAGCACTGACAGCGCACCTGTAGAAAGTAGTTCGGCGTGGGAGTTTACTGGGATATACATTTTGGACAGAGACTTGCTACGGGCCAATCAAATGTTAGGGAGTTGTGTAAATATGTTTGTGCTGGAATTATTGGATTGTATATGATTACTGGTACACTTTAACAGCGTCGTTAAAAAAAATCAAACACAGCGACGTCCGCATTCTTGGTTTACCATATGCAACACAAGTTGTGAATAACGAATATTATATTCGTGTTCCCAGTATCATGTTTTACATTATTAACTTGACCAGCTACAATTTAATAGTGTGTTTAAAACAAGTAGTGTCTGTCAGTGACTGTCATTGCTTACCCTATGCAACCCTAAGCAACTCGATACTTGAATCACGAATATTCGTGTTCCTAAAACATATATCAGGTTTTACATGATGCACTGGTATCGAGGACATATGATGTTTGGTATGCACCCATCCTCAAGATATGCATTTGGGCTATGGTTAATTTTTATGCGCCCGTTTGAAAACGGAACGTATTCTGTTGTTACGTATACGGGCGGGTGGACGTGCTGGCACAGCTTGTCCACGTAATAGCTAGACTGCTACTTGACGGATCGTAACCGAATTCGTATAAAAAAAAATTGCAAAAAATCCCGATGACTTATCTCCCCTTGCCGCCCATTTTTAACTTTCAAATTCGGTATCCTTGTCCACGCAATAAATCAAATTCAACTTGATGGATTTTAACCAAATGCGGTATACATGGTTATCACAGAAAGACGAATTACCCCATTCATTTCCGATGACTTATCTCCCCTCGGCGGCCGTTATTAATGTTCGCACTCTGTATCCTTGTTCGCACAATAAAGACTGTCTGTTCCACGTTTTGCTGCCGACAAACATGTGGCCATTAAACACATTAATTGTAACAAATATTTAAAAGTAAGTACTTTTTCATCAATAACAAAAAAGTTGCCTTCCCCAAAAAATTTTATTTGATGAAATTCCATCAAATATTGATTTTATTGCTAAAAAACGATTTTCCTATGGGAATTTAACATGGGGAGTCAATTTCCAAAACTTTTCGTTGTTTTATCCTGAACGATCAACAAACGAAACAATTTGGAAATTGAGTCCGAAACCTGGCGAGATAGCTTGATAATGATGTAACTAAGAAAACAAAAGTTAGATTTTGAAAATCGGTCCACAGATAAAAAAAAATATTTAAAAAAAATCTATTTTTAGCCCCCATGTTAAATTCACATAGGAAAATCTTTTTTTCGCAATACGATCAATATTTGATGGAATTTCATCAAATAATTGTTTTTGGGAAGGGTGACTTTTTTGTTATTGATAAAAAAGTACTTACTTTTAAATATGTTTTATATTTAATGTGATTGATAGCCAAAAGTTCGTCGGCAGCAAAACGTGGAACAGACAGTAGAGTTCTGCGGACCATAGCCATATTTGGTATACATGTTTTTCATGGCAAGAGGAAGCACCGTAATGGTTTTCAGTGAGTTATCTCTTTGTATTGACTGGCCATGCGTCGACTTGCCTCGATATTGTGACCTTTGACACTATTGTTCAATTGTGTTTAACTTTTACTTTATGAGGGGTGGTATACTGATTTATTTTTCCATGGAGTTATCCCCCTTGTATACTGGCTACAACTCGACGGGCGTAAAATGTGACACTGTCATGAATTATCAAGATCTCTTCTCGAATTATGAAGTTCTTTTCTTGAATTATTAATTTATCAAGATATTTTCTTGAATTTTGATGTTCTTTTTTTTTAATTCACAATTTTTTTTTACTGAATTTCCAATGTTTTGTTTGCTGTTTGATATCTTTCATTGAATGTTGTAAGACGATATCATAAATTTGCATGCAAGATGTTTTCTTGATAAGTGATGATCTTTTCTTGAATTTTCAAAAACAAATTCTTGAATTGCTTACACTTTCATGACATTTTCATGATTTTAAAGATAATGTCACGAATTTGCAAGACGATAATAATTATATTATATATATTATAGTATATGTATTATATATTATAGCCATAGTGTCAGCGATTTGAAACTTTGGCGGCCATATTGAATACAAGTATACATTGATTAGCGTAATACGTAATATTGTGCAAAATAATTTTATTGAAATATATTTATGCCGATTCGCGCTCCATTGTGTTTCTTCACGTACATGTACATTGTATTTAAAATATTGCTGTGCGGTAATATTGTGTAGTAATTGGCGGCCACTATAAATAATAATTATTTGCATCTGAACCGCTTTTCAAATATTGTAATATGTCAACGCAAGCGATTTAGTGTGGTTTGACATCTTAATTTAATTGAACGACGCATTTAAGTAGAAAATCAGGGCAAACTATTGGTAATTGGTGGCCATTTTGAATTTCTCAATTTCCTCAAGGGTGCCAAGGTAACACTCTTCGGTAGCCGATTTCACCAACATTGCAAAGTATACTTTTCTAGCAAAGTATACTTTGAGGGAGTAATCATTTATTTTTCCTGAAATGCATTATTTCATATAAAACTAACAACTGCATATATTTGATGATTAAAAGTATGCAGGATTATTATACCGAATTTATTACATTATCACAGCCAAAATGGCTGTGATAATGTAATAAATTCAGTATAATAAAAATTAATAAATTTATCATAAAATTTAAAATTTCTCCCTCAAAGTATACTTTGTTAGAAAAGTATACTTTGCAATGTTGGTAAAATATGCTACGGATTCTCAATGAGTATATGTCATACAATAATATGCCAACAAAACTTTGAATTTTGACATTAGCCAGTTTCTTCCACACTATTTAGTGGGACCATGAATAGGAAGGAAATGCTCACAAAGTTCTTCAAATTGGAATGTTGTTTTACGCCAATTGTACTGTTATTTTATTTATTGATTTGTTTACTTCGTTCGTGGTTGATTAAATTAAATTTATAGATCAGTGTTTTATTGGCATATAACAATAATAGTCTTTTGGCAATTTATTTGAAGAAAAAAACAAAACAAGGGCGAGACAATTCTCATGCGCTGCCTAAACACGTTGCAACCATTAAAAGGCGAGAAACAGGAATATGGGTAATATTGTCGTCTGCTGCTTTTCATGTTTTGTTTTATTTATCAGCAAAAGCATGACTCGCCATAGTATGAGAATAATCTTCAGTAGACACTATTCGCATGCGCTGTCAACCCCCGTACATGTAGTCACCCCTAAGTAACTGAATGGGCTGCGATATGTTCGTTTTGCAACCAATCAAATCATCGCAAAATGATTTTCAGACTATTCCATTTATAAAAAGGAGGTATTTGTTTTTCTCAAAAATATGAAAGTTACTTTCAAACAATGCAGATCCTGATGAGACGGCTCGTTACGAGCCGGCTCATCTGGATCTGCACTGTTTGCATAAACCACTATAGCGGGCTTTCGGGTTCAAAGGGTTAAAAGGACGGGGGTTTGGGTTATATTGTCGTATGGTGTCATTTGATGTCTTATTTCTCAACAAACGCATGTTCCTCCAGCACATGAGAACCGTCTCCAGTGGAGACTATTCCCATGCGCTGTCAAAACGCGCTTTGGTCAATAAATCTAGAAAATAAGTAAAAACAGCAGACGACAAACATTATTTCTGGGCTACAATAACTAATTCCAACCAATCCCCTGGTTATCTGCGTCCCGGCTGTATTATCAGTCTCCCGAGGGAAGGACATAAAATATTCATACCGTATAATGGATAGCGACACACTGATAATGTGTGATATGTCATATACCGTAAACGTTCCGCGCTGTTTTCGCACGTTTCTGTCCCAACGTGGCGTGTGTACTGGCGGAATGTGAACTAATTGTCACGACGTTAGGCTGCCGATTGGCCGTGATATAATACAGTAGAACGTATACAAACATAACACCCCAGGGACCGCCGATAGAGGTCTACGAGTTTACGAGAGTTAACTGTATATATGACGAGTATGTCTGCTAATTGTAGCGAACCACAAAGCAATATTTGCAGTACGCATACACGTGTATTAGACAGTCTGTCGAATCGTGATACACTACAGTGGAGTCTCTATGAATCGAACACCCTATGGGATCTGCGAGTTTAGAGAAATGGAATGTGGAAATGGGGGCTTATGGATAATGCGATCAGTGTAGATCCAGATCAGCCTGTGCATCCGCACAGTCTGATCAGAATCTGGGGCCCGTTTCACTAAACTTCGTACGACTAAAATGTTCGTAAGTGCAAATTTAGGATCGGCTGGAAACTTCAATTGATGGATTTACATTTATTGAGCATAGGCTGCATATGCAGCCTATGCTCAATAAATGTAAATCCAACAATTGTTACAAGAAAACATTGTTTATGTGAAATTTACAGACTATCATAATGTTGCACTTACGAACATTTTAGTCGTGCGAAGTTTAGTGAAACGGGTCCCTGTACTGTCCGCCATCCCATCAATGAAACACAAGTATTTGTTCTAACAATCAATACGGATCGTTACCAGGCTACATGAGTGTGCGATTTGATCAGGATGTACACTGATCACAAATCCCATAAGCCCCATTTCTCCAGTCACAGCCGCAGTATAATGAGCATGGCTGCTAACGGTAACTGATTTTCGACATATGAGACACGCCATGTGATTTTGTACCTTCGGACATCAGTGTACATTGTAATTTCATTAAATTTATACGTTTACAAAATTTACAATATTATTCATAAAATTCACAAAAAATTATAATATTTTCCGTAAATGGCGTCAAAGTTGACAGAAATTTCAGAGTACATGCAGAATTATATTCCGTGTGTACTATGAAAATGTTGTCAACTTTTGACGACATTTGCGGAAAATATTGTAAATTTCGTAAACGTATTGTAACAGAATAGAACCTGAGTGTAATTATAACCCCCATGCAAAGTGAGTGGGTGGGGTACACGACTCATTTTGACAAGCTAAATATGGTATTATTATTGACATATCTACACTCTGTAGCTAATATAATGGTAATTCAGCCATATAATTTCACATTTTCACTAAGACAAACATGCCTGATAGCTTTTATGGTCACATGAAGAAATCTGGCAACTTGACAGAATTGTGGAAAGACTGACAAACATGTCTGGCAACCTTATTGACAGTGTCTGACAGTCTTATTCTTAGGATGATGGAAGTGTTTCAATGACTAGTTCACTCTTTCTTGCAAAAAGGAATATCTTATGAGAGTCTTGACCCACATCCTGCATGCCTATTGTGTCCTATATTTGTTTACATTCCAAGTCTGGCAAGTTGACATGTTCATGATTTCTCTCTGACAGCGGCCATGTTTGGCAGATCTGCCAAATCTGACAGATCCTGAGAAGCACATTAGAATTGCTAAATTAAGGCTATTTAATCCGAGGTTTGGTTTGTAAATCCTAATTAATGTGTAAGATGAACTGTAAATTCAGACTGTAAATTCCTGTTTTGGTTGATTTTAAGGATAAAATCAAGTTGAGGTGGCGCTCAATTTTGAATGCGAAAACGCCAGCGTCTCCGCATCAAAATTGTCCCATAAAGTTATTAAATCACTGAACCACTCTTGATTACCTGTGTAAATACCAAGATAAATATACAAACTACATATTTGGGATGTGCCAGATAGGGTTTGAGCTGTTTTAATGTGTGAAATTGTTAAAAGTTTCATGGTGATGACGTCATTTTTGGCGATCTCGCAAATCTGGCAAGATGGCTGACATTGTTGACAGATTTGCCCGACGCCCAAGCATCATGAAGTGACGTCATGTGGTAGAGTTTCAGAACCTATAAATACAACCCAAATGGCTAGGATCGAATGGTTTAGCTCATAAGAGCAAAATATAACATCTATGTGGCGTATTCTCGCCAGTGACCAGTAGTCGTCACCTGATTGTAACCAGTACCCGTCATGGTCTTGTTGTATAATAACACTCAGATAATAAACTAAATACCTGAATAAACATCTTCTTCTTCTTCTTCTTCTTTTATAGTAATTGCAAGCAGTCGTTTACCGACTATTATGGCAATGCGTGGGGGTTAGTACAGTGAATGCCATGCCACCAAAGCTACTCAATCCACCTTGGTGGACATGGCAAGAGATAAGATTGTGCAGTCCTAAAAATGATATGCAAGAACTAATTAAAAGCCTATAATGCACCTGTACAATATGTATAGTGAGAAGTGTGAATGGTTAAAAGATAAAAGCAGAGTGTCAACTTATGGGAGTGACAGTGCAGCCAGCCCTGACTTAAATCCTAAGATCGTGTCAGCACTGACTACATTGGCAGGGAGTGTATTCCACACAATGACGGTTCGTGGGAAAAATGAGTATTTATGGTAGTCCACTGAAATTGTAGGAATTTGATAGGCAAATTGGTGATAGTGTCTGGATTGTCTGGTGTGTGGAGTTAAGTACACATTTGGGGATATATCGACGTGATTGTGAACAATTTTGTAAACAAGTGAGAGGCGGTTATTTTGCCGTCTAGACTGTAATGACTTCCACTGTAAGTCCGACATTATGTTAGTGACCGTGCCCGGGCTTTTGTCATAATTGTTAGTGACAAACCTCGCTGCACGTCGCTGTACTTTCTCTAGGTTTTGGGTATCTTTCTGGGTATATGGATCCCAGGCCGATGAGCTGTATTCTAATGTCGGCCTGACAATGGAAGTATATGCAGCTTGTTTTGTTTCTGGCTTGGCTGAGTGTAGGTTTCGTTTCAGAAAACCCAGAGATTGGCTGGCTTTACCTGTTATTTTGTTAATATGGGGAGACCAAGATAAATCTGATGTTAACTCCACACCCAAATAGGTAGCTTGCTTGACTGTTGATAGAGGTTGATTTTGGAGTTAGTATGTGGTCTTAGAGACATTTCTGGACCTTGAAACATGCATTATGTGGCATTTATCAATGTTGAAGGACATCCTCCATTTCCGCTCCCACAATGATAACTTGTCCAAATCTTCCTGAAGCTGTGCACTGTCCGACTGGGATTTAATTTGTCTGTAAACCACACAGTCATCAGCAAATAGTCTGACATTTGAGCTGATAGCTTCAGGTAGGTCATTTATGTAGAGCAGAAACAGAAGAGGTCCCAAAACTGATCCCTGAGGAACGCCTGACTGTACATCTGCTTTTGTGGAGATTGCACCATCTACTACCACCACCTGTTGAGTACGGTTACTAAGAAAAGCTTTTATCCACTGGTTCCTGTGCCCCCGTATGCCATAATATGATGCCTTGTGCAATAGTCTGTCATGATCGACAACATCAAATGCCTTGCTGAAATCCATAATTGCTATGTCAACCTGGCCTTTCTGTATGTGCTGCACAAGATCATTAACAAACAATACAAGCTGGGTTTCGCATGAACGGCGGGCACGGAAACCGTGTTGGTTGTCTACAAGAATTTTATATTTATCCAAATGGTCCACAATGTTGCTAACTACTATGTGTTCGAGTAGTTTGCATGCAATACATGTCAGAGAGACCGGCCTATAGTTACTTGCTTTGAATTTTTCGCCCTTTTTGAAAATAGGAGTCACATATGCCTGATTCCATTCTGCTGGCACTACACCGCTATCCAATGATTTATTAAATAAAATCATAAAAATTGGCGCAATCTCTGAGGCGCATTCATTGAGCAGTCTAGGTTTAATGGCATCAGGGCCGGCCGCTTTATGGGGTTTAAGATTCATGAGCAGTTTTTTGACGCCGTTCTCTGTGACATGTATCTTGGTCATATCCGGGTATGTGCTTGGGCCGAGGTCTGGTAGGGGCGAGTTATCTTTCCGAGTAAAAACCGATGCAAATTGTCTATTTAATATTTCAGACTTGTCGTTAGATTCAGACTTTAGAATGCCATCATCTCTAAGAGGTGCCACACCACACGAATCATTTTTTAAACTTTTAATAAAACCCAAAACTTCTTTGTTGTGCCATGTTTTTGTTCAGTTGTGTCACAAATAATATTATTCATGTAGTCCCAGTAAGCCTTTCTTGTCTTTTTTTTAATCATAGTCTTGATTTTCCGTAATTTTTCATGTTGGCTTACATTTTTACTTTTTTTTGCCTTACTGTAAAGTCTGTCTCTTTTTTTCATCAGTTTTTTTATATCGTAACTCAGCCAAGGAAGGTGTTGCTTGCCGGTGACAGTTTTGGTTGGGATATGTTTAGAAACATTTTCGTCCACCATAGTTTTGAACCCATCCCACAAATCCTGGACACTTAAAGTTTGAAGTTTGATGCTGATACCATATGCAGTAATACCTTCCTTGATTTTAATCCAGTCTGCTTTGTCAAAAAGGAGTATTTTTCTTGTGGATTTTGGGTTGATTCTTGCATTTGAGGTAATGTCAATAAAGGGAATACAATGGTCGCTAAAGCCGGGTATCACTTTTACATTTTCAATTAAAGTTGAGTTTGTAGTAAACATTAGGTCTAAACAATTGCTAGAGGTGTCAGTAGTACGTGTAGGTTCGTGGATGAGTTGGGTCAGACCAAAACTATCAGCAAAGTCTAGCAGTTTACAACTTTCTTCGTTATGAGAGGCTCCAGGATTTACTGATCAGCATTTTTTATTTTAGGTTTGAGCCAGGACTCAGTCCCAAGAACTATGTCAGGTTTAACAGCCGAAATCATTGCTAGAAATCCAAGGTTTTCTTTTTCACTGATTGACAATTTACCGTAATGATATTTAAGTGTTGTAAGTTTTGTTTACGAGAGGCTTTTGTCCGGCGACTCCTGTGGCTAGCATTGGGTGACGTACTTGATAGATTTGTATTTCGAGCTGGGGTGCTCGCATGCAATGGACAGTGATCTGATGATGGAGACTGAGCTATTGAGTTATCCGAGGAGTCAAGTGAAATGGATGCATTTGTGTCAACAATAGAGGAGTTTTCAAAAAGGGAAGAAGTGAAATTTGGCATTCCACAATTTGTGCACTGCCAGAATTCATCAGGGTGCTCGGAGTGAAATTGGTAGTTGAGTGTGCTCATCCCCTGGTATTGTGAATGTAACCATGTGCTACACTCTTCACAAAAATACCTCGGTCAGGGTGCCACTTTACTTCTTGGGTGCATATACCACACATATCTGTCCTATCTGGGCCTGGGTTTGATTCTGTATCATAGGCCATGGTTATGAGAATACTACAAATGTAGATCAGTGTGAGCTTGTTTTGCCTGAGGAGTACATTTTTCTGCCTCAAACAATTTGCAGTTAGTCCAAAAACAAGGGACAAAGATGGAGCATGGTCAGAAGACCCAACAATTATGCAGTATCTGTTCAGAATTTGTGACATTTGCCTGTTTAGGCCTCTACTGGCAGAGTTGTTTTGTCTCAAATTGCTTTTTCCAATGTACTGGTACTCCCCTGGCCTGACAGAAGCTTCAACACTCATGATAAGAAGAGCAAAGGCTGCCAACCACACTATACACAGAGTAAACTTGCACATTCTGGCTTAGAATTGGTGACTTACAGCTGTAAACACAATTTTGAATGGCGATCGAAACAACCGGAAGTGGCTGAAAATTACTGAAAAAGTGTCTATTTCATGTTTTGAAAGGATGCTGACCAGAATTTATTATCACTCAATGTACAATGACGCTTCTCTAAATTGCCTTGTAACTAGGTCGTGAAAATACTGGATAGTATTTTGTTAGTAGTGAAATTTCAATAATAGAATTTTAGGTGAACCCCACGCATTTCACCGGAACCGGCAACCAATCTTCCATTGACTCTCCATAAGCCATCCTGACACAACAACAAATCGTAAGACCGCTCGCTTGCGCTTGTTACAGTATTTAATGAAATTACGCAGATGTCCGAAGGTACAAAATCACATGGCGTGTCTCATTTACACTCGGCAAAAACGTGAATTAGACTGCAGCCACGTGATACAATACCGTGGAATCTATTAACCTAACAGTCTGGGGACCTTTTCACTAAACTTCGTACGACTAAAATGTTCGTAAGTGCAAATTGAGGCTCGTCTGGAAATTTCAATTGATGGATTTACATTTATTGAACATAGGCTGCATATGCAGCCTCTGCTCAATAAATGTATATCCAATAATTGTTTACAATAAAACGTTGTTAATGTGAAATTTACAGACCACCTTGTGTATCATAAGTTTTGCATTTACGAAATTTAGTCGTACGAAGTTTAGTCTATTAAGCTAACATTCTGGGGACCTACATGCATCTCCGAGTATAGAGAATTTACTGTATAGTAAAACCTCTCTAAACCGGACACCCTGGGAGGTCCCCAGGGTGTCCGGTTTAGACAGGTTTCACTGTAAATCAGGCATTGGTCATTCTGTGCTATAGTCATGTGTCATAAGATCATGAACAGACATTATCACCTGAGATGAATTACCAAGACCCTCATCAAAAATAATATCACAGATGCTTTCTCGGTGGTGTCCGGTTTATAGAGGTTCCACTGTAATTTGCATACGAGCATGTCTACTCATGATAACAAAACACAAGACAACACATTTAGCGCGTGTACACACTTGCCTGCGTTAATCTTGCCACGGTTATCAACTTTTCTGAAGATTTAGTGACAATTCCAACTGGCAGATCAGGCAGTTTGATTGTCTGAGCATGAGCTGCAGCACAGCTCAGGCTGAGCCAATCAAGCCGCTTGATTTCGAGCACAATATTCAAGTGTTCTTGAAATAAAGAAATTGGCAAGATTAGCGCATACTGTAGTGAAACGGCGTTTATCACATGAAAACCAAGTTATGCTCTAAATATATAAATTGACAAATGTTAGCCCTGGGAATACGGTGGAGCTTTACGGTGGAGCTACGAACATTAACCCTTTCACCCCTAAGGAACTGGAATGGACTGTGATATGCTAATGTTCCGACCAATCCAATGGTCACAAAATGATTTTCAGATTCGTCCATTTATGAAAAGGAGGTGTTTTTGTTCTAAGAAATATTAAAATTACTTTCAAAAAGTGCAGATCCTGATGAGACGGCTCGTTACGATCCGGCTCATCTGGATCTGCACGTTTTGCATAAACCGCTATAGCGGGATTTCGGGCTCAAAGGGTTAAACCCCATTGACATACGGGGGTCTCTGAGTTATATTGTGTACATAATGAGCATCATTCACAGTGTATAACACTCAAGGCAACGGTTAATGCTTGCACTCGTGATAAATGCCCATATAAAATAGTACTCCATTATTATGTGTTACCATTGTTAATTATGGGTTGTCATACCTGAATAGATGGTCCTATTTTTGGAGCACACTTTTGGAGCCTGAATAACTGCAACGTTCATCAAAATTCGCAAATATAAACCAGACCGACGACCATCGGCCTGCTTCTTTACTGGGCTATATCCCGGGTATGGAATGTGCTTGAGCCAATTCCCACCATTAAATAGAAGCCAAACGAAATAGTACTCTACCCTCTGCTATAAACACTATTGGTGCACTACATGCCATTTCATGTTCATTCATTACCTATCAGTTTGTATTCATGTTAGTGTATGCTTAGATAATTCCAGCACAAAAATATTTACACAATTCCCTAACATTTGATTGGCCCGCAGCAAGTCTCTGTCCAAAATTTATATCCCAGTAAACTCCCACGCCGAACTACTTTCCGTAACCGTGAGGCGCAGTTAAAATAATTCTTAAGAAAACGGAAAATAAACACATTTTCTTGATGAATTTATTTCAAATGCTGGAATCATAAGGAATGAATGGCCTTTTTGTTGAATTTATCGGGGATATAAACTTGGAAAAGTCGCGGGAATACTGGACGAGGCCTTTCGGCCTTCGTCCAGTATTCCCGCGACTTTTCTAAGTTTATACCCCGATACATTCCACAAAAAGGCCATTCATTCCTATAGTATCATGACGAGGAACGGTATTCAATTTAAGTCAATAACAAATTATTTTTCTTCTTCTGGGACATCGTCTGAGACACAGTCTCTTCATTTGCGGCATCGTAACATTAGTTATTTACTTGCGATGATAATCGTACTAGACACAAACTTATCCTCGCAAGTATATAATTAATGGTGTGGCGAGGACCTGGCACCAGAGCAGGATTATTCTTATTTCAAGGCTGCAAGCATAGTTATCACAATGACGTCCGGGGACCGTCCGTCGGTCCGTCCGTCCGTCCGTCCGTAATCTGCGTTAAAGCTTTTAAAAACCATATATTTCTGCAGTCCTAAGTCACATTGACTTGAAACTTGCGTATTAGTCATCATTCATATAGTAATGCAGTATCTGACTCATGCGGCCCATGTGCCCAAGGTCAAATGGCTTAGAAGTTTGCGTTTAATTTTTGTCAAAATTTGCGTTAAAGTTTCAGATACCTACTACCTCTGTAACCATAAGTTGGATTTGCTTGGAACTTTATATGCTTATTGTTCATCATCCATATATTCACTATGTGCCCCAAGGTCAAGGTAAAATGACTTAGAAGTTTGTGTTAAACTTTGTACATACCTTATATCTCAACAACACACACTAAGATTTACTTCAAACTTCTAATAATTATTTATTATCATACATATTTTCATTCTCGTCAACCCTTAATTCAAACTTCAAATAAATACACTCTGAGACCATCAAATGCCTTGGCGGGCTCGACATGCGGGCCGCGGCCATCTGGTTAATTGTAAATATTCAGTTCTGATTTTGGTATCCCCCCCCCCCCAATTTGTACAGGTAATATATGGGATTTAGTACTAAACCCAGACCCGGCCTTAAATGACCTCATCTGTTGATAGGCCGCTAAACCCCAACAAACAAACGTCAAACAAACCAACAAACAAACAACATAGATAGACAATACAATAACCTTTTATTCAGTTAGACCCCTTCTACTACTGACACCCTCAATCCAGTAGCCTATTTCACCAACATTGCAAAGTATACTTTTCTAGCAAAGTATACTTTTCTAGCAAAGTATACTTTGAGGGAGCAATCATTTATTTTTCCCGAAATGCATTATTTCATATAGAACTAACGACTGCATATATTCGATGATTAAAAGTATGCATAATTATTATACTGAATTTATTACATTATCACAGCCAAAATGGCTGTGATAATGTAATCAATTCAGTATAATAAAATTAATAAATTTATCCTTAAATTGAAAAGTTCTTCAAAGTATTCCGAGCTAGATAAGTATACTTTGCAATATTGGTGAAATATGCTACAGAACGGGGTTCCCATTTCTATTGAGCTACACCCCTCCTACATGTATATGTAGCCAGGTCCAATTGTTATTACACGTACATGTACGTACCCATCTACGGAGGGACATTCCGCGACAAATCAATCACAATAATGGGCCACTTCCCGCGATTTCCCAGTTCCCATCAGCCGGGAACCACGCCAATAAACTACAGAAGACGACTGATTGGTCCACTGGGAGTTCACGTGACGATTTCGCCGAACGATTTCCGGCAAATCACACGAAATCAGTGAGCGCAGTATCGACCCGCGTGCAAAGTTGACAGCCGTGAATTTCTCGATCTCGCCTGGTAGTAAAGAATATCCGGTGTAATTTCACTGCCGTCCAAGTGTTTTGGCTGACCCCCATCATTGTGTTTTGTTATTATATAATATACTACAGTGAAACCTCTCTAAGCCGGACACACTGGGATGTCCACAGGGCATCCGACATATAGAGGTTTCACTATAAATCAGACATTTGATCATTCCGAGCCACAGTTGTGTGCTATAACAGATATTATCACCCGAGATAAATGACCAAGAAATAGGATCACATGTGTTTTCTTTGTGTCCGGTTTAGAGATGTTTCACTGCACTTGAAATGCCCAAATATGGCCAGATATGAGCAAATAATTCCAGCACAAAAATATTTACACAATTCCCTAACAATTGATTGGTCCGTATCAAGGCTCTGTCCAAAATTTATATCCCAGTAAACTCCCATGCCGAACTACTTTCCGTAGCCGTCAGGCGCAGTTAAAATAATTCTTAAGAAAACGGAAAATAAACACATTTTCTTGATGAATTTATTTCAAATGCTGGAATTATAAGGAATTAATGGCCTTTTTGTTGAATTTATCGGGGATATAAACTTTGAAAAGTCGCGGGAATACTGGATGAGGCCTTAAAAAATTACAATTTATTTCTTTCGAAAATTGTAATTTGTTATCGCTTCGTCCAGTATTCCCGCGACTTTTCCAAGTTTATGCCCCGATAAATTACACAAAAATGCCATTCATTCCCATAATGGTTGTCAGTTTATATTATATACCGATATACAATGTACTATTCCTAAACGTTTACCCTACATGTACACTACCGTCTCAGCTAATCTTGCCTATATTTGTCAATTTCTTTTTTATTTCAAAATACCGATTATTGTGCTTGAAACCAAGCAGCTTGATTGGCTGAGCCTGAGCTGTGCTACAGCTCAGACTCAGACAATCAAAATGCTTGATTGCGAATCTGAATTGTCAATAGAATCTGGGCAAGATTGACGCAGGCGTTTGTGCCGTTATCGTTTTCGGATGAACGTTATTCTTATAATAATTCCAGCAAAAACATATTTACACAATTCCCTTACATTTGATTGGCCCGTAGCAAGCCTCTGTCCAAAATGTATATCCCAGTAAACTCCCATGCCGAACTACTTTCCGTAACCGTGAGGCGCAGTTAAATTAATTCTTAAGAAAACGGAAAACTTAAACACATTTTCTTGATGAATTTATTTCAAATGCTGGAATTATAAGGAATGAATGGCCTTTTTGTGGAATTTATCGGGGATATAAACTTGGAAAAGTCGCGGGAATACTGGACGAGGCCTTCCAGCCTTCGTCCAGTATTCCCGCGACTTTTCCAAGTTTATACCCCGATAAATTCCACAAAAAGGCCATTCATTCCTATAATATTGTAATCTACACACATCCTGCTCCGGATCTAAACTGCTTAAACCATAGGTTCAACAGTTGTTAGAACATTTAATTTCATATGATAATCCTGACCATGGTTAACAAAACCGCGGCTCACCATAGCCAGTAAATCTTTCTGAGCATTTAGTTTATTCCATATCGTTTTGATAAATCTGCGATTTATTTCCTGGGCGTAGTGTACATCTTTAAAGTAATAAAGTCTGGTCTGTGTTTAAGGTCGTCGCAAAAACCACAATGTCCGTCCATGTCATGCAATAGTATAGATGAATGAAATGTCCTGCTTTTGAAGAAGAGATTCGATTGCTAACTTGTTAAGAAAGAAAATATGCGTTTATTAAGCTGCTTGAATTCAAGAACAATATTCAGGTATTTTGAAACACAGAAATTGACAAATACTGGCAAAACTAGCCCCGGCGGTAGTGTACAACTATCAGAAAAACATACAGTGCAATTGCGGTTTGATTGCACTTGTTCAAGTGGTTCAAGGTCAGACAATGACCAGTGGAAATGTGGAATTTGTACCGTAACAACACTTTGGCTTGTGAACAATGGAAAATGTAATTTAAGTCCATTGCTAAATTACGGAATGATAGCTTAAAATCCGGCTGCTAGTATGCATAATAAGACATACCTTTCAATTGAGCCTTAGACATATACGTAGTATAGGGCCATGCTACATACATTCGGTTTGTTTAGCAAATAAGCAACTTGCCAGTTGAAGCCTTATTTAAGCCACGGCTCAGCTTAAGCCGTGGCTTAAATAAGGCTTATAATTGCTTAAAATTACTTACTTGTCAAAGAAAAAACAATTATATTCATAGAACCCCGATACTATATCGTATATATATCGTAGACATATTGAAATGACACCTGTAGCCGATTTCACCAACATTGCAAAGTATACTTGTCTAGCAAAGTATACTTTGAGGGAGTAATCATATATTTTCCCGAAATGCATTATTTCATATAGAACTAACGACTGCATATATTTGATGATTAAAAATATGCAGAATTATTATACTGAATTTATTACATTATCACAGCCAAAATGGCTGTGATAATGTAATAAATTCAGTATAATAAAAATTAATAAATTTATCTTTAAATTGAAAATTTCTCCCTCAAAGTATATTTTTCTAGATAAGTATACTTTGCAATGTTGGTGAAAATGCTCCAGATAAGGTGCGTATTGGCAGAGTTTATGCACTTATTTAGCTGAATACACATTTATTATCAAACATGGGAGTACAAAATACTCACAGCAATGTGAAAATACGCATTGAGGTTTCAAATTGAGTAGTGAAAATACTGTGATAAAGTTGAAAATTTACTTAGTTGAGCTGCAAAACGTTACAGCTCAAATAAATGATTTTTTAAATTTGTTTTATGTTTTATGAAAGTAAAATACGCATTGAATTTGAAATCTGGGGGTATAGTACTCTTTAAATAAAAATGTGAAGCTCTGAATCCTCATTTCTCCAGTCACAGCTACTCGGAAATACATATTTCATGTTTCCAGAAAATGTTACTTTGACTGTTGACAATATCAAAAGTATTGACTTCGCGTTAGCTAGTGATGCCCGGTTTAGCAGCATTTCACTGTCATGGTGTTATATTAACGGTGTGGAAAAGCGAGAGTGAATCCCTAGATATTTATGGAGTTTCGTGAAATCAGACACCGGGCTAATGGTTTAGCCATAAACTGATTCCATTGTCAAAGGAAATTAATATAGAGTGGTGTGTGATTTGTCGTGCATTATTACGCGACTGTGAGACCATTAGAATAAATAGGGGTTCCTAGCTGTCGGTTATGAAATCCATCACGGTAATGGTTGGCCAGCGAAAATTCACAAAGTTTCAATGCGATATGTGTAGCTCTGCAAATTCCATCACATTCACCATCGGCCGGCGAACAATTCAAAAGTTGCATTGCGAATATAAGGTTCGACAACGTCCAACCGTGGGTAAACGTTTGCCGTGGCACGAGGGAACTCCCGAGTGCCACGGCAAACGTTTACCCACGGCTGGACATGGTCGAACGTTATTGTTACATTTCCATCTGAAATATCGTATAATTGGAGCATATACATGTATGCAGTACTTTCGGTACTTTGATAATCTGCTCAATTCAAACAGCTGATTTACACATACATGTTCCGGGGCCGCAGTAATCGTCGCGTGATGCAGCCGCATCAATTTCAAAATGTCAGTGCGACTGTTGTGGACTGGTCTGGTGACGTAATGGCGCGTTCTAGTAACGTCACGAGACACAATGCATTACGTATTCAATCACATTCACCGGCTGCCGGCGAACAAGTCATACATTTGATTTGCGTCCAGCCTAGTACTTGAAATTCCATAACATTTATCATGATTGCGACCAACAGCTCTTGAAATTCTATCACATTTACGGACGATTAGATACGTTTGCACATTTAAATACTAGATCTAGATCAGACTTCGCATGTTGACAATTTTGACCAGTCGATATTCTTTACGTCCATCGGCAAAACTTTATACATATATATACTGAAAGGATAAAGAAACGAAGGGTAACAATATACGCAATAATTATTTAAATGCTTGGCCTAAAATTATGAAAACCGGTCAGGCGACTGGCGACTATCTTGGTCACTGTGCACCCAAACCGGTGCCTAAATTTACTCAACCGTGTAATGCGCCGTACCACATAGAGAAAGTGATAAAAAGCCAAAAACAAGTGCAGCATGGTGATGATAAGTTCGTCAAAACAGTTTGTCATACCACTTGATACGCTTGAGGTATACACATTGTTTTCCGCTATTTACACTGAATGTATAGCTCTCACAATCATGGTACGTCTGACGGAAGATCAGAGGGGTCAGGCTATTGCATTGCTAATGGAAGGTCAAACGCAACAGCAGGTTGCTATGCAGTTCGGTATGAATGTTTCCACCTAGAACGTCTTGTCCGTCGTCTGAGAGAGACCGGAAGGGTTGCCGACCGACCGAGATACGTCCGCGCGTAACGTCGCGACGTCAAGACAGGGCTATTCGTCTCGCCCACCTACGTAATCGCCACGTTACTGCCACTGAAACCGCTATTAACACTGTAGGCAATCATGATCGCCACATTCACCCCAAAAGTGTCAGAAATCGATTGCGCGAGGTTGGTCTGCGAGCACGTCGTCCCTACTTTGGTCTGCCTCTCACTCGTGCACGTTGCGCGCGTCGTATAGCTTGGTTGGCGGCACATGCTCCCAGACGATTTATAATGAGGCAATGGAGACAAGTCTTTTTCACAGATGAGTCCCGATTCACTCTTTTTCGTCCGGACGGTCGACGTCGTGTATACCCCTTCTAATCTCGACCAACTAAGGACTACATTGTTGGAAGAGTGGAACAATATCCCAATAAGAAAGATAAATTCACTGATGAATTCCATGCACATGAGAATCAGGTCTGTGACAGATGCGCGAGGGGGCATACGAGATACTGACAATACCGTCATACCGTCAATTGTGATTCAATTACTAATGAATTATCGGTCAAAACGTAGTGCCATTTTGGTAATGTGTTGACTAAAGATGTTTTTTTAATACTCATATAAAATATTGTAAAAAACAGCAAACACATCACTTTAAATCACCTCAAATGTTTACCCTGCGTAACTTTATCCTTTCAGTATATATATATGTAGTGCGTGTATGAGATTGAACTAGGTAAATATACAGCCCGGAATTATTCCTAGTTCCGAAAACGAACGATTGCCTATCGTTTACACATCGTTTTAATGTTCATCACTTTCTAGTTGAAAAGACGTCAACACGATGAATTGAACAAACGACAGGCGTTTAAATAGTTAAAAGCCGGCAATTTAAACTAAAATATCGTTTTCACCTTCAAAAATAGCAAAATATAATAGATTTTACCAAAGCATTCGCTCTGTAGCCGATTTCATCAAATTGCAAAGTATAGTTATCAAGCAAAGAATACTTTGAGGGAGTAATCATTTATTTTTCCCGAAATGTATTATGTCATATAGAATAATGACGGCATATATTTGATGATTAAAAGTATGCAGAATTATTGTACTGAATGTATTACATTATCATAGCCAAAATGGCTGTGATAATGTAATAAATTCAGTATAATAGAAATTAATAAATTTATCTTTAAATTGAAAATTTCTCCCTCAAAGTATACTTTGTTAGATAAGTATAATTTGCAATGTTGGTGAAATAGGCTACTGGTTATAGGACGATCTCCGTCCAAATCAAGACAAAACGACTTCAGCCCATGGTGTATTCTTACATTTCCAAATGCCCCAAAGTCGGCAGATTGTTTGCAAAACATAATCACTGAAGCTGCTATATTTACTATGCGTCGTGGGATTTAAATTTAATAATTAGTGATAATTGGAATGAAGAACGCGAAATTCGCTGAAATCAGACAATGATTATTTTCACCGGTCACGGATAACGACAATTTGGTCCAAATTACAGAAAAAACTAAGTCGCCCAACATGGTTATGGAAGGTACTATCCACCATAATTATATTAGGCTTGATGCTTGCTTGCTGATGACATTCTAAGTTCTATCAGTCTTATTACAATTCTATGTGGCTTGATGCTTGCTGACTGGTGCCATTACAACTTACTGTCATGTTATTTTATTAGTCATTCGTGTTTGTGACATTTGAAATCTTCTTGGTTGTAGTCTACATTGCATGTGCATTTGGCTTGATGATTTATTCATTCGCACTGTTTCAATGCGTTTGTGTTGATTACATTCTAAGTGACATCCGGAGTTCCATTATTGATTATTGCATCGCTGTTTTGCCATGCGTTTTGTTACCTCGATAAGCCACGCCCCTTGACAACAACAATTGCAACAGTAATTTGGGAACAACTATTATGACGCCAGGTGCGCTGCTAAAACTTAAAATAGTTATCCCTAAAATGATTTAATATGCTGGTACCCATCCTACAATGCGTTGCTCTCTAAATTGGTTCCATGTCCCAAACGATGTTGATGTAGATTGATGCCGCCTTTTCTGTTGCGCCATGTTTAGGTTAAAAGACACCAAATAGTTTTACTGTATAATTTAACCGAATCCCAGCCAGTCTTTCCTACTTTCACTATTCGTATGTTTGTTATGGGACCAACCTCGTCATGTCCCCCAATATTGTTTACATTATTTGGCCACGGAAACTCGGTTTACATCACGTGACAAACAAGCTCAATGTTTTCTTTTAAATGCTTCAAATATGCTGAAAAACTGGTGTTAAAAACACCCCTTTTCTAACCTTAAACCTAGAGTGTACATGCCAGGTTATAATATAGGGAGACATGTTTTTCTTTATGCTTTCAATCTGACATTTTTCTGTCAAAATGATTACCATTACCAGACGTACTAATCGACATTATTATACTTTGTATATCAAACGCGAAATGCCAGTTTGATATGAGGGGCGATAACCGTGGTTCCTTAAAATGATAACGGAAGCAACTATTTATTCCATTTATTTATTATTTGATGTGCAATACCATACTATATGATATGTCGATACAAATATTTATTCAGCATTTAGTTGATATAAATAATTTAAAAATACTGCATCACTTGCATATGGAACTAGCTTGATACCACCGCGAGTCTCTATGAGTACATTACTTATTACTAAATAATTATATCTGTGTAGCTGGCACTCGTAATTTTTAAAAGTGGTTGACTAGTTGCAATTATACACTTATTTAAGTTACATAAAGAAAAGTGTGTACATACTAGATGGGACCCCAGCTTCAACAATAATTAAATATATATTTTAATTAGTCAAGATCCAGAGCAGAATGGGTGCAGGTTATTGGAAATTAGGTCCCACAACATCCATAAGAAAAATGAAAGTGGCAGAGAATAGCAAAATGTGTGGTAACAGGTTAGTTTTTTAGGGAAAATCAATGGTGGTGGCCCACCTTAGTCTGATCCCGGACGGTTATTGGTTTGCATCGGTAACGGGCCAGTTTGACAGTCATCCTGTGTAAGTTTCCATATGTGTAACTTACTATAACAATGTGATTGTTTTCAATTACGTACATGTAATTTAATTATGAGGATACATGTATGTATAAAACACATTAGTAAGTCAAACACCATGCATACATATGCAATTTAGTTAATATAGGTTAGATAATAACAAATGGTGCGAAATCGTCAAGACGGTAAAAGTAGTCCGGTATGAATCGTGCGGGTGTTTTGCGGTCACTGACACAGTATTCTTGCAAATCTTGATCCATTACTACCCAGTTTCACTTGAGGAACATGATGGTCATGTGATGTAAACATAGTTTCCGTGGCCAACAAAAAATGTAAACAATATTGGGGAACATGACGAGGTTGGATATTTCTGTCTTAGGAGTAAGTGAAGCTATTGTTTAATTCATGCAGAACCAGTACTGACCGGCTGCAGGTCATGTACAAATAGGTCCCACAACATCCATACGAATAGTGAAAGCAGGAGAGACTGACCTTATTGGATGGGATTCGGTTAAAGTGTATAGTAAAGCTACGTGGTGTCTTCTAACCCATACTGTGATCATTTGTAGGTGAAATCTTACATCAACACCGGCATTGGAGATGTGCCTCAAACAGCCAGTCACATCTCGTACTATTATTTATTAGTCGGAGGATTCCTAACATTGACAGCAGTGCCATCTGGCGTCATAATGAGGCACTACTAACCAATATATTGCTTGCATCATTCTGCTTGTGACTTGATGCTTTCTGCTTGCGGGTTTCCGCTTTCGGACTGTGGCGTTATGCTTACTTCCTGCGGCTTTGTCCTTGCTGCTTCCGGCCTTATTTAAAGTGCTAAGTGCTTGTTCCTACTTTCTATTGCAAATGCTTAGTGCAATAAAACAGGGACACGAATAAGGACGTATCAATAGTTGTAATGTAAATAAGACGAATGAACAAAGCAATGAGCAGAATGGACATGTAAGAAAGACAAATACAATTACAACGAGCAGATTTCAAATGTAATAAATACAAATGACGAATGAAATAACATGAATGTAAGTTGTAATGTCATCAGCACGCAAGCATCAAGTCACATAGCATTGTGGCGGATATAACCTTTCATACATGGTTGCCTCCGATTGGTTTATTTCAGCAAGCAGTTTTGCAACTGGCTGTCAGTTGCAACAGTTTTGCAACGCGCTGTCGTCTAAAGTTAGAACAAAGGCGGTAACTGTAGCATACAGTAGATCAAAGTACTGAAAGTACTGAGACGATCTCTAGAACGGGTTGAATGTAAACAATATCTGAAAATATTCACAAAAATATACACGACACTAGGCAATATAGCTTAGTTAAACGTTGCAAAATAAGGGTATTATAGTGGCTTAGGAAATAATTTAACACACACAATGGTTATAATTGCTGTTAAAGCATTTAAGTAGAAAACGTCACATGCTATATGTCCGTTCCTTATCACAGGCTCTGGTGGCAGTACTTTCAGTGCTTTGATTATGCATAATGTTGTACACGACGATCATTTTCAGTGCGTTTTCTATTCGTTTACCTTTGTTTCGTTTGGGAACCTTTAAGAAAACCGTCGCTGTACATTTTTCGTCGTACGATTCTCCACCCATATCCGCCGACAGTGTGTGTGACAGTATTCAACCACGGTAGGACACTCGCTCGTATATTGAAATATCATGTTTAAATGGAGCACGAATAGATTTGTTTGTATGTGAAAACGTCAGATATATTTAAATACTCTGCTCCCGGCTAGTTAAACGCCTGGGGCCCGTTTCACTAAACGTCGTACGACTAAAATGTTCGGAAGTGCAACATTATGATAGTCTGTAAATATCACATTAACAATGTTTTCTTGTTAACAATTATTGGATTTACATTTATTGAGCATAGGCTGCATATGCAGCCTATGCTCAATAAATGTAAATCCATCAATTGAAATTTCTAGATGATCCTTCATTTGCACTTACGAACATTTTAGTCGTACGAAGTTTAGGGAAACGGGCCCCTGTTGTGCCGTTTTGTTCAAAGCATGTCGTGCCGTGTACATATCGTTTTATTTGTTTATTTTATAGAAAACGATGCTTTTATAAAACGATGTTTTGTTCGTTTAAACCACCGAAAACATCGTTTTCTAATTATAAAAACGAAAATATGTGAAAACGATGTAAATGATAAGCAATCGTTCGTGTGTGAAGTCAGAAAAAAACCCGAGCTGTAAGTTCTAGTAACTGTATTTCAGCAAAGTAAGACTGAACATTTTGTGACATTGAAGGGGTCAGTGGATTTATGGGACTGACTCCCCGTGGAGTCAGCCCTGCTCTTCCACTGACCCGGTAAATGCCTACCAAAAGCAAACCGACAAAGTTGATACGCTTGTGGATTATGTCAAATGAATAAATGGGTCGCTTCCGATGCATTATAAACGCGTTTGTCTGAACAAGAATCGTCAATTATTAACATTCCACTGGGAGCACGATATTACAAGATGCACGCACGTGTTAATAATGCATACCAGTTAATAATTACATGCTATTGTGTAAATATACTGATAAAAAAGCGTTACACCATATTGGTGTTGGCAGTTTAAGGCACTGTGTCGAGAACGTGTCTGTAAAGGTACAATCCCACTCCGTAGGCACAGAATGTTCTTTATAGGAATTATAAAAGTGTATACTGTACTTGTGTCACCATTCCACCAGTACTAAAGATTGCAAGTGCCGGCTATACAGATATAATCATTTAGTAATAAATAGTTCACTGATAGTGTCGCGCGGTGGTATCAGGCTATTTTCATATGCAATGAGGCATACTACATTTTCATTATTTATACTAATTAAATGCGTCACCTGAAAAAAATAACATTTTCGACAGATTATAAAGTATGATCATTGTACATCAAAATATAAGTACAGATAATAACTAGTATGTCTGTTAACATTTTAAGGAAACACGGTTATCGCCCCTGATATCAGTGTAGAAATTTACATCTGATATAAAATGTATAATAATACCAATCAGTACGTGGGGTAATGGTGAATTAAGTTTATATGCTAGAAAATGTCTCAGATGATGTATCTGATATAAAGAACATGTTGTGCCTACTGAGTGGGTATGTGCTAAAGGCACACTTGGGCTGCGACGGCTTGCGATTCTCCCGGTCGTGCGACCAGGGCAGTCACAGCGGAGTCGCAGAGATTCGCAGGGCCTAGAGCTCAGAGCTGTCACACTATGACAAGTATAATACCTGTAGCCGATTTCACCAAAATTGCTAAGCATACTTATCTAGCTAGGTATACTTTGAGGGAGTAATCATTTATTTTTTCAGAAATGCATTCTTTCATATAGGACTAACGACTGCATATATTTGATGATTATAAAGTATGCATAATTATTATACACTGAATTTATTACATTATAGCCATTTTGGTAATACATTATTAGTAATATGTATGTGTCTTGTAGGCTGAATTGTACTGCAACTATGCTATATTAAAGAATTGCTCTATTTTATTTTATTTGATCAAATTCCAATGAGGTATTTGTCTTATCTTCATTACAAAGTGTATGCCCTGTTTATCACATGCTGTGAATATAATATATCACCATAAGGTGTCCAAGCGTTTAGGTTAAAATGTTCACATAAATATTGTTAGTATGTGTCAAACATAATGTAAAATATATTATGTATAACTAACGGCTATTGTATATTTTTGTTCTACATACATGTATGTATATAACGCCTGTTAGTTGTGTTTACACTGAGACGTTATGCCATTATAATTCCAGCACAAAAATATTTACACAATTCCCTAACATTTGATTGGCCCGTAGCAAGTCTCTGTCCAAAATTTATATCCCAGTAAACTCCCTCGCCGAACTACTTTCCGTAACCGTGAGGCGCAGTTAAAATAATTATTAAGAAAACGGAAAATAAACACATTTTCTTGATGAATTTATTTCAAATGCTGGAATTATAAGGAATGAATAGCCTTTTTGTGGAATTTATCGGGGATATAAACTTGGAAAAGTCGCGGGAATACTGGACGAGGCCTTTTGACCAAATTTCACGAAATAAAAAGAAGGCTCATTCTAAAATATTGTTTTTGCATTGTTTATACGGCCGTAAAATTTGGGCAGGTTTCGTGAAAGAGACTACTCGATGGCCCGATCTTGGCATGTCAATTTGTCTGTATTCACCGGACAGTGCAAAAGGATTATATTGAACATTATTTTTAGGTATAACATTATTTTTGAAAGTCTTGTTCTACAAGTATTTGCTCTATACTATAGTATAGAGCAAATACATGTAGAACAAGACTTTCAAAAATAATGTTATACCTAGTAACAGTCATGTATACCGCTATTATACCACCATTTTAGTACATGCTCATACAATAAGTAATTGGGAAGGACTGTATATATGGATATGTTGTTAAAACGTGTAGCCCAGTCCGTTTGCTCTTATTAATAGTAAATTGTATGTCTTGAAACTACTGTAAACTGTCTAAATATAGAAATATACAGTTTGTTCCTAATAGATGGGACCCTAATATTAAAAGATAGTCAGAATGCGAAAACACGAACATTTCGTGTTTTCGCATTCTGACTTTCAAATTTTAAATGCAAAAATAAATCGGGGAACGCCGGCCACCAATCACGCTATGACGAATTGGGCTAAACTATCTGGATTATTTTATTACGGACTACTTTATGCTACTCCGCGCATCAACATCTTGATTTGGTGTGCTTAAACCTTAGGTTTGTTCAAAAGCGCGGCGATATAGCAATCAATGTCACTTGCGGGACTGGGACACCATTCTACATCCCGTAATCGAAGATTGAGAACAGTAAAACCAATTACTTTCCACCAATTGCCTGTCGACACGCTTCGGCATAATCCCATTGTGACGTCACGTGTTGTTGTTGTGGCCATTCATCACGGGAAACTATTGGGTAATGCCCTGAGAAAACCGGTTTTTCATCAACTGAACATTTGGTTTCATACACTACTGCCTGCACTAATTTTACCAATACCTATTATTGTATTCAAACAGCTTGATTGGCTGAGCCTGAGCTGTGATACAGCACAGGCTCAGCAAATCAAACTGTTTGTTTGCGAGCTGGCATTTGCAAATAGATGTTCCGATACGTTGATAATCTTGGCAAGATTGACGCAGGCGAATGTGTAGAGCCAAAAAGCCATTAACAAACATATGTGGCTGTGACTGGAAAAAATGGGTCGCATGGGACTGTGAGCAGTGTAACTCATGATCGAACAGCACACTCATGCAGCATGATAAACGACCTACATGCATAGTACCTGTGAGATGGATGCATGGCCGGTGTTTCATTATAGGAATGAATGGCCTTTTTGTGGAATTTATCGGGGTATAGACTTGGAAAAGTCGCGGGAATACTGGACGAAGCGATTAAAAATTACACTTTTCGAAAAAAAAAAATTGTAATTTTTTAAGGCCTCGTCCAGTATTCCCGCGACTTTTCCAAGTTTATATCCCGATAAATTCCACAAAAAGGCCATTCATTCCTTATAATTCCAGCATTTGAAATAAATTCATCAAGAAAATGTTCCGTTTTCTTAAGAATTATTTTAACTGCACCTCACGGTTACGGAAAGTGGTTCGGCGTGGGAGTTTACTGGGATATAAATTTTGGACATAGACTTGCTACGGGTCAATCAAATGTTAGGGAATTGTGTAAAGAATTTTGTGCTGGAATTATTGACGGCATGTCGAACAGTGCATATCCTGATCTGAGCAGATTGTATTGTTTAACGTGTGTGAACGAACTACGTCTCTTCCTCGTTTTACTGCCGAAATGCTTATGGCCATTAATGCATAATTCCGCATTAAATCCATGAACTAGTTAAATGTTCATACATGTACTTACCTTTTCATCGATAACAAAATAACCCTCCCCAATTTTGTTTGATGAAATTTCATCACATAATGATTTGATTGCGAAAAACGATTGTCCGATGGGAATTTGACACGGGAGCTATGTTGAATCCCCTACTGTTGGAATTCCATAAAATAGAAAGGGGAGGGTGACTTTTTGTTATTGATGAAAAACTACCTACATTTAAAGATTTCTTTAGATTGAATGTGTGTTAACTGTCTTAACCTGGAACATACACAGATGGAAGACTCGGACCTTTGCCACAAAGATGCCCATAGAAAAATAAATTTCCATTACCCCACCCACATGTTGTTGTAATGTACGCTACGTTTCTAAAGAAACGTAGCGTACAGTGCGACAACAGATGGGTGGGGTAATGGATGTTTTCAATGGACATTGTTTATCTTATGTGAGTCTTCCCTCTGTGGAAACCTATTGCCTTTAATAGAGCGTCTGTTTACTTTTCCGCGGACAAAACGCTTGTAAAACGTACGTGTAGCACTGTGTCTGAAATGTGTTAAGAAACAACGCCATTTGGAGCACTTGCCGTTGGCCCGCATTACGTATTGACGAGTTCCCTTCAGAGTAGGATCTGGTAAATTGGGTTAAAATTATGTTGCCGACATAATTACACTTAAAGCAACGATAATGTACCATCCCTTGCCGTAAATTGGAATTGATTGCAGTAACTTTATTTCGACAGAGCATGCGTGTGTTTCAAGAAGCCATTCGTGATGACGATATCTCTCAGAAAGTACAAGTCGTTCTCCTACACAACCGCCTGCGTTAAACTTGACATTATGTCAAAATGTCTCAACATCTATTGAGAATCTCGCTGAAATCACATTGCAGTTCTCGTATTAAGGCATACACCACCGTCTGCGTTAAACTTACCATTATGTCAACGTTTCTGAACATCTATTGGCAATCTCGACCCGCAATCAAGCAGTTAGATTGACTGAGCCTGAGCTGTACCACAGCTCAGGCTCAGACAATCAACATGCTTGATTTAAAGCACAATATTCAAGAATTTTTACTTTGCGACTTAAACACGAGAACGCAAGATTGCGAGACGAGATCTCCAGAATGCGAGAACGCATGCGCAAGGCGAAATCGCAAGAACGCGAGGCGAGAATTCGGTTTCTGCACTGTTCGTTATTCCAAACAGTATGGATCGCTATCAGGCTACAGGAGTGTGATATTTGATCAGGAGCTACAGTAGTCACAAGTGTATGCATGCTATTTTTTAATTATTTATACCAACTGAATGCGTCACCTGAAAAATAAAATATTTTCGACAGAATATAAAGTAGGATCATTACACATCAAACAATAAATACAACGAATAAATAAAAATGTCCTTTAACATTTTAAGGAAACGCGGTTATCGCCCCTTATATCAGTTTGGAAATTTACATCTGATATAAAATGTATTATAATGCCAATCAGTATGTTGGGAAATGGTGAATGAATGTTTATTTCGTCAAAAAATGTCTCAGATCATGTATCTGTTATATACAGTGGAACCTCTCTAAACCGGACACCATTAAAACACATGTGATCTTATTTTTGATGAGTTTCTTGGTCATTTATCTTAGTTGTTAACGTATATTCATGATCGCATAGCGCACAATTATCGCTCAGAATGTTCGAATGCCTGATTTACAGTGAAACCTCTCTAAACCGGACACCCTGGGGACCTCCCAGGGTGTCCGGTTTAGAGAGGTTTCACTGTATAACAGTTGTACCTACTGATTCGGCATGTACGTCTAAAAGTGGCTGTGACTGGAGAAATGCCTCTTATATTATAGGATTTGTGGCGAGTGTAGTTATTAATAAAATAACACGCTCCTGTAGCCGGATAATGCTCTCTATTGCGTGTTAGAAACATGAAAGGACGGATGTTTCATCGATGGAATAGCGAACTGTGCAGATCAGACTATGCGGATGCGGATCTACACTGGTCGCAAAACCCATAAGCCCTATGTATCCAGTCACATCCACAAATACATTTGACAGTTGCCAATTTATTTGCCAATGCTAAAATATGTGTCATCTCCTAATTAGGACATAGTGTCTCTTAATTAGTACTTACTATGTCCTAATTATGATTTAGCGTATCTCCTAATTAGGACTTAGTAACTCCTAATTAGGACTTAGTAATTCCTAATTAGGACGTACTATCTCCTAATTTGAACTTACTGTCTGTGCCAATGCTAAAAAATGTTTGATCTCCTAATTAGGAGATACTAACTCCTAATTATGAGATATTAATTCCTAATTAGGAGACACTAAATCTTAATTAGGAGACATTAAGTCCGAATTAGGAGATACTAACTCCTAATTAGAGGATATTATCTCCTAGTTAGGAGATAAATATATTCTAGCATTGGCACCTGGACGCTTCCATAGTGTACAGTGGGGTCAGCGTGTAAGTGCACACACGAACGAACACGACAGGTTGGTTCCAACCTGTCGTGTTCGTTCGTGTGTGCACTTACACGCTGACCCCACTGTATATGTGGCTGTGACTGGAGGAAATGGGGCTTATGCATTGTGCGAGCAGTGTAGCCCCAGATCAGACTGCGCATCAGGGCCTAAATGCAAAACAGCTAATCGATGACATATAATTGAGACATGCCATGTGACTTTCTACCTAAGAACATGTGCGATGTTTCATGAAAATATTTACACAATTTACGATAGTCGCCGTAAATGGCGTCGACAATTGATGAAATGTTCATAGCAAATGCGGAATTGCTAAATGAAATTGTGTCATCTTTCGACGTCATTTACAGTGAATATATTTCATGACGAACATGTCCTTATGTACAAACTCACATTGCGTGAGACATAAGTATGTGCTCAAATGACTTTATTCTCCTAATGGATTGAATGGAGTCGATACAACAGCCTACTGTCTGTTTCACGAAAGCTGCCCAAATGTTACGGCTATAAAAATAATTCAAAAACAATTTTATTTTTTAAATATTAAAATAAAGGAAAATTTAAGAATGAGCCTTCTCTTTATTTCCTGAAATTTTACAGAGTGAAGATGTCTATGGGGATTTAACATGGGGGAAATGTTTAGAATTTCAGAAATACTGGACCGATTTTTAAAATTTAACTTTTGTTTTCTTAGTTAGATCATTTCCAAGCTATCTAGATAGGTTTCGGAGTCAATTTCCAAATTATTTCGTTTTTTTTACTCCTCCCACAACTCCTCTACCTCTTTTTCCCCCTTGTTAAATTCCCATATTAATATTATCGAAAAAATATTGTTTTTGAATTGTTCATATGGCCGTAAAATTTGGGCAGCTTTCGTGAAACAGACAGGAAGGAATGTATTCTCCTAATGGGTTGAGTGGAGTCGATACGACAGCCTAGAGTCTCTGGGGACACCCTAAATTAAAGTCCTCCTAAATGATTTCGATTTTTACATTAGAATGTCAGATAACAGCCACACTATACAGGTCACTAACACATCGATAATCTTACACCAGTGATGGTTTAATATGGTATTTATTAAACGACCTTACTGATTTAATAAATATTATATCAAGCCAACACAAATATTGGATTTTATCCCCGTGAAACAAGGTGCCGTGAAACATTTTTGATATCCTGTCAATACGACCTAATCACCTAATCACTGCGTATGAATATGTGCGGTGGCTGTGGTTATTTGTTTGCCTTTTAAAGTCATTTGTAGGTGTTGACGTTGACGGGATAAATATAATAGTAGGTTAGTGCCGTGAATGGGAAAACATATCTGGCGCGGCACGGAAACGGGATGTGCTCGGCAGAGCCTCGCCCATCCCGTTTCCTAAGCCTTGCCAGATATGTTTTCCCATTCACGGCACTAACCTACCATTCTCTATTTATTTATTGCATAAGTACTGCCTTACACACTGATGATGTGATCACTGAACATAATTGGTGCAGATGTCTGATTTCCATAGTTATCACACTATTGTATTATGCCTTTTCAAATACTGTAACCCTTTCAACCCTAAGGAACTGGAATGGACTGTGATATGCTAATGTCCCGACCAATCCAATGGTCACAAAATGATTTTCAGATTCGTCCATTTATGAAAAGGGGGTATTTTTGTTCTCAAAAATATTAAAATTACTTTCAAAAAGTGCAGATCCTGATGAGACGGCTCGTTACGAGCCGGCTCATCTGGATCTGCACTTTTTGCATAAACCGATATAGCGGGATTTCGTGTTCCGCTGTATTCTTTCTTTATAACATGTACTGTGGGAACTAACGCACTTGTATAGAGCCTGTTTGTGTAACCTACGGTTTTTGTAACCACTACAACCGGAGGGGTTACAAAAAAACGTTGACGTCATGAAAAGTCTAATTGCATTTCCTGTCACTCCGCTATAGTCTAGAAACAGTTGGAAACATACAGTTAAATCTCCCACTCGGCGACGACCAGAAGGCTTGAGTAACGAACTTGAAACGTTTGGTCAGGCCCACACACATTTAGTTTCAAGAATGGCAATTTTTTGTCTTTTACGAAACAAAAGAATTAACACGAAAACGGTTGTTTTCGCGTTGGGATTTTCGATTTTGTAATTTTGGTCGAAATTGATCTTTTTCGCATTATGTTTTTTTTTGGGGATTTCGACTTCGCCTTAGGACATTTACCGGTTTCTCCTCTGAAAACTCGAAAGGTCCCAACGTGAAAAAGTGATATTCGTTTCTTTTTGTGTGTGTATTCGGTGAAATTTCGTAGTTACATGTACTTGAAAAAGGCTGAACGTTCGCGTTTCAGCGTGTTAAGTCTTACAATGCCGAATTTTATTTTATCGTCTGCTATTTTGTATTTATTATGCCCCCTATGCGATAGCAAGGGGGCATAATAAATACAAAATAGCAGGGGATAAAATAAAATTCGGCATTGCGATAGCAAGGGGGCATAATGCGTTGCTTTTGAGGTTCCGTACGTCCGTATGTCAGTCCATACGTCCGTCATTGCGTCCGTCAGTCCGTCCTTACGTCCTTCCGTGTACATCTACGCCGAAAAGTCGAACAGTTTGTAAAAGTTTCTCCATCATGTGATATCTTCAATATTACTTGAAGGATTGCTTTAATATTTAGACAATTCACCTGAACATGCGTACTGCACCCGCACCACCAATGACATGACATTGACCTTTGTGACCTTCGAAATGGTGCTGCAACACTTATCCATTTTCTTACGTCGAAAAGTTTGTAAGTCTTTCTGCATCTTGCAATATCTTCAATATAAATCTTGAAGGATTGCTTTACTATTTGGATAGTTCTTTCACCTGAACATGTGTGACACAATCGCACCACCAATGACATGACCTTGACCGTTGTGACCTTCAAAATGGTGCTGAGACACTTAGCCATTTCTTATGTCAAAAAATTTGTAAGACTTTCTCAAATGACTTCGAAATTTGTGTAAATTTAAAGTTTTTTGTGTTTATACACAATCTCTAGTTAGAGCCATACGTAGCCCAGCAGGGGACGTATAGATTTAACCATTTCACAATTCGTTCCCACGAAATAACAATTCGTTCCCACGGGAACGAATGGTTAATTCATGGGAACGGATTGTTAAATTGAGGGAACGAATTGTCATTTAGTGGGAACGAATTGTTAATTCGAGGGAACGATTTGTTATATCATGGGAACGAATTGTAAATTCGTGGGAACGAATTGTTAAATTGAGGGAACGAATTGTTATTTCGTGCGAATGAATTAATAAAAAGAATCCATATCCCCTGCCGTATAGTCCAGTATGCAATGGGGGGAATATCCATACTTTATAAACATACTGTCTAGTTTTCAACTGTGCTTAACCATGTTTTAAATACAATTGTCAACAGTGGTATTACAACGTCTGTGCCCCCACGAAATGCGGTAACTGTGTTTATGAATGATGTCGGATATTGGTTACTAATTCCAGCACAAAAATATTTACATAATTCCCTAACATTTGATTGGTCCGTAGCAAGTCTCTGTCCAAAATTTATATCCCAGTAAACTCCAATGCCGAACTACTTTCCGTAACCGTGAGGCGCAGTTAAAATAATTCTTAAGAAAACGGAAAATAAACACATTTTCTTGATGAATTTATTTCAAATGCTGGAATTATAAGGAATGAATGGCCTTTTTGTGGAATTTATCGGGGATATAAACTTGGAAAAGTCGCGGGAATACTGGACGAGGCATTCCGGCCTTCGTCCAGTATTCCCGCGACTTTTCCAAGTTCATACCCCGATAAATTCCACAAAAAGGCCATTCATTCCTATAATATTGAGTTCCGGAGCAGATCGAACGAGGGCATACATGCACATCTGTCACGCTTCCTGTCGCTGTATTTCGGTACACAACCGTTTGCGTTAATTTTGCCCAACTTTTCTGTACATCTATTGGTACCGTAATATCAACTAGCAATAAAGCAGTTAGATTGGCTGTGCCTGAGCTGTTGCAAGCTCAGGCTCAGTCAATGAAACTGCTTGCTTTCAATAACAATATTCAAATATTTTGTAACACATAAGTTGAACATCAACTTGTAATCAAGCAGTTTCATTGGCTGTGCCAGAGCTGTAGCCTGCGTTAATCTTGCCAAGATGACAACATTTCTGAACATCTATTGGTAATATCAACTTGTAATCAAGCAGTTTGATTGGCTGTGCCAGAGCTATAACCTGCGTTAATCTTGCCAAGATGACAACGTGTCTGTACATCTATTGGCAATATCAACTTGCAATCAAGCAGTTTGATTGGCTGTACCAGAGCTGTAGCCTACGTTAATCTTGCCAAGATGACAACGTTTCTGTACATCTATTGGTAATATCAACTTGTAATCAAGCAGTTTGATTGGCTGTGCCAGAGCTATAGCCTGCGTTAACATTGCCAAGATGACAACGTGTCTGTACATCTATTGGTAATATCAACTTGCAATCAAGCAGTTTGATTGGCTGTGCCAGAGCTATAGCCTGCGTTAATCTTGCCAAGATGACAACGTTTCTGAACATCTATTGGCAATATCAACTTGCAATCAAGCAGTTTGATTCACTGTGCCTGAGCTGTTGCACAGCTCAGGCTCAGTCAATCAAACTGCTTGCTTTCAATAACAATATTCTAGTATTTTGTAACAAAGAACTTGACAAATATTAGCAAAATTAGTGCAGGTGGTGGTGTATCAGGCAACAAAATTGGATTTACATTTATTGAACATAGGCTGCATATGCAGCCTATGTTCAATAAATGTAAATCCATCAAATGGCCGACAGTTAAATTGTGTCGATGGCTGCTTATTTTTTAATTTCTATTTGTTCTCAACAGACACATCTTTAATGAGATATTAATATTTTGGTGACCATCTTGGATGCCATCTGGAATTGTAACTTCGTTCCTCAGATGATGCAATGGTATCACGCGGATCGGTCATCTAGAGACCAAGACGAACATGTTGGTATATAATAAAACATGTGCCTATTTACTGTCACCCCCTCCTTAAATAGGCAATTTGTCTGATGAGAATTGCAGTACTACAGTGAACAGTTGTTGAAGGGCCCCAAACGAAACAAACACGAAGCGAAAATGATCACCTTGTACAACGATATGCATAAACACGAATATCGTTTTTTTTTTGTTGTACGCAAAATAACACTATGTTTGTTTGACTCCCAACTATTTAAACGCCAGGCGTTTTTCAAACGCATATCGTGTCGTTTACACATCATGTTCACATCGGTTTAGTTTTTATAATTAGAAAACGATGTTTAGTTCTTTTAAACACGATGCGATGAAAACGATGTGTAAACAATAGGCAATCATACTGCACAATTTGTAAAACATCGTATGCTGGAGATATATAAGAGATTCGGCAAGGTCCGTTTTAACCGATGACGGCCATTGTTAGTTAACCGTCGCTCTCGTTATCATATGGCTGTCTGCATTACCATGCCTGTATACGGGGACACGTATGCGGTTTTGAATAAAAAAATGGGGCTTATGTGTTTAGCGACTAGTGTAGATCATGTGCATCCACACAATCTGATTAGGATGTACACTGTTCGCCATACCATCAATGAAACGCCCGTTGTGCTTTTCACAAGCAATATAGATAGTTATCAGGCTACCGTACTGCGCTATTTGATCAGAAGCTACACTGGTCATAAATCCGATAAGCCTCATTTCTCCACTCAAAGACACATATATCCATGGTTACGCCAGTTTCACCATGCGCCTGCAAACTGTCAATATATTCAGTACTGTGGAAATATTGGAAGTTCTTCATCGCGCCATATAAGAGTATTAACCCTCACAACGCCGAGTTAAATGGTGTCGTCTGCTGTTTATTTCCTATTTTCCATTTTCTATGGATGAAAACTGGTTTCACAGCTCATGAGAATCGTCTCCATGGAGACGATTCTCATGAGCTGTTAAACCATGTTTTTAGTTAAGAAATGCGATGAAAGTGAGAGAAAAAACAACAGCAGACGATTGTTTTTGTTTCCCGCCATTTAGGTGTGTTACGGTGACTGGATATTTTGATATTCCTGGCAATGGACTACTACTGATCGGAATCAATGTGAACGTAAGTTACGAATTAATCAGTGGTTTCGTAGCAACGTTGATAGATTGCTCGCATGAAGTGTGTGTCTGTAGTTTCTATATAAACTACGCTCGCTCTGTTTATGTCTGTCTGTCTGTCTCGCTCTCCACAACTAGCGTTGCAATGTTAGACTACACGAAATGGTTTTACTATATAATTTAACCGAATGCCATCCAAAATGGCCATTCTCTCCTACTTTCACTATTCGTATGTATGCTTTGGGACCTGTACATAACTTGCAGTCAGTCTGTACTGGTTCTGCATGAACTAAACAATAGGTCCACATACTCCTCACATACAGTTAAATCCAACCTCGTCATATCCCCCAATATTGTTTACATTTTTTGGCCATGGAAACTATGTTTACATCACGTGACCAACAGGTTCAGTGTTTTCTTTTAAATTATACAAATATGCTTAAAACTGGTGTTACAAAAAGCACCCCAAACTGTTCCTCAAGTGAAACTGGGTAGTAATGGATCACAATTTGCAAGCAAACTGTGTCTGTGACCTCAAAACGGCCGCACTACTTTTTTTTTGTACCAGACTACTTCTGCCCCCTGGGCGTACACATGTGTACACATACTCAATGTTTCATGTTCATGTTGCTTGCTTTGTTGTGTTGTTTGTTGTCATTGTTAAGCAATAAACAACATTGTGCGCATAAATGACGTCGAAACATGACGCACAATACTGAGCACAGAATGTATTTGCAATTAATGAAATCATTTACGGAATATAATTGATGCTCCAAATCACACTCGGCGATGTGGTAAGGGAGGTAATTTTGGAGCCAGGGGGCCGTTTCACTAAACTTCGTACGACTAAAACGTTCGTAAGTGCAAACTTATGATATTCTGTAAATTTCAAATTAGCAATGTTTGCTTGTAAACAATGATTGGATTTATATGTATTGAACACAGGCTGCATGTGCAGCCTATGTTCAATAAATGTGAATCCATCAATTGGAATTTCTAGACGATCATAAATTTACAGTAGCGTTAGAGTTTGCCAGCAAACCAGTGGACCGTTTCACTAAACTTCGTACGACTAAAATGTTCGTACATGTAAGTGCAAAATTATAGTAGTCTGTAAATTCCATATTAACAAAGTTTTCTTGCAAACAATTATTGGATTTACATTTATTGAGCATAGGCTGCATATGCAGCCTATGCTCAATAAATGTAAATACATCAATTGAAATTTCCAGACGATCCTAAATTTGCACTTACGAACATTTTAGTCGTACGAAGCTTAGTGAAACGGGCCCCAGTGTGTGTGGTTTTTGTGCGTTTCCCCATTGTATCTTCACTGCGCATGATCAGTAATACAAAAACGGTGAAACGTTAAATATTCGAAAAAAAGATACTGACAAACAATGCAGATACTTATGGGACGGTTTGTTACAAGCCGGATCATTTGGATCAACATAATTTGCTAATTAAATGTTTGCTCGTTGGACTATATATGGTTGAAAGGGCTAAGTGAACAGGCCGTTAGTTTTGCACCAAAAACTGTTCAAAATGTAATAATCTACCGATCTGGTGAAGCCCATGCTGACAGATAAATGACGAGTCTATCCAAAAACTGTTAAAACTGTAACAATTAAATCGTGAATCCTAGAATCCTCCTACTGTCTGTTTCAGAAACCTGCCCAATGAGCACACTTTTTATTTCGTGAAATCTGGTCCAATCTTGATTTTATTGCGAAAAAAAATGTCCCCATGTTAAATCTTAAATATGGGGAAATTTTTCTAATTTCAGAAATACTGGACCGATTTTCAAACTGTAACTTGTGTTCTATTAGTTCGATCATTTCCAAGCTATCTAGCTAGGTTTCAGAATGAATTTCCAAAATTGTTCGTTTTTCGACTCCTCCAGGTTCTCCACCTCTTTTTCCCCATGTTAAATTCCCATAGAGAATTAATTTTTCGAAAAAAAATCAATATTTGACCAAATTTCATGAAATAAAAAGAAGGCTCATTCTTAAATGTTGACACAATTTAATATTATCGAAAGAAAAAAATATTGTTTTTGCATTTTTGCTATAGCCGTACAATTTGGGCAGGTTTCGTGAAACAGACAGTAGAATCCACCATTCTACTGTCTGTTTCACGAAAGCTGCCCAAATTTTACGGCTATATAAACAATTCAAAAACAAGATTTCTTTTGATAATATTAAATTAAAGGAAAAATTAAGAATGAGCCTTCTTTTTATTTCGTGAAATTTGGTCAAATATTGATTTTATTGCGAAAAAACAATTTCCCCATGTTAAATCCCCATAGACATCTTCACGGAGTGAAGATGTCTGTCTATGGGGATTTAACATGGGGAAATTTTTTTGAATTTTAGAAATACTGGATCGATTTTTAAAATTTAACTTTTGTTTTCTTAGTTAGATCATATCCAAGCTATCTAGTCAGGTTTCGGAGTCAATTTCCAATTTTTTTCTTTTTTTGACTGCTCCCACACTTCCTTACCACTTTTTCCCCCATGTTAAATTCCCATAGACAAAAGACCGAATTTCACGAAATAAAAAGAAGGGTCATTCTTAAATTTTCCTTTAATTTAATATTATCGAAAATAATATTGTTTTTGAATTGTCTATATGGCTTTAAAATTTGGGCAGCTTTCGTGAAACAGACAGTATTGAAGCCCCTGTGTAAATGACTGATGTGACAGATAAATGATGAGTCTATCATCTGACCGTCTGGCTCCCAAACTAAGCAAAGTTGCAGAATCCTGTCAATTGGTCTGCTATCTTTGTCCGGCTCTGTGATTACCTACCATGTCGCGTCTCGCCGATATTGATTTCGAAAAACTGCATTATTGACCGCCAATGTCAACTTTCAGATTTCGTTATATAAAATATTCCTGATTTTCGAAATCATTATCGGCGGAAAACGGTTACTGCATCATATAAGGTAGTTAATTCCAGCGCTGTGCAAATATGAGACATGTCATGTGATTTTGTGCATAAGAAGATGTGCGATTTTCATTACAAATATTTTCATAAACAGTGATATTGTTTATAAATGTCGTCGAAAGTTTCACATTTTCATAGCAAGTGCAGAATTCTGAACATTTTGACTCATTTATGGAACATATTGTAAATTTTGAAATCCTTTTCATGAAAAATCGCACATTTTCTTAGGTACAAAATCACATGACTTGTCCCATATTGTGTATGTGATGTATATTCGATAGGAATGACGACTGTTTATTTGATTACCGTCTACTATGGATAATATTAAAAGCAAGCAAACTAGCGGAACTACTTGTATGTGATAACGCGCCGGAAGTTGGTTTACCGCCGTTGCATACACCAGGGGACCGTTTCACTAAACTTCTTTCGACTAAAATGTTCATAAGCGCAAATTTAGGATCGCCTGGAAATTTAAATTGATGGATTTACAGTTATTGAGCATAGGCTGCATGCAACCTATGCTCAATAAATGTAATCATAAGTTTGTACCTACGAACATTTTAGTCGTACAAAGTTTAGTGAAATGGCCCACAGTAGCCTACTGTCTGTTTCACGAAAGCTGCCCAAATTTTACGCCCATATAAACAATCCGAAAACAATATTGTTTTCGATAATATTAAATGTTATCACAATTTAAGAATGAGCCTTCTTTTTATTTCGTGAAATTTGGTCAATATTTATTTTATTGCGAAAAAGATTTTCCACATGTTAAATCCCCATATGGGGATTTGACATGGGGAAATATTTTTGAATTTCAGAAATACTGGACCGATTTTTAAAATTTAACTTTTGTTTTCTTAGTTAGATCATATCAAAGCTATCTAGTCAGGTTTCGGAGTCAATTTCCAATTTTTTTCGTTTTTTGACTCCTCCCACACTTCCTTACCTATTTTTCCCCCATGTTAAATTCCCATAGAGAACTCAATTTTTCGTAATAAAATCAATATTTGACCAAATTTCACGAAATAAAAAGAAGGCTCATTCTTAAATTTTCCTTTAATTTAATACTATCGAATAATATAATATTGTTTTTTAATTGTTTATATGGCTGTAAAATTTGGGCAGCTTTCGTGAAACAGACAGTAGAATACGGTGATCGCGATGGCTTAAATTAACGGTAGTGGTTTCTCCCTATAGGAATCACGATTTGCCTGGTTTGGCCATCAGGTACGTTTTTGGCTCTTTTGTTACCTGGGAGTAGAATTGGGTTATTCCCCATCACTTGGGAGGGGGGGGGGGGGCAAGTTATTCTGATGTGGCGTGGACCTGGCACAGAAACATTGAAAATATAATACACAACAATACGCACGAGCATAAATAAAAAAATAGCGGTACAGTTTTGTTGAATTTTGATACATGTTGTTCTACACAACATCTGAAACCTTCAGCATTTTACTATATAAAGGTCTAGATTTAAACATTGTTGCTCTTGCTTTTCTCTTGTAGTAGTCTATTCTTTTATTTATTTTTACAAACTCTTTTGTAAATGTTGATGTATCTGTTGTATCCAACCGAAAAACTGAGAACGAAGCGGATTGTCATTTTGTCGGTGGCCACATTTCGTAATTGGGCAAAATGATGTGTTATAATACGTAATGGTTGGTGGTAATTTTCCCAGCGGCAACCTCCACATACAGTGCGTGATCTATCGGCGATCGCCGGGCGTTAATTCCACATCTGCCCAACGGGTGATGTATCGGGTATCATCGGGCCCTAATTATATATGTTTGTGTAGTCGATGATGTATCGTCCACTATCAGAGCCCTAATTTATTGCACCGCCCATCTATACGAGGCAAATACTCGGACGTGTCTCGAATATAACCGTACAGGTGACAGTGGGGTCAGCGTGTAAGTGCACACACGAACGAACACGACAGGTTGGAACCAACCTGTCGTGTTCGTTCGTGTGTGCACTTACACGCTGACCCCACTGTATATGTGGCTGTGACTGGAGAAATATGGGGCTTATGCATTGTGCGAGCAGTGTAGCCCCAGATCAGACTGCGCATCAGGGTCTAAACACAGGTCAATAACCCGTGGTAGGGATGGTGAAATGTGTACAATTCATCTACTTATATTTAGAAACAAGTAAAAAGTGTTAAAAATACCCCTAGCTCTCAACACTGCCATTTATAGAACATTTATTTTATAAATGGCATTTAGTGCGTATTTTAGATTTCAGAGCGAGGAGTATTTTTTTCTGATTGTTTGCTTCGTTGTAAAGATAAATAGGCGAATTGTACACATCTTGCCATCTCTACTACGGGATACGAGCTACACCTATCACAAATCCCATAAGCCACATTCTCCAGTCTCCGAAATCCCGCTATATCGGTTTATGCAAACAGTGCAGATCCAGATGAGCCGGCTCGTAACGAGCCGTCTCATCAGGATCTGCACTGTTTGAAAGTAATTTTCATATTTTTGAGAACAACAAATACCCCCTTTTTATAAATTGAATAGTCTGAAAATCATTTTGCGATGATTGGATTGGTTGCAAAATTAATATATCGCAGCCCATTCAGTTACTTAGGGGTGAAAGGGTTAACCACAATTCAATGGACTAATATATTTGGGCTTTTTCTACAAACACTGGTTGCAGACACGTACCTGTCTAGTTTTACTAAAATTCGTACGACTAAAATGTTCGTAAGTGCAAAGTGATGATAGTCTGTAAATATCACATTAACAATGTTTTCTTGCAAATAATTATTGAATTTACATTTATTGAGCATAGGCTGCTGCAGCCTATTTTCAATAAATGTAAATCTATCAATTGAAGTTTCCAGACGATCCTAAGCTTGCATTTACGAACAGTTTAGTCGTACGAAGTTTAGTGACACGGCCCCCTGCGCGTTTCCCCAGACAGGATAATAATACGTGATGCTAGACACCGACTAGCAGTGCCCGTGATTGATGTCTACTTTGTGAGACAATAATAAAAGAGAGTGCTATCCCGACGCTTTATGCCGTTTTATAAGCAAGGCGGGGACAATAGACTTTGTAGTGTTTCCCGGTCTTGCCCTACGGCAATCCTCAGGCGGCTCATCTTATCACAAAATCTTTACATTTCCACACTATAATAATTGTATACATGCCATGATTTTGTACCTGAGAAATAATGCGATTTTCATGAAAAGTATTGACACAAACTCTGATATTTTCTGTAAATAACGTCGAAAGCTGGCGAAATACTCAGAGCAAATGCGGAATAGCATTCCGCATTTGCTCTGAGAAATACATGAACTCAAAAGTTGACGAAATTCTCAGAGCAAATGCGGAATAGCATTCCGCATTTGCTCTGAGAATTTCATCAACTTTTGATTTCATGTACGAAAATACGACAGTTTTTGTTATGCAGGTCCCTGGCTGAGCAAATGGACATTACGAAGGTTGACATCAGCGTAGTGGCACATTCCTTAATAATTGTAGTACATACGTGTATACATTGAATTGAGCAGGGCCGGTTGCTCAAAGCTTCTGTTAGCTTAACAGACTGTTAAATCCTTAGCATTGCTAAGGATTTAACAGTCTGTTAAGCTAACAGAAGCTTTGAGCAACCGGGCCCAGGTAAAAACGGAACTGTAATACACGATACAAGGGATATAGTTGGAGTCGTGAACCTTATTATCATGCTATCATAATAAGATTGTGTGCATGTAAGATGGTGTGATACGTACCCGGATCTACACTTGTTGTTGCAATATTAATGTAATATGTGCCTGCTATGCTATTAAACATAATATCACCATGAACATGCTAGTAACGTGCTATATTCAAACACGATATTGAACTTTCATGATGTGTTTCATGGTTTGTCTCGTATGCTTTTCTTAGAGTATATACACTATATAGACTGTATACGACACTGGAAGTACACCTTAATAAATTCAGTATGTAGAACATGCATTATTTATTTATTTAGATCAGGAATTATTATGGATGCAACATGTCGGCTGGCTGTTATCATGTGGTGAACTTTATTGTATGACTATGTGGATGCATAACAAGTTGCAGTTGCAATAAATTATAAACCATACCATACACCACTGCCTTCATGAAAAATCACAGAAACATATTTTCCGTAAATGACGTAGCATGTTGGCGAAATGTTAAGGACAAATGAGGAATTGTTCTACTCAAATCATTTCGCCAACTTTCGATTTCGATTACAGAAACAATCATATTGTATGTAGTAAATATCGTATTGTATGTAGTAAATATCATATTTGTATGTAGTAAATATCATATTGTATGTAAATAATATGTATGTAGAAAATATCATATTGTATGTAGTAAATATCATATTGTATGTAGTAAATATCATATTGTATGTAGTAAATATCGTAAATTCTGTAAAACAAATTCTTAAGATTCGCACATCTTCTTAGTTGTAAAATCATATGGTTTGTCTCGTATGCTTTTCTTAGACTATATACACTATATAGACTGTATACGACACTGGAAGTACACAGGGATTCCGCTGGCGATCGCCACTTTCGCAATTTTTTTTTTTTTTCGCAAATTATAATTTTTTATCGCCAATTTTTTGAAGTGGCGATCTTTTTATTTTCCCCAGCGGAATCCAGGTTCCGCTAGCGATCGCCACTTTTGCAATTGGAGATAAAAAATAAACAATTGGCGATAAAAAAATACAATTTTCGAAAAAAAATCGCCACTTCAAAAAAAAGAAGTGGCGATTTTTTTATTTTCCCCAGCGGAATCCCTGACATGTGTTCCATTGATGGAATGGCGGACGGTGCAGATCCTGATCAGCTTCATTTCGTTATGTTGAATGTTGAACAACAACAGGAGAAACGATGGCTTCCATGGGAAAATGATTTCCCTGTTTTATTAATTTTGGCAACTTACTATTTCAACATCAAAGATTATTTGCTTAAATGTATAAAATATAAAGTTTACACAATTTTGACCTACATACAACAGGTTTGGGTATGCACTTCGGTTGCTCCCATTTTTTGAATGGGTCAAATTGTAGCCGTAGATAACATATCGGAGGCGAACTAGGGCAGAATGTGAGATGATATGGTGATCTCCAGACCGGAAAAGTGGGTTTCATCCGGGTATTCCCTTTCCCCCGCTCCACAAACATTAAAGATCACCATTACGTCACCATCGCACACAGTGCAGATCCTGATGAGACGGCTCGTTACGAGCCGGCTCATCTGAATCTGCACTGTTTGCATTTGTGCCGACGAAAACATGTTATACGTGCTTTCGCGCTTGTTTGTTATCGTTCTTTACACAAGAAATACAGTGCAGATCCTGACTGTGCGGATGCACAGGCTGATCTGGATCTACACTGGTCGCAAATCCCATAAGCCCAAATGACTCCAGTCACAGACACCTTTTGTTTTGTAAATCATTAGTACATTATTTACGTACACAGTACTCAATTCCCATTATCGATAGAATACTGATTTCCTTTTTAAAGGGCATAATCCTGTTTTACAACACAATGCATTGTTGTCATCTGGAGACTGACTACATTTTCCTCATATGAATTGTACACATATGATTTTCTCGCACGCCATCATTATTGATATCGCTGATAAAAATGGAGAGAGAGAAAACAACATTCGTATGTTTATATGTGCCTATTTGTACATCTTGCATATTCCGCAGTCGCATAGGAATGTGAGCATTTTGCTGTCTGAAGTACGGCTAATTAACTGTCTGAATGGCAGGCAATACGCGGACTGCGCGGATGCTGATATGCGGCGATACTGCTCGCATACGTCATAAGGTACATGTTTTCAATCGACAGCCCATGTACGTCCGTTTTCCAGTTTGGTATTTGGTGACAACTTTATATGTGCCCTATCTCTCCCTTAAACTGCTGAATACGATTGAAATTCAGTGGAACCCCTCTAAACTGGACACCAAGAAAACACATGTGATGTTATTTGTTATGACTTTCGTCGTCACTTATCTTGGGTGATAATGTCTGTTTGTAATCGCATAACACACAACTATGTCTCAGAATGAGCAAACGCCTGATTTACAGCGAAACCTCTCTAAGCCGGACACCCATGGTGTCCGGTTTAGAGAGGTTTCACTGTATAGCCTGATAACCTACTACATGTTATGTATATGTATGTATATGTACGAGTACTAAGATATTACATAAGTAAAAATAATACTTTGCTCAAAAGTTAAATTTTGTGGATGGTTGAGGCACGTTTTCATCGCTTTGGGAATCACGCGCAACACATCCTTACTTTAGTCGTACATTCGATTACCATGGTAACACCACATTTGTTCTCAGTACGAGACAGACAGAAACCTTGGAAATTTCGAAGACAAATTAAGATAAGCTAGGGTTGAATTTTGAATCTCATCTCTCAATTTCGTTCTAGCTTCATAAAAGCATAGTTCGCGTCATATTAGATTGATGCAATCAGGACATATCATAAAACAAATTAATGTTTACATTTGGCCGTCGTCTAGGAAACGGGACCATATGCTAGTTGTGACCCGCGTAGACACGGATTTGTTAGTACAGGGGCGCCGGAAACATCATAAAATTGGTCCGGCAAATCTAGTGGGTGCACCAGCTACCCACCCAAAGTGTATGTTGACCGTCTCGCCGAGACGGTTCAACTGAGTGGTAACAACATACATTTCTGTTGAGAAACCAGAAAAAATAGCAGAAAAAAAAATAACATTCGTTAACCGTTATATACAGTGGAACTACTCTAAACCGAACACCAGTAAGACACCTCAGGCTACATGTGACTGTGACTGGAAACATATGGGGCTTATGCATTGTGCGAGCAGTGTAGCCCCCGATCAGCCAGATCCCCAGATCTTATTTTGTTGAGTTATTTGGTCATTTATCTCAGGTGATAATGTCTGTTCGTGATCGCATAGCACACAACTATCGCTCAGAATGATTAAATGCCTGATTTACAGTGAAACCTCTCTAAGCCTGACACCCTGGGTTACCTCCCAGGGTGTCCGGTTTAGAGAGGTTTCACTGTAGTAAAATACTTATAAATGGTGTTTGTTATTATTCAAAGGCACACACGATGTTATATTAATGGATTTGCGATCAGCGTACGCAGTAAGCACACTACGCGGATGTGGATGCTGAGCTAGGGTTACGCTAGTAGCAAACGCCGTAAAAATCCCCTTTCATCCACCGACGACCCCGACTGACAAATCAGATTGTGGCCGGGAAAATGCGGCTGATTGCCTTTGCGTCCAATGCAGACCCAGACCAGACTGCGCATTTGCGCAGTCTGTTCAGGGTCTACACTGATCGCCAATCAGCCAGGCAAAACACCCGGCATACGTCTAGCAAACTCTATACACTTCCATACACGTCAGTCCTCAATATAGACATACGAATGCAATATAGGAATGAATGGCCTTTTTGTGTGTAATTTATCGGGGTATAAACTTGGAAAAGTCGCGGGAATACTGGACAAATTACAATTTTCGAAAAATAAGTGTTTTTTTTTCTGATTTTTTTTTCGAAAATTGTATTTTTTTAAGGCCTCGTCCAGTATTCCACAAAAAGGCCATTCATTCCTTATAATTCCAGCATTTGAAACAAATTCATCAAGAATATGTGTTTATTTTCCGTTTTCTTAAGAATTATTTTATCTGCGCCTCACGGTTACGGAAAGTAGTTCGGCGTGGGAGTTTACTGGGATATACATTTTGGACAGAGACTTGCTACGGGCCAATCAAATGTTAGGGAATTGTGTAAATATTTTTGTGCTGGAATTATTGGCCAAACAGCTCGCGCTACCCTCATGCACAGTAACAGAAAAGAAGAAAAAACGCCAGATCAGTAAAAAAAATAAAAATAAACTTGGCGTGACACATGGCGTCTATCGCCAAATTGCTCTTATAGCTATAGATCAAAGGTTATACTGGCCACAAAAGGCATAAACCCCTTTTCTTCAGACAGTCAAATGTTACGCCCACATATCCCCCATATCAATCATTCTCCACATTCCCGTAGTTTGATCAGGACGTGTAGTATATGCTGTCCAATGAGCGAGGAATCATCCCCGGTTATGACTAACTTAATTGTCTGTGACACTTCGTGACAAAAAGAAGCTTATATATCGTCAAGGTGAGCATTTTTAGTACAGTGGTACCTCTCTAAACCGGACACCCTGGGAGCTCCCCAGGGTGTCCGGTTTAGTGAGGTTCCACTGTTATCAAGCACTCTATGAACAGTTGTCATTTTCAATCATGAACAGACACATAATTAAATAAATTACAATGAAACCCATCTGAACGAATTAAACACAATGGGGTCCACTGAGTGTCCTTTTTAACGAGGTTCCAGTGTAGATATTGCATTCACTGACATACGATGTCTAGTTCAGTAACTCACGCTGTGAGAGAGGGTATGTCGCCCGGTTAGCTCAGTCGGTAAAGCATCCCGCTCGTGATGGGAATATCCCGGGTTTGAGCCCCGGGGCCGAGTGCTTAATTTTATATCCCTGTTACATTTGGCGCCTGACGAATGACCGTGACTGAGATGAAAACAAATTCAATATAGGAATGAATGGCCTTTTTGTGGAATTTATCGGGGTATAAACTTGGAAAAGTCGCGGGAATACTGGACGAAGGCCGGAAGGCCTCGTCCAGTATTCTCGCGACTTTTCCAAGTTTATATCCCCGATAAATTCCACAAAAAGGCCATTCATTCCTTATAATTCCAGCATTTGAAATAAATTCATCAAGAAAATGTGTTTATTTTGACAGACGGCAGCCATTTGTTTACATTGACAGCACTGACAGCGCACCTGTAGAAAGTAGTTTGGCGTGGGAATTTTACTGGGATATAAATTTTGGACTGAGACTTGCTACGGGCCAATCAAATGTTATGGAATTGTGTAAATATTTTTGTGCTGGAATTATTAATTAGAAGAGTAATAAGAGCGTTTACTACATTCCTGTAATAAATGATCAGTTACAGGTACTAGTATGTGATAAGTGTAGTCCTAGATTAGAATCAGGGCCCACACTATGCCATTGGACAGGAACAGTTGTATTGTAACGTTGTTTCTAGCGAAAACTTGAACTGTATCAAGTTTCAATAGTGAACGTTTGTGACCAGTGTAACTTTTGATCCACAAGAGATCTCCAGTAGCCTGATAGTGAGCTAGATGATCAGGAGCTATCCTGATAAAAATGGATTTTGATATGTTAATTGTTGAACCAATACACTCGTCAGAAAATGATTTTCAGAGTAGGCAATTTGTAAAAAGTGGGTGTTTTTATTCTCAAAAAATATGAAAATTGTAAAAAGTACAGATGCTGTAGATCCTGGGGGCCGTTTCACTAAACTTCTTACAACTAAAATGTTCGTAAGTGCAAACTTATGATAGTCTGTAAGTGTCGCATTAACAATGTTTTCGTGTAAACAATTATTGGTTTCACATTTATTGAGCATAGGCTGCATATGCAGCCTATGCTCAATAAATGTAAATCCATCAATTGAAATTTCCAGAAGATCCTAAATTTGCACTTACGAACATTTTAGTCGTACGAAGTTTAGTGAAACGGGCCCCTGATGAGTCATCAACTATATGCAGTCGTTAGTTCTATATGACATAATGCATTTCTCCCTCAAAGTATACTTTGCTAGATGAGTATACTTTGAGTATACTGTGCTAGATAAGTATACTTTGCAATGTTGATGAACTCGTCTACTGGGTAAGATGGTGTACGCTGGTTGAGACGACCACGATATCCCTGGTGAGTATGACTGACCATTCCATCATCTAATACGGCCTCGGTGGTGACCTAAGGCCCCATAAATCCCCCATAAATCCCGGGGGCCGCCAGATCACATCAGGAATCTACGATTAATCACGAAAACCACATAAAGACCGGGCAACACGAAATATGTGAGACGAACTGCAACGTATGTGATTGTATACATACGAAGATGTGCGATTGCTCATGAAAAATGTTAACAAAATTTACGATAAATTCAGTAAATAACATCGAATGTTCACGAAATGTTCAGAGCGAATGCGTAATATGATTCCGCACTTGCTGGGAGAATTTCGTTGATGTCATTTACGAAAAAAAATCACTTTTGTGTGAATTTTTCACGAAAAAATGCACATCTTCGTAGGTTAAAATCATATGGCTTGTCTCATATATGGCTGATTGGAGACATAGGACTAATGGGTTATCAGCTCAGCATGTGCATCCGCACAGTCTGATCAGGTCACCCACTGTTTGCCATTTAGCCGTCATTGAAACACCTGTAATGCTTCTAACTTATAGTTCAGGGGGTCTTTTCACTAAACTTCGTACGACTAAAATGTTCGTAATTACAAACTTATGATAGTCTGTAAATTCAACATTAACGATATTTTCTTGTAAATATTTAGTGGATTTACATTTATTGAGCACATGCTGCATATGCAGCCTATGCTCAATAAATGTAAATGTATCAATTGAAATTTCCAGACGATCCTATATTTGCACTTACGAACATTTAGTCGTACGAAGTTTAATGAAATGGCCTCCTGATCCTTAGTCGGCTTCAGGAGTGCACTAAGATATCAGAAGTTGGAATATCCACAAATGTCATAAGCCCTATTTCTCCAGTCACAGCCAGATATGTGTTTAATTTGGATATCTGTCATTTGGGAACTCCCGGTCCATTCATCGATGCCATTTTTGTTGTACTTCATGGAACGAATTCGCGGCAATGATTAAATGTTTTAGCGGAACGGAACCCGGAATAAATGCCGTGTGGCCTGAATGAAGTGTTTTACATGACATATATCTAATTATACCCCCGCAACGAGTTGTGGGGGTATACTAGAGTCAGGCTGTCCGTCCGTCCGTGCATCCGTGCGTCCGTCCGTCACTAAACTTAACATCAGAGAAATATTGTTATAACTTCTATGTCCTTCATCTAAAATGCTTTATATTTCACACATGCATTCCTGTAAGGCTCTACTACTACCATGCTTTGCCTAATCCACGACTGTCCAACCCCCGCTGAGCCCAAGGTCAAGATCAAATACTTAGTCTCTTTACAAAACTTAACATCAGAGAAATATTGTTATAACTTCTATTTCCTTCATATAAAATGCTTAATATTTCACACATGCATTCCTGTAAGGCTCTACTACCATGATGTGCCAAATCCACGACCGTTCAACCCCAGCTGATCCTAAGGTCAAGGTCAAATACTTAGTCTCTTTACAAAACTTAACATCAAAGAAATATTGTTATAACTTCTATTTCCTTCATCTAAAATGCTTAATATTTCACACATGCATTCCTGTAATGCTCTACTAACATGATGTGCCAAATCCACGACCGTTCAACCCCAGCTGATCCCAAGGTCAATGTCAAATACTTACTAGTCTCTTTACAAAACTTGACATCAGAGAAATATGTTATAGCTTCTATTTCCTTCGTCTAAAATGCTTAATATTTCACTTGTGCATTCCTGTAAGGCTCTACTACCATGCTGTGCCAAATCCACGACGTCAAACCCCCGCTGATCCCAAGGTCAAGGTCAAATACTTGGTATCTTTACAAAACTTAACATCAGAGAAATAAGTTATAACTTCTATTTCCTTCATTGAAAATTCTTATTATTTCACTTGTGCATTCCTCTAAGGTTGTACTATCATACTGTGACATGTATACGACTATCCAACCCCCGCTGATCCCAGGGTGAAGGTCACGCATACTTAGTCTCTTTACAAAACTTAACATCAGAGAAATATGTTATAATTTCTATTTCCTTCATCTAAAATGCTTAATATTTCACACATGCATTCATGTAAGGCTCTACTACCATGCTATGCCAAATCCACGACGTCCAACCCCCGCTGATCCCAAGGTCAAGGTCAAATACTTAGTCTCTTTACAAAACTTGACATCTGAGAAATATGTTATAACTTCTATTTCTTTCATCGAAAAGTCTTAATGTTTCATGCATGCATTCCTCTAAGGCTCTACTATCATGCTGTGACAAATCCCCGCTGATATCGAGGTCAAGGTCACATACTTAGTCTCTTTACAAAACTTAACATCAGAGAAATCGGTTATAGCTTCTATTTCCTTGCTCGGATCTGCTTCACATTTCACACACGCATTGCTCCAATGGACCTCTACCACCCTGTGACAAATGCACGTTCGTGCCGCCCCCGCTAAGCCCAGAGTCAATATCACAAGACCACACACTTAGAAATTATTTTACATATTTAGGGGTTCCTAGGCCCACGCGGGGGGTATTCCGTAAGCCACGCTTACTGACCAATCTAGATAAGACTGTTTATGTTTAACCACACGATATCATCAGATATTCATGCGCGGTGTAGTACGTTAAAGAAAATAATCCAGATGTGTTATGCCATACATGACACTATTTGCTTGCAGAAACCGGTCAATTGATGTACATATCACTTGCATGTCACTTGTTAGTGCAATATTTACATCGTGTTACAGCATATGTTTTGGGACTATTTGTAAGTCGGAACATATTGGTCATGTGAGGTGGTTTCAATTTCAGCCGCTCACATTTTGCGCCACTACCAGGATGGCCACAGAACATCTTAACAATAATTAAACCTATATTTTTAATTAATGAATATCCAGACCAGAATTGGAAAATAGGTCCTACAACATCCATACGAAAAATGAAAGTAGCAGAGAAAAGCGCAATGTGTGATAATTCCAGCACAAAAATATTTACACAATTCCCTAACATTTGATTGGCCCGTAGCAAGTCTCTGTCCAAAATGTATATCCCAGTAAACTCCCATGCCGAACTACTTTCCGTAACCGTGAGGCGCAGTTAAACTAATTCTTAAGAAAACGGAAAATAAACACATTTTCTTGATGAATTTATTTCAAATTCTGGAATTATAAGGAATGAATGGCCTTTTTTTGAATTTATCGGGGATATAAACTTGGAAAAGTCGCGGGAATACTGGACGAGGCCTTCCGGCCTTCGTCCAGTATTCCCGCAACGTTTCCAAGTTTATACCCCGATAAATTCCCACAAAAAGGCCAAACATTCCTAAAAGTAATATGGTAGTTTATATAGGAAAAATCATGGTAGTGGCCCACCATTATGATTAAAAACCACGAAAATGTTAAATTAGACCTTTTTGTTGAATTTAATCGTGGGATATAATTCCTTCCGGCCTTCGTCCAGTATTCCCGCGACTTTTCCAAGTTTATACCCCGATAAATTCCACAAAAAGGCCATTCATTCCTATAGTATTTGGTTAGTTTATATAGAAAAAATCAATGGTAGTGGCCCACCTTTGTGATTACAAACCACGATAATGTTAATTAGTCCTTTTTGTTGAATTTATCGGGGATATAAACTTGGAAAAGTCGCGGGAATACTGGACGAGGCCTTCCGGCCTCCGTCCAGTATTCCCGCGACTTTTCCAAGTTTATACCCCAATAAATTCAACAAAAAGGCCATTCATTCCTATAGTATTTGGTTAGTTTATATAGGAAAAATCAATGGTAGTGGCCCACCTTTATGATTACAAACCACGATAATGTTAATTAGTCACAGAGTGGTCATAAAGCCCGGATTTTTCCTCGCTCCACAAACGTCTTCGTTTGTAAAAGCCCGTTTGAAACAAGCAACGGGACGTAATTATGTATTCGCATTATACGGGCGGACACAGCATTATACGGGCGGACACAGCTTGTCCACACAATAACTAGAGTACTACTTGACGGATCGTAACCAAATTCAGTATATATGTACATGTTTATCATGCCAAGACGAAGAAGCCTACTTATTTCAAAAAGATTCCGATAGCTTGTCACACCTTGGAGTCTATTTTAAATTTTCGCACTCTGAATCCTGATTTACGTAATAACTAAAGTTCTAATTGACGTATCGCAACCAAGTCCGGTACACATGTTAGTAACGGCATGACGAATATGTTGATTTTCAAAAACTTCACGAAAGCTTATCTCCCCTTGGCGGCCATTTTAAATGTTCGCACTCTGTATCCTGGTCAAAAAAGTTTCCGAGGGACCCTATTCATTTTCAAAAGTATCCCATAACGTATTTCTCCTTGGCGGCCATTTTTAATTTTCACATTCTGTATCCTTATCCACACAATTGACTATTTTGTGGATAAAAACCAAATTGGGTGCACATGCTTATCATGGCAAGATGAAGAACACTATTGATTTTCAGTGAGTTATCTCCCATTATTGACTGGTCATGCCTCGACTGGCATATTGTGACCTTCTGCACTCTTGTTATAATTACAAAACCATGTGTTCGTTGGCTTAGTGTCACGTTAAAATCAGCTAAAATATGATCTTGTTAAATTCAACGAAAATTACACCAAAACCACGCACTGAAAGAAACGACAGGCGTTTAAATAGTTGAAATCCGGATATTTAAACGAAAATATCGTGTGGACCTACACACATAAACAGATAATCGTTTTATGTATATCGTTGTACACAACAATCGTTTTCACTGTTTGTTTTCCATTCGTTTTCGTTCGTTTCGTTTGTAAACATTTAACAACTCATCGCTGTATACTTGTATACTTCGCTGTTCACGATTATTATTGTGTAAATAATACCGAATGTGAATGACCTTCCCATTCAGAGGACATTTGCTCACTTGATAACTGTCTTCGCCGTATCGGCGCAGTCAGATTAAGTCCAAGGGAGTTGCGATTTAATAGGGAATTATAGCGATATGATCGTCTTGGAAGTTTCCGTAATTATATCGATATATTTACGCAAGCCTCCAATACGATTATATCGATAGATCGTGATGCATCTGTGGACTGTATATGATAGAAACAGTATACGGATTAAGTCAATGAGTGTCAGTTAAATGGATATGCACGGTTCATGGCCACGTGGTTACAACAACAACAACAATGGCTGAAAGTGTTGAAAGCGCACCCACTCCAAAGTAAGTATTATTTGATAGTTTCCTTAATAGGCAACGGATTTTGATGAAATATGGAGCAGCACACATGTCTTCATGGCCTGCATTTGGTGGTCCCGGGAGTTTGGCACGTACGTATGTCGTTTTTACGAATAATAAATGCCCGTGTCAGTAGCCACGGAAATCGATTCTTCGCAAAAACGACAGAAGTTTGGGCCAAATTACCGAGACCATCATATGCAACTTAACAAGACGCGTTTGATGCGCCATATTTCATCAAAATCAGCTACATAATAAGGACAAAATAAAATATTACGTACTCTCAATCGGCGGGTTTCTGGAAGTGTCAGTACCTGTTGTTGTAACTACTTGATCATACACCTTGATATAGTAGTTTATTAGATTATTTTTCGTTACTATGTTCCACAAATCGTGCTGTTTTGCATAACATTAGAAGCATCGCATTACACAAATTGCATCCCATGTTTATCAGTCTTTTAATGTATACTATTGTATAATAGCAATAATTCCTTGTAAGTTAATAAAATACAATGCAATGTGTGTTTCATTTATGCCATGTTTACTCCATTATGCGAAGAGATCACCCACTTATCTTTGACAACGTCTGAGACACGGGGCGTATATTTAACGCACATGTCATAAATAATAAGGCCCTTTATACCAGCCGCGGACATATTATTGCCGTTGATGTGCCGCTGTCTAGTTCTCACATTCGTTTTCTGTGATAGCACATAATCTTTACTCAGCAAAACATAGGTTTGCGGTTTCCGCAGTCTAACCGGAAACTTAATGCATGGAATAATCATTATCATAGACAGAATTGCCTGGCACTGGCAAATATAAATTGCGAATGTGCTTTCTAATAATTGAGACACGCCATCTGATTTTGTACGTTCGGACATTTGCGTAATTTCATTAAATACGTTTACAAAATTTACAATATTTTTCATAAATAAAGTCAGAAGTTGACAAAAATTTTAGAGTACACGCGGAATATAATTCCGCGTGTACTCTGAAAACTTTGTCAACTTTTGATGCCATCTACGGAAAATATTATAAATTTTGTAATCGTATTTCATGAAATTACGCAGATGTCCGAAGGTACGAAATCACATGGCGTGTCTTAATTATGGTGTTACTTTTGTCACAAATGTCGTAACGTCCGTTTCCCGCATTCGCCGGACCAACCCCGACTCAGAAAGTAGTCTTTAAACGTCTGCGACCATCATACGTGTATCTCATAAATGGGGCTTATGGGTTTTGGAACAAATGTAGATCCAGATCAGCCTGTGCATCCGCACAGTATGATAAGGAGCTGCACTATTCGCCATTCCGTCAATGAAACATCCGTCATGTTTCTAACAATATATATATATCAGTCTACAGGAGGGTGCTATTTTATCTGGAGCTACACAGGTCACACATCCCATAAGCCCCATTTATTCAGTCACAGCCGCATATAGGCGTTGAGTCTGATCAGGGGCATACGCTGTTCGCCATTCCGTCGCAGAAATAACTTCACCATCAGAATAACGTGCAGATTCAGACTGACTATCCGACTATGGAAGAAGACCAGGATCTACATGTGCTACCTCTCTAAACCGGACACCAAGAAAATGTATGTAATCTCATCTTGATGGGTTCTTAGTAACGCATCTCAGATAATAAGTCATGTTCATGATTGCAAAAGACATAAGTATGTTCCAGAATGGTCATATGACTGATTTACAATGGAATAAATCTAAACCGGAAACCCTGTGGACCTCCGAGGGTGTCCGGTTAAAGAGGTTTCACTGTACAGTGGAACCATGCTAAAAGCCGGACGCCAAAGAAAACACATGTGATATTCTTTTTGATGAGTCTCTTGGTCATTTATCCCAGGTGTTAATGTCTGTTAATGATCGCATAGCACACACTTATGACTCGGAATGATCACATGCCCGATTTACAGTGAAACCTCATGGTCCCCATGGTGTCCGGTGCAGAGAGGGTTCACTGTATAACCAAATGCCATGAGGTCCCTTTCCCCGCCGTCACTGTATGTAATAGCGCGAAACCACATCGTTACATTCAGGAGAATTCTGTGATCGATCGAAAGCGTTCTAATATGTTTCCATGACAATCTTTACGTCCGTAATTGACGCACGAGACCGTTAATAGCTTCGCATTTCACACCAGCATAGTTCCTGTCCAGTCTACCCTGTTCCCTGTATCGAAATAAAAGTAAACGTGTCTTTGTAATGTAGTATGGAAATTGGTCATTCTGCACGATGGTGTTCCATGTATTGTAGTTGCCGCTGTACACGATTCGTTTATGTCTTGCCGTGTCGGAATCGTTTAATTAGTGGGTATATACACGGTGTCCGGTTGTTATATACGGCCAATGGAAGGCACGGCAGTCTCGTGCAGACACGGCGATTAGTTTATGAATAAGTCATCCATCGTGCACAGAAGTGACTCTGCTACGTGTGACTAGCAAAGTGAATGTGTACCTAAGAGAATGTGCGATTTTTGCATGAAGATTATTTACAAAATTAGTTTCCTTAACCGTAACCGTAACCGTAACCGTAACCGACGTCGAATGTTGACGACATATTCAGAGGAAACTTACAGAAAATACCTTGGTAACATGCATATTAGACAAGCCATGTGACTTTATAGTTGAGAATAAGTGCGCTTTTTCATAAAAATTATTTACAAAAGTGACGATATTTAATATTTTCCATAACCGACGTCCAATTTTGAGGACATCAGAGCAAATGCACAAACAAGCGTTGGTACATGTATATGAGATATGTCATGTGACATTGTACCGTCATATAAGAAAGTGTGGGGTAGTTCATGAAAATTATTTACAAAATTGACGATATTTTCCGTAGTCGACGTCGAAATGTGACGAAATGTTCAGAGCAAATGCGGAATATTCCGCATTTGCTCTGAACATTTCGTCAACGTTTGATGTCAAATTACAGAAAATAGCACAGCTCCTGTAAATGTGTTCATGATGAATTGCACATCTACTTAGGTACATGGTTTTTGTCATATGCGAGTCGTCACGCCAAAAGGGGGAATTGGTGCGGTCTTTTTGCTAGTGTAGCTCCTGATCATTTAGCACTCTGCTCAGCTATGAAGTCGGATTTTTGTTAAATGCTCCCGGAACGATTCCTCAGAGAGATTATAACGAACATTGACAGTCGTATATTTACAATGCTTCGAATACAGTGGAACCTCTCTAAACCGAACACCCTGTGAGGTCCCCAGGGTGTCCGATTTAGAGATGGTCCACTGTACATCAGGCATATGACCATTCTGATACGTATTTGGATGCTTTACAATCATGAATATACATTATAATCTGAGATAAATGACACAGATAAGATAAGATCACATACGTTATATTGGTGTTCGGTTTAGAGATGTTCCACTGTACTTGAATGTATCAGAGGTTACCGTGGTTATATATACTGTCTTACATGAGTGTTGATTCAATACGATATTCATTTAAGGAGAACAACCAGGGGCTGTTGCGTTTACTGGGGTTACAATACATTTGGTATGTTTGAAGTGCGTGGAGTCCGAAGGACTCCTTGCAAACTTTAAACAGATCAATTGTAGTGTTCATCCCACTAAACGCAACAACCCAGTACGGAACGTCATCACCGTCTTATATGACGGTGACATATTTTATGCAGTACAAACGTCAATATATGTGATCATTGTGTATTTATATCGAGTCCAAATGTATATATATCATATCATTATAATAATATCGTTATATTGAGTCGAAACTTCAATGTATGATATAAGTCGTCTTTGTATCAAGTGACACTGTCGGTATATGATATCATGGTGTCGTTATATAGAGTCAAAAGTTCGATATGTTATATCATGGCGTCTTTATATTGAGTCGAACCTTCGATATATGATATCAGTTGTCTTTATCTTAAGTCAACATTTCATTGTATGATATCGTGATGTCTTTGTATAGGGTCGAAATGTCCATATATCATACCTTTATGTCTCTATATTGAGTCAAACGTTCAATATATCATACCATTATGTCTTTATATTGAGTTAAAAGTTCATTATATCATACCATTATATCTTTATATGGAGTCAAAAGTCCATTATATCATACCATAGTGTATTTTTTGGCACTGACATCGAAGATCGATATTCACCGGATTGAATATCGAGTTGAATTTCGAGTTGAAACCAAAGCTGCGAGGTCGATATTCACCGGAACTAATTTCGAGCTGGTGTGTTTTGAATATCCAGACAGCTCTGAGATCGATATTGGAGCAGATTGGAGACGTGGATTTGAATTTCGAGCTGGGTTGCTTGGAATATCGAGCCAGCTCTGAGATCGATATTGTAGATATGTATTTGAATTTCGAGCTATGGATATTTGAATATCGAGCAAGTTTGCATCGTAACGCATACATCAAGACGATATGATGATGATATGAGAAATGTATACGGTGAAAACGCACCATCGGAATGACAATTTGCGAGCGATATAGTCAGAGAGACAGTGGACGGGAATGCCAGACATGGAAGTCCAAAAGTGACGTTGTCAGATGTTGTGACGCAAAGTAAAAGTCTGGGTTAATGGATCATTGTGCGTGAACTGTCAGGTCGGTTGAACTCAAAGCCGGCACACCACATATTGTGATTAACAATATTTAAATTTCAGGAGACATATATCTAGATGGATCCCGATGATGCTGAACATGGAGCAGAAAACCAGTGAATGTTACCAATCGTGCTAGAGTTTTACGATATTTCTGTACATATTTCTAATCGAGTGCTTACAATGGATGTATCTAGTATTAAATATCGTGGATTGGAGCTGTCATTCGATCCTCCATATTCGCCAAATCCTGCCATTTGTGATTTTTTTTCTTAATCCCGTACACGAAAATCCGCATGCAAGGCAACTCACTCCGACGACGTCAGCATGGCCAGCTGTCATAATGCTATACTACTGCCGGTATGACAGGTGCTATGTTTGAACAAAGGTAAATTGATGGCTTGACTGCTGTCTGAAGTGCATATAGTACCGTTGTGTTTATTTTTAAAAATATAATCTCATCGTGTGAGCACGAAATAAAATAATTGGCAAACATGGATTTTACAGAACTTGTCCGGGTATTTTATTATCACCGCTCGTATATGCGGTTGTAATTGTATTGCGAACTCGGGCAGAACTTCTGCTGCATGACTGTAAGTACAATTCATGTGAAAATAAAAGACTGCATAATGGTTATATTCAACCAGCTCTGGAAATGGAAAAACTCTTACAAACAACATATCCGCGACCATCGGGGGCTGGGCATGTTATTGTTCTGGCAGTTCCAACTTTAGCCACACGATTGACTGTACACATGTGTGTAGATATCGTACTTGCAGCTTTTCTAAAATTATCCCGCGGATCATAACCCAAACCGTGAACTTTTAATTAGTGCGTGTCCCCCCATATAAATCCGATTTGTATTCAGGGATGAACTACATGTATTTTTCCCGAGTGCATTTGTCCTTGAATGCACAATCCTCACTCCCCACCCTTCGTCGCCAGGTCATATGATGGTACCCACGCATAGTGTTTACGCTAGTTATGCCACTTAACATCGTAAGCGAATAGTTGTTCAAATATTTCCAAACAAACAAATAAAAAATATGTTCATCTTCCATCTGGCAAGTGTTAATAGTAATCAAATATACAGATAAATTGTTTGTTAACGTCTTATCAACCGTACATCATAAAATAGATAGTCATAATAACACATAGGTACATGTACAATTGCCATTCTAAAGGAATTACACGGGACGGCTCATTATAAACGTTGAGCAAACCTTTATACATTTTAGTAGATACATAAACAGCACACACAATGAGCAAAAACGAAATAAATCATTGAAGCTGCCCTTGCCGCCGCGCTTATCCTGGTTAAAATAATCAGTGGCAACGACAGCCGCTGTTGGCTTATTCCTTTCTTGCGTCCCACGTTGCATAGCTACCGCTAATCGCTAATCGTATTTGAATATTGAGCCAGCTCTGAGATCGATATTCGAACAGATTGGAGATGTGTATTTGAATTTCGAGCTGGGTTGTTTTGAATATCGTGCTCGGATATCGATCTCAGAGCTGGCTCGATATTCAAAACACCCCGGCTCGATATTCACATTGCATATGTAATCTTTTAGTCGAAAAATCGATCTCAGAGCTGGCTCGATATTCAAAACACACCAGCTCGAAATTTGCATTGCATTTACAATCCTGTAGTCGAATATCGATCTCAGAGTTGGCTCGATATTCAAAACATCCCAGCTCGAAATTCACATTGTATTTGCAATATTTTAGTCGAATTTCGACCTCAGAGCTGGCTCCATATTCAAAACACCCCGGCTCGATATTCATATTGCATTTGCAATTTGTCAGTCGAATATCGATCTAAGAGCTGGCTGGATATTCAAAACACCCCAGCTCGAAATTCGCATTGCATTTGTAACTCGTAGTATAATATCGATCTCAGAGCTGGCTCGATATTAAAAACACCCCAGCTCGGAATTCGCATTGCATTTGCAATATTGTAATCGAATATCGATCGCAGAGCTGGCTCGATATTCAAAACAACCCAGGTCGAAATTCGCATTGCATTTGCAATCTCGTAGTAGAATATCGATCTCAGAGCTGGCTCGATATTCAAAATACAGGTCGAAATTGGCATTGCACTTGCTATCTCATAGTTGAATATCGATCTCAGAGCTGGCTCGATATTCAAAACAACCCAGGTCGAAATTCAAATACATTCAGTCTCCAATCGGCTCGAATATCGATTTCAGGTCGGAATTCGCATTGCACTTGCAATCTCGTAGTAGAATATCGATCTCAGAGGTGGCTCGATATTCAATACACACCAGCTCGAAATTCACATTGCATTTACCATCTTGTAGTCGAATATCGATCTCAGAGCTGGCTCGATATTCAAAACAGTCCAGCTCGAAATCGAAATACACATCTCTAATCTGCTCGAATATCGAAAGTCTGACTCAATACAAAGACGCCATGATATAACATATCGAACGTTTGATTCTATATAACGACACCATGATATCATATACCGACAGTGTCACTTGATATAAAGACGAATTACATTGAAATCGAGATGGTTTATACTCGATTAACCCGAGTATTGAGGTCACATACACAGTTTGCTTGTAAATCGTGATCCAGTACTACCCAGTTGCACTTGAGGAACAGTTTGGGGTGGTGCCTTTAACACCAGTTTGTCAGCATATGTGTAGTATTTAAAGGAAAACACTGAACCTGTTGGTCACGTGATGTAACCAGAGTTTTCGTGGCCAAAATAATATAAACAATATTGGCGTACATGACGAGATTGTGTTTTTCTTTCTTAGGAGTAAGGGAACATATTGTTTAATTCATGCAGCACCAGTACAGACTGGCTGCAGGTCATGTACAAGTAGGTCCAACAGCATCAATACGAATAGTGAAAGTAGGAGAGACTGCCTTATTGGATGGGATTCGGTTAAATTATATATAAAAACTCGTTGGTGTGTTCTAACCTAGAATAAATAATCTGGCTTATTTTATTTACTGTACTATTTTTGACTACACTGCGCATGAATATATGATGGCTTAGTGTGGTGAAACATAAAACCTATAAGGTTAGAGAATACCAAATTGCGCGAAATCGCCCATGGGGTATTCAGAAGTAGTCCGGTATAAAAAAAATAGTGCGGGCATTTGGAGGTCACAGACACAGTTTGCTTGCAAATATTGATCAATTACCCAGTTTCACTTGAGGAACATTTTGGGGTGCTTTTAACACCAGTTTTCATCATATTTGCAGCATTTAAAAGAAAACACTGAAGATCTTGGTCACGTGATGCAAACAAAGTTTTTGTGGCCAGAAAATGTAAACAATATTGGGGGACATGACGAGCTTGTGTTTTTCTTTCTAAGGAGTAAGTGAACCTATTGTTTAATTTGTACAGAACCAGAAAAGAAAGGCTGCAGGTCATGTATAAGTAGATCCCACAGCATACATACGAATAGTGAACATATGAGAGACTGGCCTTATTCGATGGGATTCGGTTAAAGTATATAGTAAAACTATTCAGTGTGTTCTAACCTCTAAGTACACAACTGTGCACTTTGACTCAATAAACAGACATAATGGTATGATATAATGAACATTTGACTCAATATAAAGATATAATGGTATGATATAATTGTAACGGTGTTACCGTAAAACACTACTATTGCAAATAATCTATATAGGTTAGAAGACACCAAATGGTGCGAAATCGCCCTGGGTGTATGCAAAAGTAGTGTGGTATAAAAAATAGTGCGGGTGTTTTGAGGTCACATACACCGCATGCTTGCAAATCTTGATCCATTACTACCCAGTTTCACTTGAGGAACATTTTGGGGTGCTTTTAACACCAGTTTTCAGCATATTTGTAGCATTTAAAAGAAAACACTGAACATGTTGGTCACTTGATGTAAACGGAGTTTCCGTGGCCAAAAAATGTACACACTATTGGAGGATATGACAAGGTTGGATTTTTCTTTCTTAGGAGTAAGTGAACCTATTGTTTAGTTCATGCAGAACCAGTACAGACTGGCTGCAGATCATGTACAAGTGGGTCCCACAGCATCCATACGAATAGTGAAAGTAGGAGAGATTTGCCTTATTGGATGGCATTCGGTTAAATTATATAGTTAAACTATTTGGTGGTGTCTAACCTATAAGGTTAGAAGACACCAAATGGTGCGAAATCGCCCTGGGTGTATGCAAAAGTAGTGCGGTATAAAAAAATAGTGCGGGTGTTTTGAGGTCACAGACACCGTTTGCTTGCAAATCTTGATCCATTACTACCCAGTTTCACTTGAGGAACATTTTGGGGTGCCTTTAACACCAGTTTTCAGCATATTTGTAGCATTTAAAAGAAAACACTGAACCTGTTGGTCACTTGATGTAAACGGAGTTTCCGTGGCCAAAAAATGTACACAATATTGGAGGATATGACAATGTTGGATTTTTCTTTCTTAGGAGTAAGTGAACCTATTGTTTAGTTCATGCAGAACCAGTACAGACTGGCTGCAGGTCATGTACAAGTGGATCCCACAGCATCCATACGAATAGTGAAAGTAGGAGAGATTTGCCTTATTGGATGGCATTCGGTTAAATTATATAGTAAAACTATTTGGTGGTGTCTAACCTATAGTATATAAAGAACAAACGACTCAATATAATGTTAAATACATAATGGTATCATATATTGGACTTTCGACTCCATATAAAGACACAACGATATCATACAGTGAAATGTTGACTTAATATAAAAACGAATGACATCATATATTGGAGTTTCGACCAAATACAAAGACATAATCATATAATATACTGACGTTTCGACTCAATATAATGACAACTGATATCATATATGGAAGTTTTGACTCAATATACAGACATAATGGTATGATATAATGAACTGTTGACTCAATATACAGACATAATGGTATGATATAATGAACCTTTGACTTAATATAAGGAAATATTGGTATGATATACTGAACGCTTGACTCAATATAAAGACATATTGGTATGATATATTGAACGTTTGACTCAAAATTAAGACATAATGATATGATATATTGACATGTTGACTCGATATAAACACATAATGTGCTCATATATTGACGTTAATACTGCATACAATACTGTATCGTCATATAAGACAGCCATGGCGTTCCATAGCCCATGGTTTTATTACTTATATTTACACTGCATTTTCTGATAGTTTCAAAACTGTAAATAACCAAATATGGCGTTAAAATTAACAATAATCTTGTTTTACGTCATTTTGTCACAATTATAAGAACAGCGACGTTGCGAACTTTAACCAATCAACAACATCGCGCGACATCACATTTCGATGGTCTAGTAACATAAGGTCGTAAGTGCTATGCTTTAGCATAGCAGTTACGACCTGATGTTACTAGACCATCGATTTGTCTAATGTATTGCATTTGGAAGTAAACGTATGTGGGTGCTTTGCAGGGCATGAATATACGTTATAATCTAAGATAAATGACACAGAAACCCATCAACAATAAGATCACATACGTTATATTGTTGTTCGGTTTAGAGATGTTCCACTGTACTTGAATGTATCAGTGGCCACATTGGTTACATAGACTATCTTACATGAGAGACGATTCAATACGATTTGTATAACCGGTTACTAACTTCATAAGAAACGAGTCAACTTGTTTGATAAATGACATATTAAACCAACACACATGTTAGAGTATGTGTATTTCATAAGCACCGCGACATAGAAATAGAGAATAGTAGGTTAGTGCCGTGAATGGGAAAAAATATCTGGCAAGGCTCAGGAAACGGGATGGGCGAGGCTCTGCCGAGCACATCCCGTTTCCGTGCCGCGCCAGATATGTTTTCCCATTCACGGCACTAACCTACTATTCTATTTATCCCGTCAACACCTACAAATGGCCGTAAAATGCAAAAATAGTATTGACTGGATATCAAAAATGTTTCACGGCACCGTGTTTCACGGCACATACGCACTGTGTTGACGGGATAAATGCTAATCATCAAACCGGTTTTCTGTTGCGCACAATCATTTCTAAGAGTACTGATCACACATGTTTTCTGTTTTGATCTGATTCGCATATTTATTACACTAGCGTATTACTTTAATACATTCTTATTACTCTGTGAAAACCCATTTTATGCAATAAAAACGGTTTCTACACGTGCCGACCACTTTCAAGGTGTATGATCACGTGGTACTAACAACAACAACAAGTACCGATTCAAAGTACGTATTCTTTTATAGTGTCCTTATTACGTAACGGATTTTGATGAAATATGGCGCATCAAACGCGTCTTGTTAAGTAGCATTAGGTGGTCTCTGTATTTTCGCCCAAACTTCTGTCGTTTTTGCGAAGAATCGATTTCAATGTCTCCGACACGGAAATCGATTCTTCGCAAAAACGACATAAGTCTGTGCCAAACCCCATAGACCACCAAATGCAGCTCATGAAGACGCGTTTGCTGCGCCATATTTCATCAAAATTCGTTGCATATTAAGGAAACTATCAAATAATACTTACTTTGGAGTGGGCGACGTTGTTGTTGTTGTAACCACATGATCATGCACCTTGACGTTGAGGTTGCCATTATCATTGATATTGATGTTCCACTTTATTTCTCAGAAAAAGAAAAACAACAGGGAACTACACTAATCACATTTTGTTCCAACATCCCATGAGAAATGACAGCTCCAAGCAAAACCGATGCGGCGTCATTTATTTGCTACATGCAGAATTGAATCGCCCGGGCTGGGCGTTAGTGCTAACACCCTTATCGCATCATGAATCATCGCCGATATTCATTTCGAAAAGGTGCAATATTTTCCAGAAATAACATCGAAAGTTGACACAAAATTCAAAGCTCGTGAATATTTAAATGATTTAATCAAACTACATGTATTTTTAAAAACATGCACTTGCATACAGACAACACAATGGCTAAAAATTGCTAAAAGTTCACTGGCAATTTAGATTTGAGCGCCGTTCTGCTAACTACAGTGTTGACTACAGTGTTAACTACAGTGCTGACTACAGTGCTAACTACAATGCTGACTACAGTGCTAACTACAGTGAGTTTAGTTTAGTTTATTACACTCTTGCAAATTATTTGCACGGGTTTCACTGTGAGAGAAAACCCGTAATCAACTCTTTACAAATAATACACCGTGAAGAGAACACCCGTAATTGTGCGCCTGTTTTCTTGGTAACCACGAACTACCATGCAAAATGTTTCATTTGATTACAGTCAAAAGAAAGTTATTTGAAAATGTGGAACGGGTCTCGACTGATCTAGACTGTTAATGTGATTGAACACATTGCAAACATGCACTCAAATATAGTTCATAGAAACAGCTGCGTAATTGGATTTCAAAAAGTTTACATGACGTCACATTTGACGTCACACAACGTAATGTCAAAACGCGGGAAAACACGTTCATGTATAACTATTCATGCGCATATCACAATTCATTGATTATAATCTAAAAAATAGACTAAATTTACATATGTGGAAGTGTAATTAATAAGTAGGATAATACATCGTACATGTTTGAATAGCGGAAATAATACACTCGTGTCCGTCGGCGTCCGTGCAAGCAACTCGTTCGCTACGCTCACTCGTTGCTTACACGGAAGCCGACGCACAGTCGTGTATGATTTCCCTCTATTCAAAATGTACGATGGAATATCCTCTATTTAATAGTTTATTTACGTTTCATCACATGTGTACATATTAACAAGTACCATACAAATAGTACAATACAGTTCACATATGCCATTCTATCTAGAATTATAAGAGACGACATGCTAACATAATATAAATAGCATCACTATAAAAATCATTGATTGGTTGCCGTTCTCAGTGTTCATCCTGGTTAAAATAATCTGTGAAAACGGCCGCTGATATTGTATACTATTCTAAAACAAACACTATTTACATATTAAATCTAAATCCAAGTAGCCATCGCTAATCCTTGTATTAAATGTATTAAAACAATTTAACGTATTTCCATAAACAATCAAATGCGCAAAATTAAAAAAATAATAAAATCAGATATCATCCCGATCAGATCGTAGATGAATTGATTAGCAATGAGTACTTAGGCTGTACTTTAAGGATATTAAAACATGTGTTGGCACTAATTCTAACCAAACTAATATTGTTACATGGTTTCCGTTGTTTGCACACATAAACAAATAGCGCGTGCTGTTTGCATATGGCTTTAGGCAATGCTCATTCCGGGGCCGCGCGTAATGGAAGTGACTTCATGACGTCACTACGCGGAACTGTCTTCATGACGTCACTACTTCATGACGTTCATGACGCGGCCCCGGAATATGCATACCGAAAATTATCTACGTGAATGGGACGATTTATAAAAGTACTGAAAATACTGAACATAATGCTCAAATTACATCAGTTTTGTGTTGGAAATGTAACAATAACGTTTGATCATGCACAGTTCCCTCGGGCCACAGCAAACGTTTGCACACGGCTGGACATGATCAAACCTTATATTGGAAAACAGGAACTTCAACTTGTGTTCGACAGTCATAAAGTAGAATTCAGCGTTCACAGGACCTGCTTTATTGAACCAATCGATTCTTAGGCCATCATACATATTACAGTGAAAAATAACATGGATTTCGCTTTCAATAGATGAATGAATGGCCTTTTTGTGGATTTATTGGGGTATAAACTTGGAAAAGTCGCGGGAATACTGGACGAAGCGATAAAAAATTACAATTTTCGAAAAACAAAAATATATATATATTTTTTTTTTTTTTTTTGCTGTTTATATCCCCGATAAATTCCACAAAAAGGCCATTCATTCCTTATAATTCCAGCATTTGAAATAAATTCATCAATAAAATGTGTTTATTTTCCGTTTTCTTAAGAATTATTTTAACTGCGCCTCACGGTTACGGAAAGTAGTTCGGCATGGGAGTTTACTGGGATATAAATTTTGGACAGAGACTTGCTACGGACCAATCAAATGTTAGGGAATTGTGTAAATATTTTTGTGCTGGAATTATTAGCATTACGAAAATAACATTTACGCTCATCTAAAGGCTTGTTTTCATACCTCCCAGTTTCAATGCGTAGGGGGGCAACCTCACAGCGAAATTTCGCAACGGCTGAACGATGTCTTAGTGGAAGTATCATTTTACAATAGTCTTCAACACCGACATTATCTTTACTTAGATATCAAGTTTTGCCTAGAAATTGCCTGTATTTGCCTACAGCAATAACATACACAGTCCATGCTGATACGGCGTGTTTTCCAGTCTGATACTGAAACTTCTAGTCTGATACTGCCATTTCTAGTCTGATACCATCGTTACTAGTCTGATACCGCCGTTTCCAGTCCGATACCATGTCTCGCGCGCGTATTAAACCAGTTCCTTTGGGCATGCGCATTTGGGTATGTTTACTTTATCGGCTGCGTAAATTTTGACAGATGCCGGGAATTTAAATTTGTAGGCTCTGTATTTCATCATTCAATCATGGATAATGGTATATAGTTACCTCGGGCCGATACCTAGGTCGATATCAAACAAGCCACGTATTAACCTCTAATTAAACGGTATGTGCGTAATTTATTGCGACCTATTCCGGAGGGCCCAGTTACACTGTTAACACTAGTATGGCAAGTTGTTTTAAAATCGGCTAAGGCTGCATCACGCAAGGTACCAATGAGTGCATGCCAAATTAGTTCTCTAATATTTATGTCAATGTTAACCTGCAAGTCTGTACATCGTTTGGCGACGAAAACATACCAGTTTTTACATCTATTAGAGGCCTTAGCAGATGCACAGAGCGATATACGTTTATTCAATCTTGAACTAGTTGTGCATGGAAATCTGACCAGTAGACGGCTAATGCATGCCCATTGTCTGATGAGTATTGGTTGTCAACCCATGTCAACATGGAGAGCGGATATAGGTGTATATTTTCAACGCCTAGCTAACTACAGTGTTAAATACAGTGTTAATTACAGTGCGTGCTAATTACAGTGAAACGTCTCTAAACCGGACACCCTGGGGGTGGGTGTCCGGTTTAGAGAGGTTTCACTGTATTTGATCATTCTGGCATTTGATCATTTTGAGTCATAGCTGTGTACAATGCGGTTATGAACAGACATTATCACCTGAGATAAATGACCAAGAAACTCATCAAAATAAGATCCCATCTGTTTTCTTGGCGTCCGGTTTAGAGAGGTTTCATTGTACCGCATTGTTATTTAGACGTTACGTCACTGATTCTGACGCGAAACGTCATAAAAAGAAAGCACGTGAGTATTAGTGTACAGCTTTGTTTGAAAGTGGCTGCAACCTATCAACAATGGGAATTAAGCTCGTTTTAATCGCTTTGAAATAATCGCCATTACAGTGGTGTCAATGGAAATGCTGTGCGAACATTTTGATTGTTTCCCATTTCTGAATCGACAGTCTTTTCTGATTTCATATACAGTGTAACTTCTCTAAACCGAACAACCTTGCGACATCGATGTGTTAAATTATGAACAATTTCATTGTCAAATATCGCTGATGTTTATCAGTGTTCATGATTACAATGCACACGGGCAAGTGTTTCAGTGCTCTTACATCGGAATTACAGTGCGGAAACATCTCTAAAACCGGACAGTCCGGTTTAGAGAGGTTCCACTGTACTTCTGTATGATTGAATGCATGTATATCCGACAGCATTAACATGTTTAATGACATTACGTCCTGCCGTCGAAATTCTGCCAAATCATGACGTCGTATACAACGTGCTAAATACCGCGATAGGAGGCAAGATGTATCCGCATATATAATACATTTTATCCCGTCAACACAGTGCGTATGTGCCGCCGTGAAACACGGTGCCGTGAAACATTTTTGATATCCAGTCAATACAATTTTTGCATTTTATAGCCATTTGTAGGTGTTGACGGGATAAATAGAATAGTAGGTTAGTGCCGTGAATGGGGAAAAATATCTGGCGCGGCACGGAAACGGGATGTCCTCGGCAGAGCCTCGCCCATCCCGTTTCCTGAGCCTTGCCAGATATTTGTTCCCATTCACGGCACTAACCTACTATTCTCTATATAACCGGCACGGCTGTTATTGCTGCATATTACAGGGTATAAACGTATACAGTTTAGTTACACACTAATTGATACGTACTTATTTTATTGAAATTGTATTCATGAAACTTGCTATATCGCGCGATATTTAGGTATTTATGTAACCGGGCATAAGGAAGATTTAATATGTTCGCGTTTTCGTCTCGCGTTTCCTCGAGCTCGCCTTTCGCTTTTGGAAATACGTTTTGGCATGCTCGTGTGTGGAACGCAATTCCAACACGCATGCGTTGTACACACACATGCGCAAAGGGTATTTCCGAAACGCGAAATCGCGAAGTTGAGAAAACTCGAGATAGCGAGGTGAAATCGCGAAAACGAATAGAATACAATCTCGAGTTTTCACCTCGCGTTCTCGGGTTCTCGACTCGCATTTTCGCGATCTCGCGTTTACAAGGGCCACTTGTACGTGTAATTGTTAGCAATACATGTACATTGTATATAGCGTATGTCAATAAGGATATAGATAGTGTATACATCGCTAACACGTCGCTGTATGACCGTCAAGTTGTTGAAACAGAAATATCGTTTTTTCCTTATAAATATCGAAAGTTGATGAAATTTTCATAGCAATGAAAATTTCGTCAACTTTCGACGTCATTTACAGAAAATATCACAGTTTCTTTAAATATTTTTGATAAAAAATCGCATATGTTCTAAGGTACAAAATCACATGGCGTGTCTCAATTGCTGGTCAATTTATCTGCTTCTGCTATGGTGACTTGCGGTCAGTGAAAATCCTGAAAATCGTGTAAACATTCTGGAGGAGGAATTATTTTAAGGTATTTTTAAATCTTACTATTGAATTGTATTATATACCTACCCATGAAATACATAGTTATACGATGTAAATAAATGTCATATGTTCTCATCGATGAAATAAACATCTTCCGGTGAAAATACGACTACTTCCGCTATCTATATTCATAACGCGCACCTGCAGTTCCAAACTGCAAATAGGCTGCAAATACACATTCATTACCGTATACAGTCTAAAAAAAACTGCTAATTTCCATGGAGCGGTATATAATAAATAGAATATTCATATTTTTGCAACGAATATGACATATATGTTCATCTCGTGGTGTGAAATGTCCATATTTCACAAGTGCCGTTCGGCACTTGTGAAATATGGAGATTTCACACCACGAGATGAACATATACATGTATGTCATATTCGTTGCAAAAATATGAAGATCCTCTATGTTTTCACGTCCTGACGAAATTCATATTTTTCCAAATTGTATGCCCTCCACCCCTCCCCCTCCCAACCCCCGTAGATAGTAGATGGTAACAAAGTGCATGATCAAGTGGTTACATCAACAACAATGGCTGAACGTGTTGAAAGCGCGTACACTCCAAAGTAAGTAATATTTTTTATTATATACCTACCCATGAAATACATAGTTATACGATGTAAATAAAAGTCATATGTTCTCATCGATGAAATAAACATCTTCCGGTGAAAATACGACTACTTCCGCTATCTATATTCATAACGCGCACCTGCAGTGCCGGACTGCAAATAGGCTGCAAATACACATTCATTACCGTATACAGTCTAAATAAACTGCTAATTTCCATGGAGCGGTATATAATAAATAGAATATTTATATTTTTGCAACTAATATGACATATATGTTCATCTCGTGGTGTGAAATATGGACATTTCACACCACTCGATGAACATATATGTCATATTCGTTGCAAAAATATGAATATCCTCTATATATTTTTCTCAATATGCAACGGATTTTGATGAAATTGGACGCAGCAAACACGAGCTGCATTTGGTGGTACCGGGAGTTCGACACATACTTATGTCGTTTTTGCGGAGGGCCTCTGGAATTTTCAGTACTTGTTATTGTTGTTGTAACCACGTGATCATACACCTAGTGTAAGTGGGTAGGGGGGGATATTGCTTTGCTCTTGATGTTCCTCCCATCCGTACGTATGTCTGTCCGTCGACAATGATCAAGGCATTGAAATATTAAGAATTAAACAGCTGTATTTATTTCTTCGCGTTGTCTTAACCCTTTCACCCCTAAGTAACTAGAATGGACTGTGATATGCTAATTTACCGACCAATCCAAACGTCACAAAATGATTTTCAGATTAGTCCATTTATGAAAATGGGGGTGTTGTTTCTTCTAAAAAATATGAAAATTACTTCCAAAACGTGCAAATCCTGATGAGACGGCTCGTTACGAGCCGGCTCATTTGGATCTGCACTGTTTGCATAAACCGCTATTGCGGGCTTTCGGGTTCAAAGGGTTATATGGGCATATCAGGATTTAAAAAAAATAAAAATACAATAAAATATACAAGCGTGTTTTCATCATGTCCCCGTTTAAAGTGGTTTAATTGAAGATATAACAGTAAATATATGGTTAGTGCCGTCGAATATAAAATATATTCGGTTGAGCCTTAGACAGCTTTATTGGGGCGAGCTTTAGCTTTAATCAGAGGCCGCGATTCGGGGTCAAAGGTGAAAAAATAAAGACAAAATCGGCACTTTATGTATATTAGGCTACTTCAGGTATATTAGGTTACTTCCGATATAAACAACATTTATTCAACCCCCTTTAGTATGCTACATGGAGCAATGGTTACGGTATAAATGACGATACTAGGACTGCTGGGTTGTTTAATTTTTCACCGATATCGGTACATAAGTATTAGATTTTCTCGACAAGATAGGAAATCCGATATGTATGTACCTATATTTGTGAACATAGAAACAACCCACAGGTCCTAGTATCGTCATATATATGCAATGAAACCACTTTACACAGGGCCATGATGAAAACACTTTTATATTTTTTATAGTATTTTTTTCAAAAATCCTAATATGCCCATTTAATGTATCCATGTGTGACCCAATGACGACAAATCATTTCTTATAACTATATTTAATTTATCATTGGAATTATTGCATTCGTTGTATGACATCTTTAACGAAAACGCTGCGTTCAGTAACGCCAATGTCAAGGTGCATGATCACGTGGTTGCAACAACAACAACGTCGCCCACTCCAAAGAAAGTATTATTTGATATTTTCCTTAATATGCAACGGATTTTGAAACGCGTCTTCATGAGCTGCATTTGGTGGTCCATGGAGTTCGGCACAGACTTATATCGTTTAAACGAAGAATCGATTTCCGTGTCGGCAGACACGGAAATCGATTCTTCGCAAAAACGACAGACGTTTGGGCGAAAATACAGAGACCACCAAATACAGCTTAACAAGACGCGTTTGGTGCGCCATATTTCATCACAATCCGTTACGTAGTAAGGAGTATATACAATAATACGTACTTTGAATCGGATGGATGCTGGAAGTTTCAGTACTTGTTGTTGTTGTTAGTACCACGTGATCATACACCTTGAATGTGTTTGTCGACCGGAACAGCCACTACTTGAATGCCATTCGCCAGAGCAACGTAACAAGTGACGTCAATAACGTCACGCTTCTGCAGTAGTGTTTGTTCTTCAAACAATGAACAACATGTTTGTATGGAAGGGTCCTGGTGCCAATGATAAAATATATTTATACTAACTCCTAATTAGGATATACTAAGTCCTAATTAGGAGATATAATCAGCATACGCCTCTGGGATCCTATCACAATACATCTTACATATAATTATATTATTGTTCGAGGCGTCATTTCTTACCTCTGTACATGCCTCATCTATCACCCCCAGTTTTTCTCTCGATCAACCTACTGTCTGTTTCACTAAACATGCCCCACATTTTACGGCCATATAAACAATGCAAAAACAATATTTGTTTCGATAATATTACATTTCAGCAATATTTAAGAATTATCCTTTTTTTTATTTCGTGAAATTTCAAGTTTGTCTAACATTGATTGTATTACGAGAAAATGATTTGTAGGTATGTACAACACATATATACCGAGCAAGAAAAGATAATTTACTTACTGTGTATTGCTTATATCTCGGACATTGCTGGACATCCAGCACGGATTTATTCCTGGTTCCACAAACGAACAACTGTCTATCGATTACACATCCATTTCGTTATTTTACAAGGTGTGGGATCACGTGGTTTCCGAACCCGATTTTCCGACGTGACATAATCTATGACGTTTTTTACGGTAGATTTTCTTTAAAATCTTCCTAAAAAACGGACGGATTTTCATGATATGTAGCAATTGCATCGTTATCACTAGCTAATCCCCTCGCTGGCAGCCTCGATAATAAATGAAACAAAACTAACACTTTTGCCTTACGAACAAGGTGAACATAAGTGCTCAGTGACCTTGACCTTGGTCGATCGGACGTGGGTCGTATGCAGAAAAGCACCATCCCTAGACACACACTGTGGCCATATATTATCAAAATCGGTGAAGCGGTACATAAGTTATTGAATAATGAAAAGTGGTACTAACGCACGCACGTACGTACATGGACTAACACTATATCCCGGCTTGCCTATCGGCGAGGGTATAACATACGGACAAAAACCAAGAAAATGTGGCACGTCGACACACAAATGCCTCCGGTGGCAGATTGGAGAAACTCCGGAAATCTTCTTATTTAACCGGATCCACAGACACACGGACGGACTACACGCAGTCCAAACAGTACATACCTGCCAGCTCTACCGAGACCGGGACATAAAGTTATTTATCAGGTAACCTGCCCTGCATTAACCGAATACGTACTGACTGATAACATATTGTTTTATCAGGCATTGCCCTGATATAAACATCCGGGTTACATCGAAGTGAAAACTGACGTTCCATTGGTCGGATGACGTCACGTGACGTTACTGAATGACGTCAGTGTAATGACGCAACGTAAACAAGTCCGCGTTCTGTCCATAGAATACGACGTCATCTGTGGTCATTTTCGAGCATAAAACGTTACCTGATAAATAGAATACCAGGCTAGTGTATTTTGATATCAAGTTTATCAGGCTCTGCTCGGAAACGGTAGGAATTCCTCGGCAAGCCTCGGAATTCCTACGCGTTTCCTAGCCTTGCCTGATAAACTTGATATCTAAAGACACTAGCCTGGTATTCTCTATGTATACTTTATTGTTCGCATGTTGGATTTTTAAGGAATTAAATGCGATGGAGCGCTAGCGACCGCAGCATTTAGTTCCTGAAAAATCCAATATGTGAGCAATAACTGACTTATAGTTCAGCCAATTGTACAACGCAATGTCCCATCCGAGTATTGATTTTCCATTTCCTGTCGAACATTTATTCATCACATCTGGTTACACGTTGTAGTATGTGAAATAAGTGGAGAACAATACTGTCCATGAATTGGCTTGAAAGTTGGGTGAACTATAATATATTTTAACCGTCCCCGGAAGTAAACTTTTCTTCTTTTCTGGCTCAGTGTACATTTAGATATAAATACCACCTGTCTAACCTGAGATATAGCCCGGCATATAACAATCCACCCGGTTGTCGCTCACCTATAATGCCATATAATGTAAACACAGTCACGCGGTCGTGAGAGAAAACACCCAACTCAGCATTCGTTTCCAGTCAGTGCTATATGCACTCTAGTGTATGTGCTATTGTAAACCGCTTTCAAGTCCGCCTGTTAGAACTTGGAATCGGTTTACCAATGTACACTAAGGATAATGTATATGTTCCATAACATGTATATAATAAAATGAACAATGGGGAGTAAATATGGATTCATCTGAAGCTATACTGCTTTTGAGTGTCCAGCTACCAACTTTCCCAACTGAGATACACACGAATACCTGGTGTATCCAAATGTTTAGTAGGGACAAATATTGCTAGAACGCGACACACAGAGCAATACACACGACCATACGAGTAATGGAATACAAAAATAACCTGTGGATGACATGCTCGCTAGGAGTATTATGATAAGATACTAGTGATTTCGTGAGTATTATTACAGACTGTGCCATTAATTGGATTACAAGAATAAAGCCAAGATCGCAAAATACCAGGTATTATTCGGGTGATGGTCTTGCAACTTAATAGCTTACACAATCTTAGCTTAGATAATCTCAGCTCTACGGATGACTTTTACTATTGCATCTGTATTTTATATGTTCTGTATCCATGAGAGCTGAGACCCTTAAAGTGTAAAATGTCGTCACAATAACAGCCCAATCAGTCCTGACGTTTTGCTACGCAGTCTTAGGAGTGAGAAGTTGAACACTTCACAGTAATGTTATAAACATTCATAGGCCAATACTTTGACAGGATGATTTTACAGTTGGTTTACAAACATGGGAATAAAAGGATAACCAATGTTAAAGTATGTATACTTTCATGTGATAGATTATAGGAATGAATGGCCTTTTTGTGGAATTTATCGGGGTATAAACTTGGAAAAGTCGCGGGAATACTGGACGAATGCCGGAAGGCCTCGTCCAGTATTCCCGCGACTTTTCCAAGTTTTTTTATTTTGTTTCGAAAATTGTAATTTTGTATCGCTACATCCAGTATTCCCGCGACTTTTCCAAGTTTATATCCCCGATAAATTCCACAAAAAGGCCATTCATTCCTTATAATTCCAGCATTTGAAATAAATTCATCAAGAAAATGTGTTTATTTTCCGTTTTCTGAAGAATTATTTTAGCTGCGCCTCACGGTTACGGAAAGTAGTTCGGCATGGGAGTTTACTGGGATATAAATTTTGGACAGAGACTTGCTACGGACCAATCAAATGTTAGGGAATCGTGTAAATATTTTTCTGCTGGAATTATTGGTCTGTTAGTGTGACTAAATGTTACACTTTAAGGGTCTCAACAGGTTGCACTATATCGCTACACTACGCTACATATGTATCATGTAATTCAGTGTAGTGAAATGTAATTATAGTTATGTACTCAGAACTGTAATGCAATATAATGAAAAGTAATTAGAGTTATGTACTCAGAACTGTAATGCAATATAATGAAAAGTAATTAGAGTTATGTACTCAGAACTGTAATGCAATATAATGAAAAGTAATTAGAGTTATGTACTCAGAACTGTAATGCTATAATAAGAAAAGTAATTAGAGTTATGTACTCAGAACTGTAATGCAATATAATGAAAAGTAATTAGAGTTATGTACTCAGAACTGAGTACATAACTCTAATTACTTTTCATTATATTGCATTACAGTTCTGAGTACATAACTCTTATTACATTTGATTGCACTGAATTACATAATACATATGTAGCGTGGTGCAGCGATATAGTGCAACATGTTGCATATACAGCGGAAAACGTGCAGCTAACACAATTTCAGCTATTCGGATGACTTTACTATTTCATCTGTAACTTTATATTATCTGTATCCTTAAATATGTCTGTTATATTATCTGTATCCTTATATAACGATACAGATACTATAAAGACAGATGAAGTAGTAAAAATCAGATTATCTAAGCTAGCAACATACTGAATAATATGTTTTCTGTTTTTACCCACAGGCATTTTGTGGTATGAACGACAAAACGCTCTTTACATCATACCCATGTGTTTTACTCTGCTATTAAATATCTACAAGGTAGGACACTCGCCATCTTTTCAACCAACGGAAGTGGTACTAGTGTACCTTGGGGCCGGCTCGCTAATTCAGTAATTGTAACGCACGAGAAGGCCGGGACCTTGCTGGGTCCAAGGTAATTAATCCACTTCCGTTGATTGATTTAAAGAGGTATCTGTTGTTAATACCACAAAGTGCCTGTATTTTTACCCTAAACTAGTGTTGCTGTCAACGTCTACTCAGCAATAATATTGCCATGTACACACCAATTTATTGGCTCAAAAAATATCAGCTCTACAGTACGGATGTATTTTACTATTTCATCAGTCTTTTATATTGTCTGTATTCGTTTGAGCTGAGACTTCGGCTGTATAAAAAAATAGTCACAATAACACCCAACTCTGTCCGTGCATTTTGCGACACAGTCTGACGAGTGGGCAGTTTAACACTTCACAGTCATGTTAAAAACATATGTCACAGGGTGAGAAAGATTCATATCCTACCCGAGGCTCGAACCGGAGACCTCTGGATTACCGTAGCATCGCTCTAACCGACTGAGCTAGCCGGGCACGAATACACACTACCTCCCCACAGTGAGTTACGTACCGTGACACATACATAGGCCAATAATACACATGTAGGTACACATACTTACATATTTTGAAATTGGTTATCATTTTATTTTGTTTTGCTTGTAAACCAACTGTAAACTATATCATGCTGTCTACTGCCATTTTTTTAGGCGTCAACACAAATTTGTGCTCGATAATTCTCGTGACACGATTTACCCAAAGCACTCCAAATACTAGCTTAGATAATCTCAGCTCTACGGATGTCTTTTTCTATTTCATCTGTATTTTATATTTTCTGTATCCGTGAGAGCTGAGACTCTTATAGTGTAAAATTGAGTCACAATAACGGTCCATCTGTTTTGCTACACAGTCTGACGAGTGATTATTCCCATTTGTGTAAACCAACTGTAAAATCATCATGTCAAAGTATGTTTGTTTGTTTTTGTGTGTTAGTGTTTAACGGCCTATCAACAGCTAAGGTCATGTAAGGCCGGGCAAACGGGTTCGATCCCATTTTAACCTGCTGCATTTGGGGGAAATCCCAAAATCAGAACGGAATATTTACATCCAAGAACAAATATATTCAGCCCTGACATTAGAATAACCTGACCTGGTGCCAGGTCCATACCACACCAAGTCACTAGGCCCCTTCCCCTAAAATAGGATTACGAATATCGTAATACTCACATAAAGGGTATAACCAGATTCAACTGTCACATACAAAATGCCAAAGACGTATGTGAGGGCCAAACCAAGTCTCCACTCGGGATTCAGGTAAGGATAAACCCCGATCGTTAAATTACCCATCGCGTGCTCCCACCTGACACCCACTGTCAAAGTATGTATACTTGCATGTGTATTATTGGCCTATGAATGTTAAAAACGTGACTTTGAAGTGTATCCTGAGCTATCCAAATACATCCAATTACACCCGAATTTACATGCATTTTATGTGGGTGGCAGGTGGGAGCACGCGATGTGTAATTTAACGATCGGGGTTTATCCTTACCGGAATCCCGACTGGAGGCCTGGTTTGGCCCTCACATTGGTATTTGGCATTTTGTATGTGACAGTTGACAGCTATTATTATTTTTTTGAAGTGGCGATTTTTTTATTTTCCCCAACGGAATCCCTGATTAACATATAGGTTCAATGCTTGCGAGGCAGATACCATACCACATAGGCTACAACAACTGATCAGGGAAATATGTCCAGTAGCCTATTTCACCAACATTGCAAAGTATACTTATCTAGCAAAGTATACTTAGCAAAGTATACTTATCTAGCAAAGTATACTTTGAGAGAGAAATTTATGAATTTTTATTATACTGAATTTATTACATTATCACAGCCATTTTGGCTGTGATAATGTAATAAAGTCAGTATAACAATTCTGCATACCTTTAATCATCAACTATATGCAGTCATTAGTTAAATATGAAATAATGAATTTCAGGAAAAATAAATGATTACTCCCTCAAAGTATACTTTGCTAGATAAGTATACTTTGCAATTTTGATGAAATCAGCTACTGAATGTCATAAGAGATAATATATACCACCACCCCCACGCCTTGGCGCCTCTACAGAAAGTCCCTTGTAGCTTAATCCATGATTGAATACTAAATCTAACATGGCCGCCAAAAGTGCAGAACATAATTTATGCAAAATCAGCAAACCAATCAGAATATGATGTTCTATTCTTACTGATTGACGCACAATGTATTATATACAAATTATTAAACGGCTCCCAATCCTTTTCGAAATAATTCAGCTTTGACTGGTTCAATGCATGTCTGCTCGGTATCTAAAAGATATTGTATATAAAGGTTTAACCAATTTACATAAAATTTTATGTTAGACGCCGTATTCTACGGAGCCCCGCAAGGGACGTAGAATTCTTCTTTATTAATTCGTTCCCACGAAATAACAATTCGTACCCATGAAATAACAATTCGTACCCATGAAATAACAATTCGTACCCACGAAATAACAGTTCTTTCCCTCAATTTAAAAAATTCGTTCCCACGAATTAACAATTCGTTCCCTCGAATTAACAATTCGTTCCCACGATATGACAATTCGTTCCCACGATATGACAATTCGTTCCCTCATTTTAGCAATTCCTTCCCTCGAATTAACAATTCGTTCCTCCCACAAAGGTGTTGCACGCGCAGCTGGGCGCCAAAACATGTCCCTGCGGTGCTCCGTACTATGCACTAAACTTCGTAAGCCTGTAATGTTGGTAAGTGCAAAATTATGATAGTCTGTATATTCCACATTAACAACGTTTTCTTGTAAACAATTATTGAATTTACATTCCAATAAATGTAAATCCATCAATTAAAATTTACAGACGATCCTAAATTTACACTTACGAACATTTTAGTCGTACGAAATTTAGTGAAACGCAATCCTGGATTAAGCTACAATATACTCTCTCAATACCTGGGCCCGGTTGCTCAAAACATCCGTTAGCTTAACGGACTGTTAAATCCTTAACTGAATGGTTAAAATCTCTGTTTTAACAGAGATTTTAACCATTCAGTTAAGGATTTAACAGTCCGTTAAGCTAACTGATGTTTTGAACAACCGGGCCCAGCATGGCGAAGTAAGCACGTCAACGACCTGCAGATTATTTTTACACTTCATTGAGCGAATTGAAAAGTTTATTCGTCAAATGTATACCATTCACTATCGTGTAGCGATATCGTATAACATATTACCCATAAAGCGGAAAGTACGGTGGCACAGAGGGGACATGGAACAATTTTTTACTATTGCGTAATAGGGTAATAGCTATCGCGTGCGCACAATACCTATCACGAACGCACGCAATAGTAACAATATAGTTGCATGTCCCCTCTGTGCCACCGTAGGAAAGTGCATGGTACTTTACATATGAAAACATCACGACCGAAAGGCGTGTGTCACGCTCAAGGAAGATAATTATGAATTCAGGATTTTTGTATATTTTTGGAGTTTTCTCTTGTTGACGCAATATTCAGTTTGTTGCTTGTGGTCCGTGTCCAGAAAGTAAGTATATACAGTCGAACCCCTCTAAACCGGACACAAATAAAAGTTATACTTAATTGTAATCGGGTTCATTGCCATTTATCTCCGCTGATTATGTCTGTTCGTGATCACAAAGGACACACGCGTGTCTTGGAGTAGTTTTCTACCTGTTTTACAGTGGAACCTCTATAAACCGGACTCGCCCCGTGCAGGCACCGGGGCGGGATCAACTGATCCTGAGAATAGTGCTGCAGTAGCCATTGCTTGTCGTAAAAGGCGACTAAACTGGCTTAACGATTGGGTTCATACTTTCCGGAACCCACTATACCAGATTTGGCCCTCACGTACATTTTTGGCTTTCTTGTATGTGAGAGTTGAGTCGGGCTATGCCCCATATATAAAAGTAAGATTAGCGCTAATCCTATTACTTTTAGGGGATGGGATAAATGATGCTGGTGTGGCGAGGGCCTGGCACCAGATCAGGTTGTTCTAATTTCAGGACTGAATATATATTTTGATTGTAAATATTGAGTTCTGAAGTTGGGATTTACCCCCCTTGGACAGGTGGATATGGGACTCGACCCCGTTGACCCGTCTGCGTGTAGACTCCCTGAGGCTTGTACCTCTATGTCAGAAAAGCGGACGTTAAACCCTATTCACTCACTCACTCTATAAACCGGACACCCTGGGGACCTCCCAGTGTGTTCGGTTTAAAGAGGTCCCACTGTAGAATATACGTCGTACTTCATACTATTTTACAGACATTTCACGCATCAGTAGATAAAGTACTCGTTTTGTATGACTCATTAACTGTATAACTTTCGTTACTATATGCTGTCTGTGGAGATATCTACGGAGACCTGCAGGGGACATGTATTTCTTTTTATTAATTCGTTCCCACGAAATAACAATCTTTCCCTCAATTTAACAATTTGTTCCCTCGAATTAACAATTCGTTCCCACGATATAAAATTTCTGTTTCCACCAAATAACAATTGCTATATCGTGGGAACGAATTGTTATTTCGTGGGAACGAATTGTTAAATTGAGGGAACGAATTGTTATTTCGTGGGAACGAATTAATAATAAAGAATTATACGTCCACTGCGGGGCTCCGTAGATATCCGTATCCAATGGGCATGTTTCTAGTTTTCTAATTATTGTGCATCTATTATCACCACATGTCCTGCCCGGGGATTTATACTATTTGATATACAACGTGTATGATCACGTGGTTAGTGGTTACAACAACAACAACAGTAATGAAGACGCGTTTGCTGCTCCATATTTCATCAAAATCTGTTGCCTATTAAGGAAAATATCAACTTTGGAGTGCGCTTTCAACACTTTTAGCCATTGTTGTTGTTGTTGTAACCACGTGATCTAATTCATTTCGTGTCTAACATCCGGGAGTGCCTTTTCATACATGGCTGATAGAACTAGTTTAGTTTTGAACATCTAATATTCCAACCGGCGGATTTGTTTTTTGCCGTCTAATTCCCGTCATTTGTGACGCTGTCTATCCACACAGGGATGTAAGTAACTGGAATGGATGTTGATGATAATTTTTGGAACCAATTCAACCGTCACACAATTGTTTTCAGACTAGTACATTTATGAAAAAGGGGATAATTTTGTTATCAAACATACGAAAAAACGTTACGAGCCGTTTCATCTGGATCTGCACTGTTTGCATAAACCGCTATAGCGGGCCTTCGAGTTCAAACGGTTAATATCATGTCGAGTGGAGATTCGATTATGTGATTTACAGTCTCGTCTGGTAGTCGGTTCGTTCATGTTCGTCCGTCACAAACTCGCTCAATGCCGATATACATACTATACTTATGATGCACGCCATATGATGTTGTACCTTTTGACATCTGCGTTATTTCATGAAATACATTTACAAAATTTACAATATTTTCCGTGAATGGAGTCAAAAGTTGACCCAATTTTCAGAGTACATGCGGAATTATATTTCGCATGTACTCTGACAATTATGTCAACTTTTGACTATATTTATGAAAAATATTGTAAATTTTCTAAATGTATTTAATGAAATTACGCAGATGTCCGATGATACAAAATGGCATGGCGTGCCTCATATTATGAACGGGTTAAGTTGAAAAAGAGGGCTAACTCCACAAACCAATGGCCGTTTGGTCCGTTTTCTTTTCCAACCTTACTAATAGTTACAATGCAGTAAAAATGTGTTCATTAAACTAAGTAGGATATTATGAGATGGTTGGTTTAACCTAGCGTTGTGAATACTGACTGGAGAATTTACGTGTACCTGTTATTATACATATTCCGGCCTCGGGGATGGGATGGTAGGTTTTCTTTAATCTCAGCGAACATCTGAAGAACGATACGCCATGGGGACAATCGGTATAATGGTGTTGAATATGGTATACCGAATATGTGAGGCGTCATCGCGAAATAGGGATTATTAAGTGTGTGACCACTGCAGCCCCAGATCAGCCTGCGCATCCGCGCAGTCTGATCAGGGACTACACTGGTCGCGATTGAGTTTGGGAAACGTTTTACCTGCATCGAGCGAAACGTTTATATCAATCATACATGGGTACA